>ML663562.1:1287633-1369731 GCA_007570785.1 Antilocapra americana
TAATGAGAACCCAACATGGGAGACAACAAAAGGAACGCAGATGAATAGAATAGACTTGTGGACTTTGTGGATGAGGGTAAGGGTGGGATGATATGGGAGAAGGGCATTGAAGCATGTTAATGTCATGTGTCTAATCAATCGCCAGCCCAGGATTGATGCTCGGGACTGGTGCAGCGAGATTTCCTGGGGGGGAGGGAGGAGGGAGGGGGGACCCGGAGGGGAAGCATATGTAAACCCATGGTGATATCATAACAATGTATGGCAAAAACAATAATAAAAAATAAATAAATTAAAAAAAAAAAAACAAAGATTCAAAGTTCAGAATCCAGGTCTGATGGCTGTAACACTTTTTGATGATCAGGCTTGCTCAAAACATTTTGCTGAAAACATTTGTAAAAACAAAACTTGTGTTTGGAGATAACTATAATGTAGTTTTTCAATTGGCTTTATTTTTATATTCTCAAATAAAGTTTTTGTTAAACTCTAGTCCCTAGTAGCTATTTTTGTTTGGATATTCCTTCTTAGTTTTAGATGATCTATTAATCATTATTTCTAGGAAGTAAGTTTAGATGTGTTTGTGTATATGAAGTTACCCACTTACATTGATATACCCATAAACACATGTTGCAATATTTCATGTATTTCTATTTTATCCTGTTCTATTCATCCAACTTGTCAATAACATTTTTAAATGGAATAACCTAAGATATCTCTTATAGCACCTAATGTAAAATACATTATCAAAACTTTGTATTTTTACCAACAAATGTATATCTCTATATGTAATGCAAAAAGGTAACATACATATATTTTCAATAATGCTCAATAATATATCACAGAATATAATGAGAGAAGAAGGGACGAGGGAAAGAGACATACATGATATTCTCCTAATCTTTTTTCTTTATCCCCCTAAGAACATCCTCATTCAGACCAGGTGTATTTTATAAGACTGAGGAACATGTCCTCTCAGGCATACTTCATTTTCCTTGGGACACGGAGAAAGGCCTGTTTCAATATGCTGTTCCTTAAAATCAATATAAATGAATGGCCAGAAGGATACCAAAATACTAGAACATTGGAAGACATTTTTGCCATCTGATTGTCTAAGATACAATGGTTGAATATTAGCATGGCATTGCTCAAGCAGTACATAATAATAAAGAGCATGAATGAAGTCATAGCTTTCATAGCTCTAACGTGGGCTTCTAAGTTGAAAATCCTAGAATGTGTACCCTGTAGCTTCATCTACCTAATATGTCTCCATAAGGAAAGAAAGAAGAAAGGAGATCAGTGTCACTACAAAGATTAAGAACATTGTGTGAAAGAGACACTGAACAGTCAAAAACTTACTAACATTCTCTACAAAACTGAGTGTTGTTTGTTTCCACTTTTACCTATTCTTGGGTCAGGCTATTAACTAATTTTTCCTTCAAAACAAGCCATGTGCAGAAAGAGAGCATTGCCACAACTATGATTGTGAGAAGCATCTTGTGAATCTTCCATTTCATCCAGAGGAAAGTGGAATTAGAGAAGTTGGTTATCTTAAGGAAATAGAAGACCCTGAGGCAGGTGGTACATCCCATGCAGAAATAATTGGATCCTGTTCAGAAGATGTCAAGAATTCCCATTAGATTCCTAGAGTAAAATATTTTATCAGTAACTGTAGTGAAAGAAATACCTAAAATGAACACCCACAGAAAATATATCCTGGAGATGGCCAAGTAGGTAAGAATAAAATCAATTAGGGAGGCCTTCCAGTTTCTGATCCAATTCAATGCTGTTGACTAGTACAATGAATCCATTTCCCCAAATTCCTGTTATGAATTCTACAACAGAAATTACCATTAAACAAGGTCTCCATTGTGCTTGGCATGCTTGTTGATAAGGAATCTCTGACTTCAATACACCATTGACAGATTGTAGCTGCCTTGTCATAATTCATGTCCAAAGCTGTGATGTCCAGTTAAGTATCTTCTATTTATTGACAACTACTACCAGAGTCTGAAAGGCCTCAAGGTGTACTCTAAAATGAATTCTCAGTTAAATCTTGAAATCTACATGTAGACTTCTCTCAGGGATATCAGTTAATTATTTTCAAGGACTGCTTTGATATTATATCCTCCACTGTTACTGGCACTGGTTATATTTTACATCTACAGCTTTGCCTTAGAATTTGTATAATTTCAATCCCCATTTGTTGACATGCAAAATGGAGATCGGTTTTCTGTTATGGTTTTATGATGTTATCCTTAATTTTGATTCACTTTGATCTGTTAATCCATTTGATTCATCTATCATTCTGGGACTCAAAAGTTCTAGTCTAGAAAATGCAGCATGTATTTTATAATTTATAATTATAAAATTTATAATTTTATTTTTATAATTTATAATTATATATATATTTATAATTTTCACATAGCTTCATTACTAACCTCACTTCATTAATGATAAATAATCAGTGCAGATTACTTATAAACTACTCAAAGTTTAAGAAAATGCAGAAAACCTCTGATTACACCAAAGTTTTTTGAAAGTTTTTGATAGTTTCAAAACATGCCACAAACTCTTTGACATTCCTTCTTTCCAGTATTTGGAGTAAATGTTTCCCCATTTTGAATCAAAGATGGTTTTTGACTACTTCAGTTGATTAATGGCATTATAGGAATTCTGAAGCTAAGCCATACATAGCCTTTGTTCCTGATAACTGGAACATTAACTCTTGGAGCCCTAAGCTACGTGCAGGTAGTCCAACTACTCAGAGGTTACAATGCCTCGACCACATACAGGCCCTCTGGTCAATAATTCCATCTAAGTTCAAGTCTTAAGTCTTTCTATCCCAGGTGGCTCAGTGGTAAAATACCCTCCTGCCAAAGCAGAAGATGCAGGTTCTGTCCGTGTGTCAGGAAGATCCCCTGGAGAATGAAATGGAAACCCACACCAGTATTCTTGCCTAGAGAATCCCATGGACAGAGGAGCCTCGTGGGCTGCAGTGCACGGAGTCACAAGAGTCAGATATGACTCAGCAACTAAACAACAACAACTAGACATGAGCCAAGACTTTTGTTTGCATTGTCCAATACAAGAGCCACCAACCATGTATCACCTATGTCTATAAAATGTATATTAATTAAAATTAAATATAATTAAAAATTCAGTTCCTCATTATCACTAACCACATATCAAATGCTCTACAGCCACACATGACTATTGTTTCCTGCATGCTGCTGCTGCTGCTGCTGCTAAGTTGCTTCAGTCATGTCCAACTCTGTGCAACCCCATAGACGGCAGCCCACCAGGCTCCCCCGCCCCTTGGATTCTCCAGGCAAGAACACTGGAGTGGGTTGCCATTTCCTTCTCCAGTGCATGAAAGTGAAAAGTGAAAGTGAAGTCGCTCAGTCGTATCTGGCTCCTAGCGACCCCATGGACTGCAGCCTACCAGGCTCTTCCATCCATGGGATTTTTCAGGCAAGAGTACTGGAGTGGGGTGCCATTGCCTTCTCCGTTGGCTCCTGTATAGGCAGCACATATATAGAACATTTTTGTCACTGCCAAATGTTCTATTTCTCAGATGTGCTATAAACAGTTTCATCTCCCAGGCATTTGAATCACACCTACACATTCAAACCTTTCTGGCTTGGGCCCTACACATTGTGGAGCAGAAAGAAACTGATTCTATTATGGCTCCTGCAGCAAAAACAGACAGGAGTGAACAGCCTTTGGCACAGACAAGCCAAACAGGCCTACAAGAGTTAAACAATCTTGGCTATTCTTTAGCTGTTAATACTAACAAACACTTTTAGCTGGACCTGTCCTTCACAAAGCTAATTACTCTCTGACTCCATAAAGATCATGCCCTGTATCTGGCATACTTTTCCCCCTATACTCTCATAGCATTCATCACTTCAGAAAAAAGGTCATGGGCCAATAACTTTAGGGACACGAGACCTGTTGCTGAGTTGTCTAATGCCAGCTGTGGCCATTTTAAAACTTTTCAAGAGAAAACAAAAAAGATACAAGATGTTCAAGAGGATATTTCCCATTCCCGAGAAAGGTGGGACACAGTTTTTCAGGCACTAGCCTGCTGTATTTTCCTTTTGCCTGGCAAAAATAATCAAGCTACTTTTCTCTATTTCTTCTGAAATTTGGCTCTGTATTTCTATTTTGCATTAGTGGACAGCAAGCCAAGAGCTTAGCAACATGCCTTGCCCAAAGTCCTGACCTATGGAACCCATAAACCTAATAAAAATGCCTTATACTTTCAGTCAGTTCAGTCACTCAGTCATGTCTGATTCTTTGTGACCCCATGAACCACAGCACACAAGGCCGCCCTGCCCATCACCAACTCCCAGAGTTCATCCAAACCCATGTCCATTGAGTTGATGATGCCATCCAACTGTCTCATCCTCTGTCATCCCCTTCTCCTCCTGCCCTCAATCTTTCCCAGCATCAGGGTCTTTTCAAGTGAGTCAGCCCTTCACATCAGGTGGCCAAAGTATTGCAGTTTCAGCTTCAACATCAGTCCTTCATTGAACACCCAGGACTGATCTCCTTTAGGATGGACTGGTTGGATCTCCTTGCAGTCCAAGGGACTCTCAAGAGTCTTCTCCAACACCACAGTTCAAAAGCATCAATTCTTTGGCACTCAGCTTTCTTTAGAGTCTAACTCTCAGATCCACACATGACTAGTGGAGGTGATAGAATTCCAGCTGAGTTATTTCAGATCCTAAAAGATGATACTATAAAAGTGCTGTACTCAACATGTTAGCAAATTTGGAAAACTCAGCAATGGCCACAGGACTGGAAAACTTGATTTTCATTCCAAGCCCAAAGTAGGAGAAGGCAAAGAGAAAGAATGTTCAAACTGTAGCACAATTGTGTTCATTTCACCTGCTAGCAAGATTATGTTCAAAATCCTTCAAGCTAGGCTTCAGCAGTATGTGGACTGAGAACATCCAGATATACAAGCTGAATTTAGAAAAGGCAAGAAGAACCAGAGATCAAATTACCAACATCCACTGAATCATGGAAAAAGAAAGAAAATTTCAGCAAAACATCTACTTCTGCTTCATCCAAAGCCTTTGACTATGTAGACGACAAAACACTGTGGAAAAATTTTAAAGACCACCTTATCTGCCTCCTGAGAAACCTGTATGCAGGTCAAGAAGCAGCAATTAGAACCAGACATGAAACAACTGACTGCTTCAAAATTGGGAAAGGAGTACATCAAGGCTGTATAGTATCACCCTGGTTATTTAACTTATATGCAGAGTACATCATGCTAAATGCCAGGCTGGATGAATCACAGGCCAGAATCAAGATTGCCAGGAGAAATATCAACAACCTCAAATATGCAGATGATACCGCTCTAATAGCAGAAAGTAAAGAGGAACTAAAGAGCCTCTTGATGAGGATGAAAGTGAAGAGGAGAAAGCTGGCTTAAAACTCAACTTTCAAAAAATTAAGATCATGGCATTCGGTCCCATCACTTCATGGGTGAGAGATTTTATTTTCTTGAGCTCCAAAATCACTGCATATGGTGACTGCAGCCATGAAATTAAAAGAGACTTTCTCCTTGGAAGGAAAGCTATAACAAACGTAGACAGCATATTAAAAAGCAGAGACATCACTTTGCTAACAAAGGTCTGTCTAATCAAAGCTATGGTTTTTACAGTAGTCATGTGTGGATGTGAGAGCTGGACCATAAAGAAGGCTGAGCACCAAAGAATTGATGTTTTCAAACTTCTCTAGGGAGAAGACTCTTGAAAGTTCTTTGGACTGCAAGGAAATCAAATCAGTCAGTTCTAAAGGAAATCAACCCTGAATGTTCATTGTAAGGACTGATGCTGAAGTGGAAGCTGCAGTACTTTGGCCACCTGATGCGAAGAGCCAACTCGCTGGAAAAGACTCTGTGGTTCTCAAGGACTGAAGGCAGGAGGATTAGAAGGAACAGAGGATGAGGTTTGATAGCATCACGGATTCAATGGACATGAATCTGAGCAGACTCTGGGAGATAGTGAAGGGCATGGAAGCCTGGCGTGCTGCAGTCCATTGGGTCGCAGACAGTCAGGCACAACTTAGTGACTGAACAACACTGTCATTGTGACTTTTCTTAAACTCATAAAATATTTTTTAATGTATGTTTAAATTTCCATTTACTTGGAATTTTTTAATTTTTAATTATTAATTTCTGTAAAAATTGAATTAAAATAAACTATTATACTTCATAGGTCATGACATCTGCTACAATTTGTTTTGTAGCATGTAGATAGCCAGTTTCAATAAATGTTTTGTTTTTCCTTAAAATAGTGTGTATGTGTAGTTTTGCATAAACTGTTTCATACATCCATTGAATCAATTTGTTAATCACGTTGTTTAAATCCTATCTATCTATTTTTTTAAATTTTGTCTTCTTGTTCCATCATTTATTGAGATTTAAGTTAAATTATTCTACTCTGGATATGGATTTTTCAATTTCTCTTTGACATATTGTCAATTTTTGCTTTACATATTTTGGTGCTAAGCTCTTTAGTGGTAGAACTGTAGTATCTGCACACTAAACTTAAGTTCTTGCTGTATGAACTGACAGTGTCTGCTCTAGTGGTTTCTTTGGGTTTTTTAAAGTTTTAAAGTTTACTTTGATATTAAAATACTTATATTAGCTTATTATCTCTTGTATTTCATGGCATAATCTTCTTTATCTACTTTTACTTTGTTTTATATCATCAGAGCTTAGATATATACCTTGTAAGTAGCATAGAGGTAGTGAAATAGGCATTAAGGTTCTACTTTTAACCTTCCATTTCTTATAGAATTCCAAGAAATGTAAGCTTTTCTTGATGTTAAAAATCATATTAGATAGTAAAATACTTTAAAACATTATTAATATTTTTAATACTTAAAACCATTTACAGGGCTTTTGAGAAGTGATAGAACTATCTTTATCCCACAACATTCTCTCAGTTAAGGCCAGATATGAGAAATAATGAAGAGAGAAGAAAATCATCTACAGAGCATAAATTGTCCTCACTTTGCGTCTCTTCACCACTCGGTAATAGCACTCACCAACAGTCATCAGCAAGGTCATACAAGTGAATGAGAATGCAGTGCCCTGCACGCAAAGGGTAAGAAGAGTACCTGTCCCTACCGGTAAGGTTACAGGCTATAGACTGATAGTTGTATCCTCCTCAAATTTGTCTGTTAACTCCTAACTCCCAATGTGGTGGGATTTGAGGTGGGGCCATTGGGTGATTAGTTTATGACTGTGGAGTCTTCATAAATGGAAGTAAGATCCTTATTAATTGAAAAGCTACTCAGTCATAATAAAGAATGAAATTTTGTCGCCTGAAACAATGTGAATGGACATGGAGGGTATTATGCTTAGTGAAAGAAGTCAGATAAAGACAAATACTGTATGATATCACCCATAGGTGAAATCTGAAAAACACCACAAACTAGTGAATATAACATAAAAGAAACAGACTCACAGAAATAGAGAACAAACTAGTGGTTACCAGTGGGGAAGGGGAAGGGGGAAGCAAGATCAGAGTAGGAGATTAAGAGGTACAAGCGACTATGTAAAAAATAAATAAACTTCAAGGATATATTGTACAGCACAGGGCATACAGCCAATATTTTATAATGTTAAATAGAGTATAATCTATAAAAAATTTGTATCTCCATATTGCACAGCTAAAACTAATAATATTGTAAATCAAATGTACATCAATTAAGAAAAGCCACTTCAAAGGGATCCCTTGCCCCTTCTTCCATGTAAGGACACAGGAGATGGACATCTGTGAACCAAGAAGTGGGATCTCATCAGATAGCAAAACTGCCAGCTCCTTGAGCTTGGACTTCCAGCCTCTAGGACTAAGAGAAATAGATTTCTGTTGTTTATAAACCACCCAGTTTTGGGGTATTTTTATTATAGCAGGCAAAATGGAATAAGACTCTGGAAAAGAACACATTTCACAGAGCATCAGACTGAATGACCAGAAAAGTGTTTCCTCAATGATGGAAAACAATTAGCTCCTTTTAACACTGCTCTTGGTCCTGTCTAACAAATCTTTTTTTTTTTAATTATTATTTTTTTTTCATATGCTCCCCCTCCAGAACCCCCCTCCCTCCTCCCTCCCCCCGGGAAATCTCGATGCACCAGCCCCGAGCATCAATCCTGGGCTGGCGATTGATTAGACATATGATAATTAACATGTTTCAATGCCATTCTCCCATATCATCCCACCCTTACCCTCATCCACAGAGTCCAAGAGTCTATTCTATACATCTGTGTTCCTTTTGCTGTCTCGCATGTTGGGTTCTCGTTACCGTCTTTCTAACAGCCACTATGGAAAGCAGTGTGGAGGTTCCTTAAAAAGCTGCAAATAGTCCTGCCATATGACCCAGCAATCCCACTGCTGGGCATATACACCGAGGAAACCAGAATTGAAAGAGCCACGTGTACCCCAATGTTCATCGCTGCATTGTTTACAATAGCCAGGACATGGAAGCAACCTAGATGCCCATCAACTGACGAATGGATAAGAAAGCTGTGGTACATATACACAATGGAATATTACTCTGCATTAAAAAAAACCTCATTTGAAGCAGTTCTACTCAGATGGACAAAACTGGAGCCCATTATCCAGAGTGAAGTAAGCCAGAAGCAAAAACAACAATACAGTATATTAACACATATATATGGAATTTAGAAAGACAGTGACGAGAACCCAACATGTCTAACAAATCTTAAAAGCATAACCGAAAAGGATTAATTCCCAGTAATGTAACTGCATCTCAGAACAAAGCTTATGAATAACTATAGGGATATAAAAATGTCCAGCATTTTACTCAACAGGGTCAAAATCATAATTCCTGATATCAAGTTATAGATTATCAGGTCTGCAAAAAGCAGTAAAATATGACCCAAAATAAGAAAAATCAAACAAAGGGCAACTTGATACTGTTACAGATATTAAGAGTTAGCAGAAGAGGACATTACATTGAAACAGTTATAACTATATTCCAGGTGTCCAAAAATTTAAGATACAAAGAGGGTATTAAAAAAAAAACTCAAATTGAGTTTCTAGAGATTAAAACTACAACATCTGAGACGCAAAAGTCACTAATGGGACTAATAGATTTGACACTATAGGAAAAAAATCAGTGAACCTGGAGACATAGCAGTAGAAACTATCCAAAATTAAACACAGGAAGTATTAGAATTTTGAAAAAATAAAAGAGGCATCATTGATCTTTGGAGAAATTCAAGGCACCTTACGGATGTGTCGCCAGAGTGGCCTAAAATGTGGGGCTGGGGAGAAAAAATAATTACCAAAAGTTTTATAAATATGATGAGAACTATGACCCCATAGACCCAAGAATCTCAACACATCCCAAGCACAAGAAACAAAACAAAAATACACTAAGACACATCATAATTGAATTTATCAAAAGTACTTTTAAAGGGAAAATATTAACAGCAATCAGATAAAAAGATGTTATGCTCAGAAGAACAAGTAAGGATAGAGTTCCCTTCAGAAATAGTGTAACCAAGAATTTGCTGTAGCAACATCTTTAAAATACTTAAATAGGAAAAAAAATCTCTCAACCTAGAATACCCAGACAAAACAGGAACAAGACAAGGGTGTTGTTCACCACTACTTTTCAATATAGTTTTGGAAGTCTTGGCCACAGCAATCAGAGCAGATAAAGAAATTAAAGGAATCCAGATTGGAAAAGAAGAAGTAAAACTCTCTCTGTTTGCAGATGACATGATCCTCTACATAGAAAACCCTAAAGACTCTACCAGAAAATTACTAGAGCTAATCAGTGAATATAGTAAAGTTTCAGGATACAAAATCAACACACAGAAATCCCTGGCATTCTTATACACTAACAATGAGAAAACAGAAACAGAAATTAAGGAAACAATTCCATTCACCATAGAAACAAAAAGAATATTTTTCAAAACTGAAGGAGAAATATAAACTTTTCAGACAAAAAACAAAAACAGTACACAATCAGCAGACCCACACTATAAGGACCTCTTCCAGGCAGAATGAAAATTATACCTAATGAAAATAAGAATCAATACAAAGACATAAATAGCATTATATATGGTAACTATATGGGTAATAAGATTCTCCTTTTTTAAAAAGATTTTTTTAAAGATAAGTTTTAAAAACAGTAACAATGGATGGTGGGATTTTGAATATTCAGTTCAGTTCAGTTGCTCAGTTGTCTCCAATTTGCGACCCCATGGACCGCAGCACACCATGCTTCCCTGTCCATCACTAACTCCTGGAACCTACTCAAATTCATGTCCATCGCGTTGGTGATGCCATCCAACCATCTCATCCTCTGTTGTCCCCTTCTCCTGCCTTCAATCTTATATGCAAAAGTAAAACATATGATAGTATGCTTTTCTAGAATAAGGTAGATAATAATAATAACTCTTTAAAATGGGATATGATAAAAAGGTAGAGAATAGGTAGTTATATAAATTCTCCTACATTAGACACTAATGTTTAACACCATTCAGGATTAAAAAAAATTAAACTCATCTTATGCCTCTTCCTGATCACACCACCTGTTTTACTCCCAAACAGAAATCATCATCCTGTATGGAAGTAATTTCTATAGCTTTCTTTGTTATTTAATTGCCTATATATGATTTCTAGATATTATATAGGCACATCTTGGAGGTATTGCAAGTTCAGCTCCAGACCACCACAATAAAGCAAATATCACAAGGAAGTCACACAATTTTTTTGGTTTTTCAGTGCATAGAATTGTTATGTTTATACTATAATCTACTAAGTGTGCAATAGTATTACATCCAGAAAATGTGCATACCACAACTTAAAAATATTTTACTGCAAAAAATACTCACCACAATCTGAGCCTTTAGCTAGTAACACCAAAGATCACTAATCACTAATCCACTTCATAAATACTATAATAATGAAAAAGTTTGATATGCTGTTAGAATTATCCAAGTGTGACCCAGAGACACAAAAGTGAGCAAATACTGTTGGGAAATGACACCAATATACTTGCTTGGTGCGGGGTTGCCACAACTTTCAGTTTGTAAAAAGAAAGAAATGCAATAGAGTGAAATGAAATACATAAGGCATGCCTATAGTTTAGCTGGCCAGCAACTAGATTTTGGGAAATGGGAATTATTTATTTTCTTTTTAAGGAAGTGCATGGGAAAAGTCAAATTCCTGTTATTTGAAAATACATTTTATATGAAATAATCATTCACATGGTGGTATGTAATTATAGTTTATTTTTGTCATTGAATAGTATTCAACTGGATGAATTTACCACTTTTTATTGATCCATTCTATTGTCAATGGATTATACTCATAATGATGCTGGTGAACATATTAGCACCACTTTTCAATCTTTATTAAGAGTATTTCATAATTTTATGGTTATTTAGGATAAATTCAGAATATTTATTCTTCATGATTCTCCATGAAAATCCAGTGTGCCAGTTTAATTATGTTATTCAGTAAAATTATTCCCAAACTGGAGGTTAGCATCTGATTTACTTTATTAAAGATGAACATTATCAATAAGTTATCTTAATATACATGAGAGTATTAACAGATTATAAGGTATATACAATGCTTGTTAAAGAAAAATAATGAATTTTCTGTTCAGTAACTAAATCTTACATACATATGTATATATTCATATTTCACACTTTGTTTTTCATTTTAATATCTCTGAATAAATGAATCTGAATGGAAGTAAGGCTGAAAAAGCAAATTAAATCACATTAAAAAAAAGCCTTTGAGTCATAGAAATTTCTCTATGAAGCCTTAGTGAAGGCTGAGTGAAGTCAAAAGGCTCTTCACTTTTGACTATGTATATATTTACCTAATAAGAATCCTAATATAGAAATGTGTAACATCATTAACCACAGGTCTTGGCTATAGATTTTCTCCTTCATGTTATTTTTCTTCATCTTTGTCATACAACTTGAATTTCTTAAGTGTTTTACCTACCTGTAGTAAATTTAGTCTTCCTTATTTGTACCAAGTCATTATTAATTATAGTCACACACGTACAAAGTTTATAAAGATCATAGTTTATTTTCTGTTGGAAGACACATTATGCCTACTTATTTCCTTTCTTATAGCCATCAACTCAGATGCTGCAGAAATGACAGGAAGGACTGTTTTTTTATCTGCTTTCCCCATATCAAGATAAGTGAAGGACATATGATTCCAAAAGCCTGGCATGCCATGATAACTAAGTTGTTCCACTGCCTATTAGAACTCCAAACAGAAAATTAGAACCAGGAAGTAGATGGCAAATAGAAAACTGAGATGACAGTTTGCATGGCTTTTATATGGACCTTGGTGCTGGGATCTTGGGGTCCTTCACCACTGAGCTGCATCTTCCTGAGATGTTTCCACAGGGAAAAGATTAACAGCAGAAAAGATGTCAGGGGCATAGCAAAGAGTATGAAATTTACCAGCATGAACAGAGTCATATTTCAAAGGTGTAAAATGTCCCTCAGCTTGGTCTTCTGAGTGATGTTTTCTTCATAGTCATTTGTCTGGACAGTCTTATTTATGTTTATGCTATGAATGAATAAAACCAAGAAGGACAAAGTGAGCAAGAAGAACATTTTTAATTCTCCATTTTAGGTAAAGAAAAATAATATTGGATAATTGGCTGTCTTGAGCAAATAAAATATGCTGAGGATAGCAGCAAGCCAAATGCCAAAATAGTTGCTTATTATCCAGGCAATAATAGTAATTCTTGCTCTTAAATTGTCTAAAGCTGGGATTAAACACATTTACATACCAATTTATTAATGTTACCCAGAGCAAACCAATTCTGGAGACTGCCAGAGCAGTGAGAATCCCATCTGCTGAGATTGTTTTTGTCTCTTGACCAGTCAATGCAATTCACCAGTGACATGAAACCACCGGCAAAATTTCTTGGAATAAATTCTATTACTAGGATGGAAAAAATGTAGTAAAGTTATCATCTGTAGAAACATAGGTAAGTCCAATATCACTGGTCAAGATTTCTTTAATATTCTGACCACAGACTCTATGTGAGCTAATTTTTCTTAATATGTGGTAAAGTCCTTATTTCTTTTAAATTCTGTGACCAGTGTCAGGCAGGAAAGCATGAGGTATGCTAATGAAAGAGCTCAATGTTGACATGATGAAAATCACTGTTATTCCCTGGTAGCTCAAATTCACTTCTATTTACACACTTTATGACCTTGCTGTAGCCTGAAATATTCATATTCGTGTTGAAGTGAAAGTTGAATTCTCATTTGCTAACATGCAAATAAAATCATATCCTCTTTCACTGCTTTGCAATTTGTCTCTTGTTTCACATCTCCATAATTTGTGTTCATCAGCTTTACTTGTCATACAGTAAAATTTTAAAACCCAATACATAGAATATACAGTGACTGTTTTGTTAGATGGAGCTTGGTCATAATTAAGATCTTCACCATTATGAATTTCTTTAATGTCAGAATTATGTAGAAGGAATTCAATCTTTTTCTATCAAAATATCAAAGTTTTCTTGGGAATCCTTGTAAGTTAAATACTCTTTAAAGGCTAGTTGTTGATAAATAGCATTTATGTATAGTTTATTGTTTACAAGTTCATAAGTTTACACACAGACGTAACACCCATATTTCATGGATACAAGTTATTATTGTCCTATAATTTCCAAAATAAAAAATAAGTCTCAGAGAGGCTATCTACCCTTAAAAAATTATTTTCTCTCATTCAGGCTTTTCATCCCATTATTAATAGTTATCATATATCTCGTGGTTAGGCTTTTGATAAAGTTTATCTCCTGAGTCTATTTATATAAAAGTGTCAATTATTTAATTTAAAATATTCAAAAATTCTATAAATATCCCTCAGGAACTTAAAAAGTATATTTTAAATTCCTGCTGTAAAGTCTAGGCTTCTCTCTGCATAAGTGTCTAGTTTTATTTTCCCTGTTTAGTTATTAGACTATTAAATATTTTAAAAGTTGATAGATGGTAAGATGATCTTCTTCCTTTGGATTTTATTCAGTTCCAGTTTTTATACTATAATTTGTGTTAGCAGAGAATCTTGGAGCCAGATTGCTAGAAAGGAAAACCCAGATTCTCTATATCACATAATTCCGATCTTGAACACAATTTTAAAACAACACTTTGCCTCATTACAATCTTCAGTAAAATGCAAATGATACCATCACCCTCTTCAGGCGGTCTTTGTGAGTTAGTGTATTATTTGTGTGAAGTACTTCCAGTTGTACCTATCTGAAAGAGAGCAGGCAGAGAGAATTCTTACTCATTTAATCACGTTAGTAAATGTTACAAACGTAGCAGGTTTAAAAAGGCAAGATTTCCTCCTGCAGCAACTGGGATACCAGTAATAAATCCTAAAACTGTTATAAATACACCGCAGAGCTATGCAAGGAAGAAGGGGCAGGTAAAATCCAGCAAGAGGGGAATCTTTTCACGTGAAGAGATGGTCTGTATATTTGATACAATCTCTATCAAATCCTAGAAGGCGTTTTGGCAGAAAGTTAAAAATTATTCCTAAAGTATATAGGAAATGCAAAATGGCCAGAAGAGCAAAAAGAATTTTTAAAAAGTTGCAGGTTATAGTTCCTGATTTCAAAGCTTGCTACAAAGCAGCATTAGCCAAGATAGTGTGATATTCACTTAAAAATAGACATATGTATCAATGAAACACAACTGGAGGTTAGAAATTAGCACTTACCATTGTAGTCAACTGATTTCCAAAAAGATACCATGTCTGTTTAAAGGAGAAATGATTTTTTTTTTAGAAATGGTGCTGAAAATACTGGATACCCACATGAATAAAGCTGAATTTAGATTCTTATTTCATACCTTAGGCAAAAATTAAAATAGATCAGATGTTTAAACATGAGTTAACCTATAAAACTTTTAGAATAAAACACGGGAGAAAACTTTGGTAAATTAGGGCTAGGCAGATCTTTTAGATACAACAGCAAAAGCATAATGCATTAAATTAAAAAAAATAATAAATCAGACTATATCAAAATTGAAAACTTTTGCTTTGTAAAATACACATCTGACTTTCAGACGAGAGCTACAGTAATTAAGCCAATGTGGCACTGCCATTTGCTTATACAAATAGATCAGTGGATTGGTCAGAGTATCTAGTGATTGACCCATGCACTGTGTTAGTTGTTCAGTCATGTTCAACTCTTTGTGACTCCACAGACTGTAGCCCACAAGGCTCCTCTGTCCATGGAGTTCTCTAGGCAAGAATACTGGAGTGAGTTCCCATTTCCTTCTCCAGGGGACCTACCCAACCCAGAGGCTGAACCCAGCTCTCCTGCATTGCAGGCAGATTCTATACCATCTGAGCCACTTGCCCTAGACGGTATAGATACATTGGAAGCCCCCAATGTATCTGTAAAATGGAATATTATTTAGCCATAAAAAGGAATTAAGTTCTGAAATACACTACAATATGATGAATCTTAAAAACACTCTAAGTGAAAGAAGTCAGTCACAAAAGACCTCACATTACGATTCCATTTATCTGGAGTCAGAAAATCCACTGAAATAGAAAGTAGATTAGTGGCCACCAGGGGCTGAGAAGAGGAAATGAGAAATTGAAGTATGTGTCCTTCAAACTGTGGGCAGGACTGAATGGAGCTATCTTTCCTTGTTGGGGATTGACCCACACACATGTTCAGTCAATTCACCTTCAACAAAAGAACTAAAACAATTCAATCAAAAATAAAATTCTCTTCAATAAACGATTCTGGGAACTAAATAACAGTATAAGAAAATTATCTTCAACCTCTACCTCTCACCATAAAAAAATAATAATTTGAGGTGGTCATAGATCTAAATATAAAAGATAAAACAATAATGCATCTATAAGAAATTGGATATTTTTGTGACCTTGGAATAAGGAAAGATTTCTTTGCTAGGACACATATAAGCACACACACATATGCACACACAAAAAGTTAATAAAAGCAATGATCACTATAAAGAAACTAGACTATAAAGACACTAAAAAGACAACAAAAATATTTGTCATAGAGAGAGAAAACAAAATATACATATATATTTCAAAGTACACACACACATATATATTATATATTATTTATTATATATAAATATATTAAACATTCCTTTAACTCAATTCTGAAAGGCAATCATCTCAATTTAAGGAAAGTAAGCAAAAGATTTCAAAAGACCCTCAACAAAAGAAGATACAATAAACTGATAAAAAAAAGTGCTTAATATCATTACATACAAGGGAAATGAAAATTTAAACTACAATGAAATATCACTTCAAACTCACTGGAGTGATAAAAATAAAGAAACTGACAGGGCCAGATTTTGGCAATGATGTGAAACAACTGGAATGCTCATATATTCCTGCTGAGCACTAAAGAATACAGTCACCTTGGAGAAGTATTTGACTGTTCCTAAAAAGGCTACAAATACTGTTGGGCTGCACCCCAGAGGCCTACAAGGCCTACCCTTGCCCAGTTTTAGAACCAAAAACAGAGCCTGGAGTCAGTAACAGAGACACTGATGGTTTAGTGGATGAAGGAGCTTATATGTCTGAAGCAAGGTCCTGGAGTGACATCCCACTGTAGCAGATGGTGGGCAGGACATAACAGCAAGTTTCACAACTGAGGACAAGAGGAGATTGCCAATTGATGTCAGATTGGTTTATTAGTTACCACAAAAACCAGCAGATGGGCATGCCCCCTCACTATCCCTTTGATAAACTATCACTAGCTGGGGCCTGGGGCAAGTACATAAAAAGGCCAGTGATGTGCATAGGGGGTAGGTGAAGCAGGCAGTGACCAGGCAGGCAATGTACAGAGAACAAGAGAATGGCCATCTTCAGTGGCCTGACCACACACAAGCACATTGCCCACTATCCAGCTATTCTACTCTTATATATATAGTCATTGAATATAAGTAAAAATAGATCCACAAAAAGACTGATACAAGAATGTTAACACCAGCTTTACTTATTGAATTTATTACTAAAAACAACTAAACATATTTATATCAACAAGGTGATGAAAGAGCAAATTGTGGAATATTCATAGAGTGAAATAACACTCAGCAATAAAAGAAATAAATTACTCATATACACAACAACACAAATTAGTCTCAAAAATATGATTGAAAAAAGAGCAAGACAAAACCCCCCCCCAAAAAACCAAAACCTGTATGTATGATATGATTTCTAAAACAAGCAAAACTAAGACAGAAAGCACAAATGCAGTTGCCTGGAACATGATCTAAAAAGGGCATGAAATAACTTCTGGGGGGGTGAAAAAATTATTCTATACTTTATCATGGTTATTGTTTCAAAGATGCATACAGCAGTTAAAGCTCATCAAACTATATACTTAAAGACAGCGTATTTTACTATTTGTAAGTTTTACCTCACTAAAGTTCGTATTAAAAGTAAATACAATAAATAGAAATGAGAGAAAAATGGACATTTTCAGGGAAAAAAAATCTGGCTTGACCTCGCTAATGGAAATTAAAAAAGGTCCTCTTCAAGAAGATCTGACCCTACATGGAAAGTCAGAGATATGGAATCAACCTTAGCATTGTTATTTTCCACATTAGTGAGTTAAAGAAATCTTTGACACATTGTACTTTTATATTTTTAGAAGACTCATGTTTTCGACTTTTTGGAAAATCATACTTTGACTCTCTCCACGGTCAGAATATACCCACATGCCCACGAGGACACATGTGGCGCAGCGCACGTCACACTCTTAGAGCCAACTAAAGTACGTGGACCCAGAAAAGCCTGTTGTGAGCTACGCAAGCCCAGGCGTGTCTCTTCCAGGCTCTGAGCCTGTCCTGAGTAGCAGCAGAATTGGATTTTCACCAACTCCGTGGTTCTCTTTTCTTCCTGAATCTGTGCTTTTATTTTCGATTCTGAATGTTGGTCAAGTTTGGTTCTGGGTCTAATTTGTGCACAGTCAATATACAAATATCATATGATATTACTTACATGTGAAATTCAGAAGAAGAGATGCAAATGAACTTATTTACAAAACAGAAATATATCCACATGCATAGAACACAAACTTAAGGTTACCGAAGGGAAAAGGGGTTGGAGGGAGGGATAAGTAAGCAGGTTGGGAGTACACATACATGCTACTATATATAAAATAGATAACCCACCTGAAACTATCATAACATTGTTGATCAGCTATATTTCAATGCAAAATAAAATGATTAAAAGTAAAAATATTTATTATATGTTGAAATGATAATATGTTGGATAAAATAAATTATATTTAAAATAAATTTTAATGTTGTACCAAAAGAAAGGTAACCAGCAAGGACCTACAGTATGGCATAGGAAATTATATTCAATATTTTGTAATAAGCTATAAGAGGAAAGAAATGAAAAAAGAATATATATATATTCAGTGATATATATATCTTCAGTGATACATATATATATATATATATATATATATATATATCATTGAATCACTATGCTGTACACCTGAAACTAATACAACACTGTAAATCAATTTCATTTCAATAAAATATAAATAAATACATAGTTTTAAAGAAGAACTGTTAGGAGAAGCACACTGATTGAAACCGCCCACACTGGCCAGGCACCATGGTAACCATTTGCATGAGTTGTTTTATGACAGGAGATCTTGATAAGGAATACAGAACTAATAAGCCACCACCAACCAGACGAGTTTGGGAAAGGTCTACAGGAGACACCGTGTGTCCGTCTACTTCCCAGAATTCCTCTCGCTAGCATCCATCTTGGCTGAGCTATGCATGCGCCACCAGGAAAGACTCTGAATTAGACTGATTGGCCAAAGACCACCCGGAAACTAATCCCATCACCATAAAACCCGAGACTGTGAGCCACGCAGCAGAGCAGCTCTCCTGGGTTCCCTTACCCTACTGCTCTCCACCCGGGTGCCCTTCCCAATAAAATCTCTTGCTTTGTCAGCACATATGTCTCCTCAGACAATTCATTTCCGAGTGTTAGACAAGAGCCCAGCTTCAGGCCTTGGAAGGGGTCCCCCTTCCTGCAACAGAACCAGTGGGAACTTCCCCTGCATTCTCCTTCTGACTTGCTGAAGGGAGGTGGGAGAGGGGTTCTGGAAGGGGAACACATGTATACTCATGGCAGATTCATGTCAATGTATGACAAAACCAACACAATAATGTAAAGAAAAAAATAATAAAATAAATAAATTTTAAAAAATAAAATCAAGTCACAAGCTTCTCCCTGGAAGGAACTTGTCTACACATTTTTTCCTCAACTTTTATGGCTGAGGGATAGGACCTAAGGGATAAGACCCGAAATCAACTAGCTCAGATATCCAATTGGGCTCATCATTCAGGAGTTTCATAGGACTGAAGCAAGCAAAGAAGCAGGATTTAAATGGGTGTGCAAGCATTTCTTACAGCTATGCTGTCAACCTTGGCAAAGAGGGAAAAGGCAAAATGCCCATCTCCTATTGTTTTCCTGGAAGGAGTTTGCATACTAGGGACAGCTGCTGCCTGAGGGTCCGGCTTCTGATCAGCCTATAACTAGGTACTGACTGAAATTATCCTGGAGACCAAAAGAGCTGGTGGGCACTTTCCCAGCATTCTCCCACAGCTCAGGCAATAATACCAAGTTGCCAGCTTTTTTCTGGAAGGAGTTTGTTCACACATCTAGCACCCCCAACTTCTGTAACCACTACTCAAGTAACTAGTCTTTCAAATCACCTAGTTCTGATAACCAACAGGGCACAGCATTCATGACTGGATAACATTAAATAAATTAAAAAAAAAAAACAGTTTTCAAACAGCACTCGAGCACTTTCCACAGAAATCTATCCCCCAAGTTCAGTGCAGAGGGAGTAGGCAAACATGTCCACCTTCCAGTTTTTCCTGGAAGGAATTAGAATACATACTTTTCCAGCTGCTGCCTGTGATTCCAGATTAAAATCAGTCTGTATGGGGTTGAAGGTGGGAAGCTGACTGGGATCCTCCGGAGAGTCTGAAGAGCAGGAGCCAGATCACTCCAATAATAAAACCAAATCTCCAGCTTCTCTCTGGAAGAGGCATGTCCACACATCTAGCACCAGAACCACTGCAGCTGCTACCCAAGGAATTGGCTCTCAAATGATATAGCTCTCAGAGCCAAGAGCCCTCAGCATTCAAGACCACACAAGACAGGACCACGCAGAACAAGCAGGCAGTTATACTTGGGCCACAGGCACTCCCAGGAAGAGTTCCTTCTGGCTCAGCACAGTCAGTGAGCAAAAACACCCAGCTCACAATCTCTCCCTGATATGGGCTAGACTGTTTAATGTTCTCACTTTCTCAGCTGCACCTAAAGGCTGGGTTTCCAATTAGCCTGCATCAGGAGCTGAAGGGGAAGACATTAGTACTTACCTGAAAGCCTGACCAAGTAAGTGGGCATCTCCCAAGCCTTTGGGAGGACATTGATAGGTCTTGACACACCTTCGTGTACTAGGAGCCATGCAGAACAAAGATAGCAGCTTAGATGATCATAAAACCTTAAGTGGCAACCAGGTTCTCAGTGCAGGCTGACGAACAAGGTTCATCTCCTACATGAGGCAAGTCAGTCAACAGTAGGAGAGGGCTGTTTCATCTAATGTGTAAAGACCAACACAGTCAAGGAAAATGAAGAAATAGGGGAGTACGTTTCAAACAAAAGAACAAGATCACTAGAAACCAATCTTAATGAAAGGGGGATAAGTGACTTATTTACTAGATAGGGAGTTCAAAATAAAGGTCATGAAGATGCTAACTGAGGTCTGGAGAGCAATGTATGAACAAAATAGGAATTTCAGCAAAAAGACAGAAAATATTAAAAGGTACCAAACAGGGAATTCCCTTGCAGCCTACTGGTTAGGACTCCACACTTCCACTGCTGAGGGCCTAGGTTCAATCCCTAGTTAAGGAATTAAGATCCCACAAGTCTCATGGTGTGAGGAGGGAGGGAAGAGAGAAAAAGGGTGTGGAGACAAATGTATTATTAAAAATAGAAAAATAACAATAAAAAGTACCAAACAGAAATCATAGAGCTGAAAAATATTATAACTGAACTAAAAAAAGTTTAATAGAAAAGTTCAACAGACTAGTCAAGAGGAAAAAACGTCTCCCTGAACTCAAAGACAAAGCAGTAGAGATCATCCAATCAGAGGGGGGAAAAGAAAGGAGAATGAAAGGAGTGAAGATTGTTAAGAGACCTGTGGGTCACCACCAAGCATGACAGAATCAGATTACAGGTCTTTGTCATGTAGATAACTTGTCTTTTTAGTTTCTGATTACCAGATGAAGAGAAGACATAGCTAAACAGGATATAGATCATAAGATCCTGGAATTCAAGAATAAAGCTGTAACTGAATGAGACTTTGGACATGCTCAGGTAGAAATGAGCATATTTTGTATATCAGAGAAGTGTGAAAAAAATCAAGAGGATATGCCGAGACAGAGTGCCTCATTTTCATGAAATTCTTTAATCCTCACTGTACCTATACCTTTGAAAAATAATTTTGTTGTATCTTTCACCATGGGTTTCCCAGGTGGCACAGTCGCACAGTAGTAAATCTGCCTGCCAATGCAGGAGATGCAGGTTCAATCCCTGGGTTGGGAAGGTCCCCCAGAGAAGGAAATGCCTAGGCACTCCAGTATTCTTACATGGAAATTCCCATAGACAGAGGAGCCTGGTGGGCTACAGTTCATGGGGTCACAGGAATGGGACACAACTGAACATGCATGCACACACATGCACATCCTCCACTACACGCACATCATGTAGGTTTTAAATGGTTTCCACACTGGGGCTCCCCCAGGCTTGCTCATCTTTAATCACCTTGAGAACATGCTCAGGCAAGTACACTGGTCCCAAAAGGAGAATAAGTGAATCATTGAATCAAGTTTTTCCAGAAAGATTTAACCTAAACTGAAAATCAGGGTCTTCCCAGGTGATTCAGTGGTAAAGAATCTGCCTGTCAATGCAGGAGCCACAGGAGACATGAGTTTGATCCCTGGTCAGGAAGACCACCTGGAGAAGAAAATGGCAACCAGTATTCTTGCTGGGATAATCTGATGGACACAGGAGCTTGGCAGGCTACAGCCCTTGGAGTCACAGAGAGTCAGACACAACTGAATAACTGAGCATGCATGCAAACTGCCAGTCAGCCAAACTGTAACTGGTTCCTAGATACATACCAATCTCACTTAAAAATCATTCGAACAGCTGTTTCTTTTAATATAATCTACTATTTCTCTCTGGTTACTTGAGAGATTTTCTCTTGGTTTCTGGTGGTGTTGATAAGTTAAATTGTCTCCATTATCTTCTCTGAGATTCAATAATATTTTTTTAATTAATGCCTTGAACATTTTAAAAAAATCTCAGCAACACTGATTTCACTCCAATTTTTTCTCTCCCACTTCTCAGAATACAGAAGTGTGTTAGAATTTCTGTCTATAACCTTCATATCCCCTACCCTCTAGCCTGTATTGTCCATCTCTGTCTCTTGATGCCTCATTCTGGGTTCAATTCAGTCGCTCAGTTGTGTCTGACTCTTTGTGACCCCATGAATTGCAGCACACCAGGCCTCCCTGTCCCTCACCAACTCCTGGAGTATACACAAACTTATGTTCATCGAGTCAATGATGCCATCCAGCCATCTCGTCCTCTGTCGTCCCCTGCTTCTCCTGCCCCCAATCCTTCCCAGCATTAGGGTCTTTTCAAATGAATCAACTCTTCACATCAGGTGGCCAAAGTATTGGAGTTTGAGCTTCAACATCAGTCCTTCCACTGAACACCCAGGACTGATCTCCTTTAGGATGACTGGTTGGATCTCCTTACAGGCCAAGGGACTCTCAAGAGTCTCCTCCAACACCACAGTTCAAAAGCATCAATTCTTTGGAGCACAGCTTTCTTCACCGTCCAACTCTCACATTCATACATGACTACTGGAAAAACCATAGCCTTGACTAGACGGACCTCTGTTGGCAAAGTGATGTCTCTGCTTTTAAATATGCTGTCTAGGTTGGTCACAACTTTCCTTCCAAGGAGTAAGTGTCTTTTAATTTTATGGCTGCAATCACCATCTGCAGTGATTTTGGAGCCCCCCAGAATAAAGTCTGACACTGTTTCCCCATCTGTTTCCCATGAAGTGATGGGACCAGATGCCATGATCTTGGTGTTCTGAATGCTGAGCTTTAAGTCAACTTTTGCACTGTCCTCTTTCACTTTCATCAAGAGGCTTTTTAGTTTCTGTTCACTTTCTGCCATAAGGGTGGTGTCATCTGCATATCTGAGATTGTTGATATTTCTCCCCACAATCTTGATTTCAGCTTGTGCTTCTTCCAGCCCAGTGTTTCTCATGATGGACTCTGCATATAAGTTAAATAAGCAGGGTGACAATATACAGCCTTGATGTACTCCTTTTCCTATTTGGAACCAGTCTGTTGTTCCATGTCCAGTCATAACTGTTGCTTCCTGACCCGCATACAGGTTTCTTTAGAGGCAGGTCAGGTGGTCTGCTATTCCCATCTCTTTTAAGAATTTTCCACAGTTTATTGTGATCCACACAATCAAAGGCTTTGGCATAGTCAATAAAGCAGAAATAGATGTTTTTCTGGAACTCTCTTGCCTTTTCAATGATCCAGCGGATGTTGTCAATTTGATCTCTGGTTCCTCTGCCTTTTCTAAAACCAGCTTGAACATCTGGAAGTTCACGGTTCACATATTGCTGAAGCCTGGCTTGGAGAATTTTGAGCATTACTTTACTAGCGTGTGAGATGAGTGCAGTTGTGTGGTAGTTTGCACATTCTTTGGCATTGCCATTCTTTGGAATTGGAATGAAAACTGATCTTTTCCAATCCTGTGGCCAATGCTGAGTTTTCCAAATTTGCTGGCATATTGAGTGCAGCACTTTCACAGCATCACCTACCCTGCTACCCCATGCCCGAGGTCAGGGGCGGCGGCGGAGAGGAGCTACCCCTTGTCCGAGGTAAGGGGCGGTGGCTGCACATTGCTGGAGCAGCCCTGAAGAGAGATCCCGCGTCTGAGGTAAGAGAAACCCAGGTCAGGAAGGGCAGCCGTGAGGAGATACCTCTCGTCCAAGGTAAGGAGCAACAGCTACACTTTGCTGGAGCAGCGGTGAAGAGACACCCCACATCTAAGGTAGAGAAACCCTAGTAAGATGGTAGGTGTTGGAAGAGGGCATCAGAGGGCAGACACACTGAAACCATAATCATTTGGGGTAGCAATCATCTAATTCATTAATTTGTTCTTCCACAATGTCTAACTGGTTATTAAATATGTCTGTTGAGCTCTTGATTTTGAATATTCATTGTATCCATCCTATTGTTTCAATGATAAGAACAGTCTCTTACTCTTCTATAAATCGTCTTTGGTGGGGAAACTGAAAAAAAACAAACAAACCAGGATACAAACATCTTAAAGAAAGCCTTTTAATTTTAGTAGTGTTAAGGAAAAATAGGAATTGTTCCCTTCTGTTTCCAACGTTTAGTCACAGAGTAGGTAAAATCATGATCTAGTCATTCTTCACCAAATTGGATGGCAGCTCGTCTGCTGCTCGGTTATTACCATAGGCTCTCACTCAGGAAAGTCAAGGAGCAGAACTTCATCTCCAAATGCCATTCAAATGAGCAAAATATAATACATCATCACAGAGACACCGTTCTAGTCCATGGCTTTTATTTTTCAGTAGTCTTGATTCACTACCTCTAATGTTAGAAAGAAGGTTTGGGGCCTTAACTCTGTAATTTTAAGATTATCTGTCAATAATTTGCTCAAGTAATACACAAACCAAAGTCTACTCAATTTCTAACGTATTCAACTTGAGTTGAGCTTTACTATTTTCACTAAGGTTAAATTATCTACAGTGATCTTTAGAAAATTATTTCAACATTTTTTAGCTTATATGAAATATTTCAAATATACATCATTAAATATAATGATGACAGAAACTAAATGGGAGAACTCTAACTGATAGATATGTATTCATCTAGTTTTCTAAGTGTCAGAGAACACGGCCAGTCTTCTCTATGGGCTTAGGGAACAGCCTCAGCTTCCTGTTTCCCAAAATTAAAACAAACGAGTGGCCCAATGGAAACAGAGTTGGAATCAGCATGACAAACATCATGACCTCATACCACTGTAGCTTAAGGAAGATCCAATTTCCAGTTAGAGTGGAAATAAAGTAAACAATGAAGAGGAGGAGAAATGTTGTCACCATTTTCAAGGCCCTTTTATGGGCCTCTGTGCTAAAGTCTCTTGAGTAGTTCAGGTTGACTTGGAAATTCTTGGTGTGTCTCATGAGGGAAAGAAATAAAAGCAGCAAAGAGGCCAAGGAGAGAAGAAAAGGGATGACATATGTCAAGCTAAGAATAAGGCTTTTAAGAGGGAATCTGGAGGGAGGTGGGAGGGGGGCTCTGGAAGGGGAACACATGTATACCCATGGCAGACTCATGTCAATGTATGGCAAAACCAACACGATAATGTAAATAAAATTAAAATAAATAAATAAAATTAAATTAAAAAAGATAGAAAATTTTACTTGCATCTAAATACAAAGTCATGTTCCTTTCAGATTCTCTAAAGGTATTCATCCACAACTCACCAAGAGCATCCTGCATTAAGAGATCAAAAGATAATAAGAAGAAAGAGGTCAGGAAAAGCACAAGAAGCACTCGGTTCATTCTCCATTTCAGCCACGTGAAAAAGAAAGGAAAGACATCGGCTATCTTAAGGAAGTAGAATATGCTTAGGCAGGTGGCACACCAGGTAGTTAAGTGATTCATTAGTGCCCAAAGAAGAATAACTACTTTTATTAGTTTACATGTGGCATACAGATGTGGAGCTAATCCTGCTATAAATGAATCCAAAAGTGTTACCCACAGCTGAATGATTCTGGCCACAGCCAAGCAGGTAAGGATGAAATCAGCTGATGAGACTTTTCCCTTCTTGACCCACTTGATGCAGTTTACCAGTCCAATGAACCCATTTCCCAGTACTCCTAAGATGAATTCTCTTGTTGACAGTGCTAGAAAGAAGACCCTTGTTCCAACTGACATTTGTAGAAGAATAATTCTAACATTATGTGTCACTGAAAACTTAACAGTTAAACAGTTGCAGACCAACATCCACTTATGTTTTCTTTAGTATTTTTGTCATAATTCCAGGAAGTAAAGCCAAAATTCTGCTATGTGATTTAGATGCACAGACCTTCACAAAACAGTAGTTTATTCTTTTTATATTGCAATTCCAGTGCTACACCAAACAGTTCTGTCAACAGGTAACAAAGCTTCATGAATACCTTTCTTATGACTTACAGTCAGTTGCTATATAATTTTTAGAATAAATGCTGACAGTGTCTGCTTATCCTTGACACCAGCTGCAGTTTCTCATTTCTGCTAATGACTAAAAGAAGAAGGTCAAGTATGTCAACATGCAAATATGAGAGAGACTGGTTTCCACTAATTTGTACTTTCACCTTCCCCAAGTCATACATTTGAATGCAAATATATTAAATTTTGAATAGGAATTTCTAGAAAAAATATATGTAATTCAGTTTATATTTCTCACTCATCAATAAGATCCTTCTAACTCTCAAGAATTTGGTAGAATCAGTATGATTTATAGGAATAAGGAAATTATTTATATTTCAAATTGGGCACACAGGTACAAGGACAAATATAGTAGTACATATATATAGTATGTAGTACTAATTATATTAGTACAGGATACTATAGAAGCTAAGTCAGAAATTATAAGCAAAATAGACTGGCAATATACATAAGGTGGGTACAAGTGTTACAGTGCAGAATCAATTATGATTTTATGAAGAAATGAACATGTAGTGTAAACTTGACTTCTTTGAAATTTAGGAAGATACAGAAGAAGGAAAAAAAAAGAACTCAAGCCTGGTGTAAGGACATGTTAGTATTATCAAAATGGCATGAACAAGCTACACCATGCTCTGAATAGAGACACATGTTTCCTTTTACAGTAACTTGTTAATATGTTCTTTGGAATGTGACTAAGTGCCCTCCCACTTCCATGTCCTCAATTCCATGTTCTTCTCTTATTTCTGGGCTAGAGGTGACCACATTCCCAGCTTTCATTACAGATGGTTGTGGCAATGTGATCAAAATCTGAGCAATGTTATGTAAGTGAAAATTATGAGCACAATTTTAGGCCCACCCCCTCTAAATATACCCATGCACAGTCTTCCCTATGCCGTTTTATGCTGAAAAAAATTATGCATATTTATGAATTTTATAGAACTGACAACTTATCTCATGAAATCATGGCTATTTTTCACTCTAATTGGTACCACAATGTGTTTACATTTTACTGTTTGAGCCTCCAATCATTTGGAATGTAATTACCTTCAATTCTGAATCAACATGAGGATGTATATTTGAGATAGATTTTTATCCATCACGATCACTTACTTCATAGTTATTGGAGAATAATTAGCAATATTCTTAGGTAAATATGCTCACAATAAAATTCAAGAATAGCAATCATAGTCAGATAAATTTTACATATGTGTATAGAATATGTAAGTGAAATATGCATTGCTACATAATCCTGAGGCATTTCACATAATATTTATAAAATTGGATTGCTTATCTGGACTATATTGGTTAACAGTGTGGTAATCTTATCTGTCATATCTTTCATAAACACATGCATACAAACTTTTTTTAAGAAGCTTAGGGAAAGGACTTTTCTAAGTAAACCTTTAGACATTCTCACTTATATACATACTTAAAACAGCAGTAGAAGGTATAAAATATTATAGACTTCATCCCTTAATTTTATGCTAAAAGGCATATGATTCCACCTATTTCCTTTCCTTCAGCCAGCATCTTGGCTGCCACAGAAATGACAGAAAGGCTTGGGTTAATTTCCTGTTTCCCCAGATCAAGATACATGAGTGGATTGAAGGATACATGATTAAAAGAACATCATAAAGCATTTGGACCGGTTCTTTCTGCAGCTCTTTAGAATTCCAAACTGATAAAATTAGAGCCAGAATGTAAATAGCAAACAGGAAAAGAAAGGAGGTGACAGTTTGCATGGCTTTTATATGGACCTTGGTGCCGGGATCTTGGGATCCTTTACCATTGAGCTGCATCTTCCTGAGATGTTTCCACAGGGAAAAGATTAGCAGCAGAAAAGATATCAGGGCAAGCCAGTTACGAAAATGGTTGCTTACTGTCCAGGCAACCACATTTGAAAGATGTAAAATGTCCTTTAGTTTGGTCTTCTGAGTGGTATTTCCTTCATATTCATTTGTCTGAATAGCCTCATCTACACTTAACACTGCAACTTGAGAAAACAAGAACAATGAAATCCCCAACATCATCATGAGAACTACACTTTTAACTCTCCACTTCAGGTGAAGGAAAATTAGGCTGGAGAAATTGACTATCTTCAACAAATAAAATATACTGAGGCTAGTAGCAAGCCAGTTACTAAAATGGTTGCTTACTGTCCAGGCAACATGAACAATAATTTTTACTTTTGTATTATATACAGTTGGATTATACACAGTCAAATACCAATTTATTGACATTGCCCAGAGCATAACAATTCTGCAGAATGCCAGAGCAGTGAGAATCTCATCAGCTGAGGAGATCTTCAGTCTCTTGATCCAGTCATTGCAGTTCACCAGTGCTATGAGGCCATTGGCAAAATTTCCCAAAACAAATTCTGTCATTAATAGAATGGAAACAATGTTTGATAGAAACATTATCATGTCTAAAAAAAATCCAAGTCTAATGTCACTGTTGTGATTCCTTCAATATTCTGACCTTAAATTCTTTGTGCAGCTGATTTGGATGTGCAGTGAAGTTCCTGTTTCTTATAAATTCTTTGATGAATATCAAGCAGGAAAGCATCAGGAAATACTATTGGAAGAGCTCATTGCTGTCTAGATGAAAAACATTGTTATTTCCCAATATTTCAAATTGACTCTATTCATACTCTCTGTGGCCTTGCAAAGGTATGGATTACTTCTTAACTGATGTTGAAGTAAAATATGAATTCTGATTTGCTAGCATGCAAATAAGGACTAATCGTTGTGCAAATTTCTCCTGTCTAACATCTCCATAATTTGTGTTCATCAACTTTGGTTGTTAGTGATGGAAATTTTAAAACCCAATATGTAGTATATACAATGAAAGCCTAAACCATTAGATGAAGCTTGGTCATAATTGCATTCAACATCACTAGGATCATAATCACTAGGATCTTGAGTTATATGTAATGCAAAACACCTATTATAATGATGGAAACTGTCTTTTCCTAGATGGAATCAGGGACGTTTTGTAAATTTTAAATGCAGAGTTAAGGGTGAACATGGGAAGTTGAATAAGTGGGCAATATTGGACAACTGCTATTACTTTCAGTTACCAGGGGACTGAATCCTATTCCTGAAGCCATGCACTATGAGATCTATCTCTCATTTAGGAAACTAAACGGAAATACTTGCCCACTCTGCCTTGAAATTACAAAAGCTGCCACTTCAAACAAAGAAAAATAGAATGGGAAAAGTAGCTATCTTCAAGAAAGAGAAGATGCTGAGGCATATTTCAAACCAGACACTCAAATGGTTGCCCACAATGCAAAACAGAACTTTAAGTTTTCCAGCTTGACCGAAGTTACGTAGATCTGCAATGAATACTGTAGAAATTAATTCATTGGTACTATGATTAAAAAACACATTCTGTTTATGGATAAACTGGTGAGAATGAGGGTTGATTTTCCAGTGTCTTACCTAGTTGGTTCAGTTCATTGTTCCTATCAATCCATTTCCCCAAATGCCTCTTATGAATTTCATAGATCAAAAAAAAAAAAAAAAAACCTAAACTTAACTAAAAAGACCTTATCCTGTGCACTTCATGTCTCTTCTGAGTGAAAAACCTCCATCCCAAATACCACTACTGATGAATTAATAGATTGAAAATTAAAAGTCATATGGTGCTTTTCTGTTTTTATTGTGGCTTCCTTTCCATTTCAATAAACAAAAGCTTCTATCATCACATTGGCCCTCAGCTAACATTGTGAAAACCATTTATTTTCCTCTCAAATGTGTTAGTATGTGATTTCCCTGCCAACAAGTATGTGTATTTCTTCTTTTATAGTAATATCTGCTGTATCTTTTCATGTTTATGAGTGAAAGAAGAGAATTTACTTTGTGTAGATGTTAATGAAGAAATATTGTCTTCCAGTGTTTCACCTCTGCCATTCCCTAAACTGCACAAAAAAAAAAAAGCATGAAAACCTCCATGTTTAAAGAGTCACTTGCAGAATCTAAATTGTTGTAGAAAACTGAATGTAGGAATGAAATTTTATCATCATCATCATAATCAGCAATATCATTTGACTATAGGACCAGAAGACATATAAAAAGAAATAATAATTGAACTCTACCTAGGCTGAAGGAAGATAGGTGACTGCATAGAATTCATAAATTAAAAAAAAAAGTTGGTACAGATGAATTTCAGTATTTAAGTTTAAAGTAAATATATTTTAATCAGAATATTTTTATTTTGATGATTACAGTGATGATAATCAACATTCTCTAGATATGTGCCTATATTAAAAGGACTTTTTGTCACTGAAATCAGACTTGCTTCTTAAAAAATATCATTTAGTAGAAGTTGAAGAATATTCTGTTTTGAAAAATGTGTAACCTGAGATGATAGAATTTATACAGTTTGCTCAAGATACATCAAGATCATGTAGCTGCTGGTGACATATCAGGACTTAAATGAGATCTTTGAATGAGAGTATCCTCTCTTATATTCCTACTTTGTGAATGCATCCAAACTGACATAGGGTTCATGTTTTACTGGGGATGTATGGGCAGATTTCAGAGAATCTGGAGGACCCTAAACCCTTCCATTCTACTGATCCTCCTTTGTCAGATGAATCATCCTTTCTCCCCTCACTGAGGAGATTACTCCTCCCTATCCAGAAAACCTGCGGTGACTTCTCCTAAGTTGAATGTCTTGTGGAGGAATGCAGACCTTCCTCAAGATACATCCTTGCTTCTTCTTTGTCCTCTTAAGGCTTCAGCCTACAATCACACTTAACTCCCACCCGGCAAATGATAGTGTAACACACAAGAAGGTAAAATACACAGCAGAAGAATTACAAGATTTTGTATATTTTATGTTAACACACATTTTAAGACTATGAGTGAGAATGGATCTTACAGATAGTAGGAATTAAAAACTGCAAGACATCAGATATAACAACTAACATATTTTCTTTAAGTGTCATACAAATAAAAGAGTCAAATAAGTAGTCCATGTGCAAAGGAAAAGAATTTTTTTCCTAGTTTAACATCAGAATATAGAAGTGGTTAAAAACACAATAGAAAGTAATTTTCTAAAAAATTCACAAATAGTATTCAATAAAACTAATTCTTGAGATAAATTCCTTAGGATAAAGTCACCCAAGGTAATCTTACATGTGAGCTTATAACTAATCTAATTAAGGAATACTCTCAATTTCCAAAAATATCTATAATGAAGCCTCCTAATTCAATCATCAGCAACAATACTCTGCCAATCAACTGAAATTCCTAAAGAGAAAAAAAACCCTAATCCCTAAGGTACAATTAATAGTTTGCTTCACTTTCTTCCACATCTTGTAGAATGTGGCACATATGTGATGCTTTAACGAAGAGTTTTAATCTAAAAGTCCTTCATACATATTATGGCAAAATATCTGTATTAATTTCCTGTTTCTTATCTGGACCTCCTCTTGTGAGATAACTCATGCAAATGGTCATTACTGTGCCTCACCAGGGCTGGCGAGTTTGGTCAATGGTTTTGCAACATCAGGTTCCCTAGTACATACCTTCATTGTACAGTTTTAATCTAGAAATCCTTCAGACATGCTGTGGGCGACAAAGTCTGTACTAACACATATGTTATTGCTTCTCGCAAATAAATAGCTGTGCTAACATATACAATGGTGGCTCAGACGAATCCGCCTGCAATGTGGGAGACCTGAGTTCAATCCCTGGGTTGGGAAGATCCCCTGGAGGAGGGCATGGTCACCCACTCCAGTTTTCTTGCCTGGAGAATCGCCATGGACGGAGGAGGCTGCCAGGCTACAATCCATGCGGTTTTAAAGAGTTGGTTGAGCAATTAAGCATGCCACAGCATATACAATAACCCTCCAACACTGCTAACGATTGAAAGGCTGAATTCCATTTGATTTTCATGCAAACGTGAGTGACTTGCACTGATTTGCAATATTCTTTTTGCCCTAGGTCATTGCATCCTGGTACCAGTTTTCAGAATTTCCACTCACATTAAAAAAGAAAAGTAAAACAGGTTGAAAACTTGTTTTAATTTGTTATATCAGTTAAATCTTGTTGTATAAATCATGATACAGAGGCTACAAGTGGATTTTCTCATGAGGCAAAACCAAAAGAAACCTAGAAGAATGCTCACAAGTCTTTTCAATAAGATCCTAAAGCAATTAAGTTTTTAAAAATCAAAAATTAGAATTTATTGTCAAACATAAAAAACACAGAGAAGAGATAAGTAGCTTCAGAAGAAATGCCCAGAGAGCTCAGAGTAATTGTTAGTACAATTTTATGTTTTGATTTTAGGGGAGAAACTGTGTAACTATTATTTAAATGCAAATATTCATGAAGAGAATAGAAACCACCACTATTGATATTATTCTTTCCCTCTCTATCTTTCTACCCTCTGGTTCAACTAGTTAAAATTCCTGATGATTTCCAGTATGTTCTCGAAATAACACCAAAGCCTCATAATGGCTTTTTTTGCCCTCTTCTTCCCCATGTAACAGATATTTTATGTGGCCATGTGGCTAACAAGTGTCTGGTATTTCTTTCACACAAATTTGAGTTAGTGTAATTGAAAAAAGAGTTTGAACAGAGTGACAAAAAAAGAAAGCAGTGTAAGTGGAGGTAGACGTCTGAGTTTTTCAGTGTTTGTAGTTGGAAAGTTTGGGGTTGATTATTTCTGTGATATTGAATGGGCAAGTACATTACTCTTTTGGTTTTCAGAAGAGATGGATAGTGTCTGTGATATTTTTCTGAAATTAACTTGCTTTCTCTATGAGCCAGCAAATGTTGGCAATTTAATTTCTGATTCCTCTACTTGTTTTACAACCAGCTTGTACATCTGGAGGTTCTCGTTTCATGTACTGTTGAAGACTAGTTTGAAGGATTCTGAGCATTACCTTGCTAGCTTGTGAAATGAGTGCAATCACGCAGTAATTTGAACATTCTTTGGCCCTGCCTTTCTTTGGGATTGGAATGAAAACTGAGGGGCCACAACTGTTGAGACTGGAGATTGTGGAATGAGTTGCTTGAAATTAAAGAGTTTAATCAAATCTGCCAGATAAATTTCAGAGCAATAAGTTTAATTGATGAAATAATCAAGCGATTGGTTCAATGTATTAAAAAAGTTCTGTACATGATAAATTTGCCCAGTCTGGCTGAAATTGATCTACCAGCTAGCTGCAGGAGATGACTAGGTAACTATTCTGGAATTTAAGTTGTCCTTTTCAGAAGACATTTATACAATGAACAGAAAACAAGTGTTTGGATAATGTGTGAATAGGGTTTAGACTGGATAGATATAACAAGTTACAATGGTGAAAAATTCAGTGCATTTTTCATAAAATGTAATACTTATTTCTTATTGCTGGTAATAAGTTATCACAAAGTTTATAACTGAAACAAAACAAGTTTGATACTATATAGTTCTTAAGAAGTCTGAAATGGTTCCACTGGGCTAACATCAAGGTGGGCTGAAAGAAAAATGTTTGTAAGTTTGGATTCCACCCAGAGGCTTTAGGGGAGAATCCATTCCTAGACTGTTCCAGGCCTTAGAGGCTGGCTGCATCCCTTAGCTCAAGGATACCTGTCTTCTTCAAAGCCAACAATCATGGTCCTCTGATCTCTGGCTCCATCTTCCTATCTTTTTCATTCATTCTGACTCTCCTGTCTCTCTTCCAGTGAAAAAGACCTTTGGGATTCCAATGGATAATCCAGGACACTCCCCACATTTCAAATTCAGTTGACTAGCAGCCTTAATCCCATCTGCAACCTTAATCCCCCCCTGCCTTGCACATAACATTATGCACAGATTCTAGGGATTAGGATATAGACTGCTAAGGGGCCAGTATTTAACCTACCACAGAAAGGAAGGCTGTTAAATGTACTAAAAAATAACACCATTGATAGAGACTCTACTTGAGATGAATATAGGTGTCATATTCTGTCAGGCAAGTTGACAGATTTATTCTAATGTTTGTAATGAGGTTAAGAACAAGTGTGCTGATTTTCAAGACTTATCTTTGGGCTTAACAGAGCTTTCTTGTTCATCTAAATATATCCATACAAAATGGGCCTTATCCTTGGAACTTTCACTTTTGTAATCCATAATTCTGCTTGAATTACTTTTCTCTTACTTAAAACTTAAATATCCTTCATAAGGAAATCCACACTCTGTAGTCCCAAGTTGACATTAATAGTTATGTCATAAGATAGATTTAGGAATCTTTGCACAGTTTTTAATGAAAAGTGCAAGCATTTTGGAGGTAAGACTCTCCTCGGCTTATTCCAGCCTAAAAAGAAGATAAGCCTGAATCCCATTCCTGGCTCTGACAAGAACTATGGGTTCTTCAATTCAGTTCAGTTGCTCAGTCACGTCTGACTCTTTGCGACCCCATGAACCATAGCATGCCAGGCCTTCCTGCCCATCACCAACTCCCAGAGTTTACCCAAACTCATGTCCATTGAGTTGGTGATGCCATCCAACCATCTCATCCTCTGTCGTCCCCCTCTCCTCCTGCCCTCAATCTTTCTGAGCATCAAGGTCCTTTCCAGTGAGTCAGCTCTTTGCATGACCAAAAGTATTGGAGTTTCAGCTTCAACATCAGTCTTTCCAATGAACACCGAGCTTCTTGGTCCCATATTATTTGCTAAGATGAAAACACAAAGCAGTAATTGGCCATGGACACATTTCTGGCATATTTATTGAATTTCAGTATATTCATCCACATTTAGTTGGCTTTTTTTTTTTTTTGAGCTACTTACAATAATGATACTATGAGCATTCTTTTACATATTATTGAAACACTTGTCTTGATATATGCTTAAAAGTAGAATTTTTCTTCTAGATTTACTAAATATGAAACTCTAAACTGCCTCACCAAAAAGGAAAGGTTCAAAAATAATTCAACTAAATTTATCACTTTCACATTCATTCTCAGTCTATATGCTGCTATTCTTACATTTTATTTATCATACATATATTTAACCCCACAAAATATGGCCTTCATACAGTCAACATTCATTTAAATTCACATATATTTACTATTCAATTAATTTTCAGTCATTTTATGTCTACAACTATGTATATACAATAATTTTTCTTATATCTGAAAAATATCTTTTTGAATTTCTATTTATGAAAAGTCAGCTTTTCTTTTGAAACACGCTGAAGATATTCTGTGTAGTTTAGCTACCATTATTTCTTTTTTTAATTTAATTTTTTTTCTATTCTTTAATTGAAGGATAATTGCTTTATAGAATTTTGTGGTTTTCTATCATACATCAAGAAGAATCAGCCATAGGTATAACCATACCCCCTCCCTCCAAGACTTCCCTCCCATCTCCCTTCTCACCCCACCCTTCAGCCTGTCACAGAGCTCCTGTTTGAGTTCCCTGAATCTTACAGCAAATTCCCATTGGCTATCTGTTTTACACAAGGTGTTGTAAATTTCTATGTTATTCTTTCCATACATCTCCCCTTTTCCTCCCACCTTGTCCATAGGTCTGTTCTCTATGGCTGTTTCTCCACTGCTGCCCTGAAAATAAATTCATTTGGTACCATCTTTCTAGATTCCAAATACATTCATTAGTTTATGATATTTATATTTTCTCTTTCTGACTTACTTCACTTTGTATAATGGGCTCTAGTTTCATCCACCTCATTAGAACAGATTCTAATGTGTTCCTTTTTGTGGTTGAGTAATATTCCACTGTATGTATATACTGCAGCTTCTTTAGCCATTCATTTGTCAAATATTAGATGGGCAACTTAGATGATGGACATCTAAGTTGCTTCTATGTTCTAGCCATTGTAAATAGAGCTGCAATGAATATTAGGGTACATGTGTGTTTTTCAGTTTTGATTTCCTCAGGGTACATACCTAGGAGTGGGATTGCTGGGTCATATGGTGGTTTTATTCCTAGCTTTTTAAGGAGTCTCCATACTGTCTTCAGTAGTAAACTATCAGTTTACATTACCACCAGCAATGCAAGAGTGTTCCCTTTTCTCCACACCCTCTCCAGCATTTATTGTTTGCAGACTTTTTGATGATGGCTATTGTGACTGGTGTGAGGTGGTCAATCATTGTAATTTTGATTTGCATTTCTCTGATGAGTGATGTTGAGCATCTTTTCATGTGCTTGTTAGCCATCTGTATGTCTTCTTTGGAGAAATGTCTCTTCAGGTTCCTTTCCCACTTTTTGACTGGGTTGTTTGCTTTTCTGGTGTTGAGTTGTATTAGCTGCTTGCATATTTTGAAAACTAATTCTTTATCAGTTGTTTCCCATTCTGAGGGTTGTCTTTTCACCTTGCTTGTAGTTTCCTTTTTTGTGCAAAAGCTTTTAAGTTTAATTAGGTCCCATTTGTTTATTTTTGTTTTTATTTCCATAAAGCTAGTAGGTATGTCACAGAAGATCTTGCTGTGATTTATGTCATTGAGTGTTCTGCCTATGTTCTCCTCTAAGAGTTAAATAGTTTCTGGTCTTATATTTAGGTCTATAATCTATTTTGAGTTTATCTTTGTGTATGGTATTAAGTAGTGGTCTGATTTCATTCTTTTGCATGTAGCTGTCCAGTTTTCACAGCACCACTTTTTGAAGAGGCTGTCTTTGCCCCCATTGCATATTCTTGTCTCCTTTGTCAAAAATAAGGTACCCGCAGGTGCATGGGCTTATTTCTGGGCTTTCTATCTTGTTCCATTGGTCTATATCTGTTTTGTGCCAGTACCATAGTGTCTTGATGACTGTAGCTTTGTATGAATTCAGAAAGGTTGATTCCTCCCTTTCTGACATTCTTCTTTCTTAAGACTGCTTTGGCTTCTTAGGGTCTTTTGTGTTTCCATATGAATTGTGAAATTTTATGTTCTAGTTCTGTGAAAAATGCCATTGATAATTTGATAGGGATCATAATGAATCTGTAGATTGCATTTGGTAATACAGTAATTTTCACAATATTGATTCTGCCCACCCAGGAACACGGAATATCCCTCCATCTGTTTATGTCATCTTTGATTTCTTTCATCAGTGTCTTATAGTTTTCTGTATACAGGTCTTTTCTTTCCTTAAGTAGGTTTATTCCTAGATATTTTATTCTTTTTGTTGCAATAATGAATGGTATTGATTCCTTAATTTTTCTTTCTGATTTTTCATTGTTAGTATATAGGAGTGTAAGTGGTTTCTATGTATCCCACAACTTTGGTGAATTCGCTGATTAGCTCTAGTAATTTTCTGATAGTTTCTTTCAGGTGTTCTATGTATAGTATCATGTCATCTGCAAGTAGTGAGAGTTTTATCTCTTCTTTTCTGATCTAGGTTCCTTTTATTTCTTTTTCTTCTCTAATTGATGTAGCTAAGACTTCCAAAACTATGTTGAATAATAGTGGTGAGAGTGGACATCCTTTCTTGTTTCTGATCTTAGAGGGAAAGCTTTTAGTTTTTTACCATTAAGAATGTTTGCTGTGGGCTTTTCATACATGGCTTTCACTATGTTGAGGTAGGTTCCTTCTATGCCAATTTTTTGAAGCATTTTTTATCATAAATGGATGCTGGATTTTGTTGAAGGCTTTTTCTGCATCTATTGAGATGATCGATTGGTTTTTATCTTTCAATTTGTTGATGTGGTGTATCACATTGATTGATTTGCATATAATGAAGAATCTGGAATAAACCTGGCTTGATCATGGTGCATGAGCTTTTTAATGTGTTGTTTGATTTGTGTCTGCTAGAATTTTGTTGAGGATTTTTGCATCTATGTTCATCAATGATATTGGCCTGTAATTTTGTGTGTGTGTGTGTTATCTTTTCCTATTTTTGTTTGTTTTTTGTAGCAGGACGATTGTGGCCTCATAGAATGAGTTTGGAAGTGTTCCTTCCTCTTCAAATTTTTGGAAGCCTTTCATAAAAATAGGCCTTAACTCTTCCCTGAATGTTTGATAGAATTCCTCTGTGACGCCATCTGGCCCTGGGCTTTTGTTTTGGGGGGAGATTTTTATTTATCACTGTTTCAATTTCAGTGTTTGTAATTGGGTTGTTCGTAATTTTTATTTCTTCCTGGTTCAGTCTTGGGAGGCTGATCTTTTCTAAGTATCTGTCTATTTCCTCTAGGTTATCCATTTTATTAGCATATAGTTGCTTTTAGTTTTATTAATCTTTGCTATTGTTTCCTTCATTTTTTCCCCCACTTATTTCTGCTCTGATTTTTATGATCTCCTTCCTTCTGCTGATTTTGGGAGTTTTTTGTTCTTCTTTTTCCAGCTGCTTTAGATGTAGAGTTAGGCTGTCTCAATTCAATACTTTTCCTGCTTCTTGAGGTCTGATTGTATCACTATAAACCTCCCTCTTAGAACAGCTTTTGCCAAGTCCCATAGGTTTTGGGTCATCATGTTTTCATTGTCATTTGTTTCTAGGAATACATTGATTTTTTTCTTAATTTCTTCAATAACCTCTTTGTTATTTAGTAATGTTTTATTTAATCTTCATGAGTTTGTGTTTTTTTTTTCCTTTAGTTGATATCTAGTCTCATAATGTTGTGGTCAGAGAAGATACTTGATACAATTTCAATTTCTTTAAATTTACTGAGGCTTGATCTGTGGCCCAAAATGTGGTCTATCTTGGAGAATGTTCCATGTGCATTTGAGAAGAAAGTGTATTCTTCTGAATTTGGATGGAAAGTCCTGAAGATATCAATTAGGTCCACTGGGCCTAATGTTTCATTTAAGGTTTATGTTTCCTTATTGATTCTCTGTTTTGATGATCTGTCCATTGATGCCAGGGGGTGTTAAAGTCCCCTACTATTACTGTGTTGCTGTCAGTTTCTCCTCTTATGTCTGTTAGTGTTTGCCTTATGTATTGAGTTGCTGCTATGTTGGGTACATAGACATTTACAATTGTTATATCTTCTTGGGTTGATCCCTTGATCATTATGTAGTGTCCTTCTTTGTCTTTTATGATATTCTTTATTTGAAAGTCTATTTTGTCTGAAATAAGAGGTGCCATTCCAGCTTTCTTTTGGTTTCCATTTACATGGAATATCTTTTTTCATCCTTTTACTTTCAGTCTATATGTGTCTCTAAGTGAAGTGGGTCTCCTGTAGGCAGCATATATATGGGTCTTGTTTTTGTATCCATTCAGTCAGTCTGTATCTTTTGTTGGTGCATTTAACCCATTTACCTTTAAGGTAATTATTGATACATATGTTCCTATTGGCATTTTCTTGATTGTTTTGGGTTTGTTTTTGTAGGTCTTTCCTTTCTCTTGTGTTTACTCACTATGTATGTCCCTTTAGTATTTGTTGCAAGGCTTGTTTGGCGGTGCTGAATTCTCTTAACTCCTGCGTGTCTGTAAAGCTTTTGATTTCTCCATAAATTTTGAATGAGATCTTTGCCAAGTATAGTAATCATGGTTGTAGGTTTTTCTCTTTCAGTACTTTAAATATATCCTGCCATTCCCTTCTGGCCTGTAGAGTTTCTGCTGAAAGATCTGCTGTTAATCATATGAGTTTTCCCTTGTATGTTACTTGTTGATTTTCCCTTGCTGCTTTTAATATTCTTTCTTTGTGCTTAATTTCTGTTAGCTTGATTAATGTGTCTCAACGTGTTTCTCCTTGGATTTAACCTGTAGGGGATTCTGCACTTCTTGGACTTGATTGACTATTTTTCTTTCCCATGTTGGGGAAGTTTTCAACTATAATTTCTTCAAAAATTTTCTCAGTGCCTTCCTTTTTTTCTCCTTCCTCTAGGACCCATATAACTTGAATATTGGTGAATTTAATATTGTCTCAAAGGTCTCTGAGGCTTTCCTCAATTCTTTCCATTCCTTTCCCTTTATTCTGCTCTTCAGCAGTTATTTCCACCATTCTGCTCTCCAGCTCACTTATCCTTTCCTCTGCCTATTATTCTGCTATTGGTTCCTTCTAGAGTATTTTTAATTTCAATACTTGTGTTATTCATCTCTGTTTGCTTTTTCTTTATTTCTTCTTTGTCCTTGGTAATTGTATTAACTGTGTTAAATGTTTCTTGCATTTTCTCCATTCTATTTTCAAGTCTTTGGAGCATCTCTATTATCATTATTCTGAATTTTCTTTCAGGGAGATTACTTATTTCCTCTTCATTTATTTGGTCTTGTGTTTCTACCTTGCTCTTTCATTTGTATTATATTTCTCTGTCTTTTCATCATCTTTTTTTTTTTTCTAACTTGCTCCACTTGAGGTCTCCTTTTCCCAGGCTTTAGGGTTGTATTACTTCTTCCTTTTGATATTTGCCCTTGGAGGGAAATGTTGATTGGTGGTTTGTGTTGATTTCTTGTTGGGGATGTTTTGTGCCTGTGTTCTGGTGGGAGGAGATCAAATAGGTAATTATACCTACTGGGTGTATACTGTTATAATTATACCTACTGTGTATACTGGGACATATACACACTTCCACACATACAGTTATAGCCAAAGCATTCTGAAGAAATGAGTACAGGAGATTGACTTGGTGAGCAAGGGAAACCAGAGGTGATATCAACCAATTGAAAGCAGAGTTAGCTAATGCTCAATCTAGAAATCTGAGCATGAGCAGAAGGCCAACTGGGGAATATAGCATAGAGAACTCAACAATTTAACTTACTTGGTGAAAAAAAAAAGAGTGAAGAAAAAAAGGGAGAATAAAAAAAGAGAGAGAGAAAAGAAAGAGGAGAAGGGAGGGAAAAAAGAAAAGAAAGGAATGGCGAAGAGGGTTAAAAAAGATAAAGAAATAGAAAAGATAAAATAGAAAAGTAAAGATGAACAGACATATGTGGAAAAGATTTATATGTATTCAGGAATGGCTACAGTCTGTAAAGAACAGTAGGAAAAGCAGTTGAATATATTCAAAACAAAATCCAAAAACTCATCAAGAAAGAAGAAAAACAAAAAGTGAGGGGAAAAAAGAAAAAAAACTGAAATGAATTTTTCTTGCTTTTTTTGACAAGAAACACAAAGAGGAAAACTCCACAGCACCACAAAAGGCTAATATGAATGTAGAAATAAGTAGGGGGAATAAAACATGTGATTTTTAAGAAAAAAAGGAAAAAAAATCTTAAAATGATTTTTTTTTTAACAAGGAAAACAAAGAGGAAAATGGAAAAATGCCGCAGCACAGCGAAAAGCTAATGTGATGGTGGAAATATGTTGGGGAATAAGCAGTGTGATTTATAAGAAGAAAGAATCTTAATTTTTTTTATGCCATAAGTTTATTTACAAACATATCTAGGATGCTGAGTTCAAGGGTTTGATCCTTTTAAGAGACTGCATCTCTTAATATGCTCCTCTTCCTATCTGTCTCATGGATTACTTTTTAAGCAGCTGGTGTCTTACTATAAAGAAAGGCGCAGCAAATCCAGACCCAAAGAACAAAGTCATCATAGCTAGTAACCTCCACTTGTTTTCCACTGAAAATGGTATATTCTTCCCTGGACCCTCCTCGTAGTGGCTCCGACGAATCACAGAGGTTGAGAACCTCCGGATGCTCTGTCCCAACATAGCGCTGTTGGAACCTCTACAAGAGATCCAGACACTGAAAGCGGAAGAAATGGCGGCTGCAAACCGCACGCTCCTTGCCTCACTTAATTTTTTTTTAATAAGAAAACTCCACAGCTCTGTTAAATGCTAGAGTGAAGGTGGAGATATGTTGGGGGAATAAACAGTGTGATTTATAAGAGAAAAAAAGAAAAGGAAAAGAATTTTAAAAAGGGTTTTCAAGGTCGTAGTTCTTGGCTGTCAAGTCTGCCTCTGTGGATAGGGTTGGGTTAGTGTCCCGAGACTTTTTCCTGGTTGGCGGAGCTTGTGCCTGTATTCTGGTTGATGGAGTTGGATCTCCTCTCTCTGAAGGGCAGTGCAGTGTCCAGGAGGAGGTTCTGGAGTGTCTTTGGGTTCAGTTTGCCTTTGGGCAGTCCTTCTGGCTTTTGTGGTGTTAGGGGCGACTATTTCCGCAGCTGCATAACTGCAATGTAGCCAGTCCCCTACTTGTCCCTGGGATCATTGCCGGTGCATCTGTTCCCCTGTTCCACCCTGCGTGCTGGCCGAAACTTGCTAGAGAGATGCTTGTGCGCATCCTTCTGTGTCGCAGCAACTTGAGCGGGCTTCCCGCGGCCCTCTAAGCGCACCCTCTGTGTCGTGCGCTTGCGCACTTGAGTGCACTCTGCTTCCCAAGGCTTGCGTGCACTTGTTCCAGCGCCCGCTGGTCTCTGCTGCGAGGAGCTAGTGTGGACTTGTTTCGCCTCCCCGTGCCCGCCCTCTGTGTCATGGGGTTTATGTGCACTTGTTTCATCTCCCTCACTGCACTGTTTGTCGCGGCGGTTATTTGTTCTTCTGGCTGTGCTGGGAGGGTTGTATGCATTGCCCAAGTGTGTACGCCTCCCCTCTATCACCACCACGGTCCCTCCCTTTGCACCGGCTGTGTTCTTCTGCCTGCTGCCTGGGCACGCCCTCTGCTGCTGCTGCTGCTAAGTCACGTCAGTCGTGTGTGACTCTGTGCGACCCCATAGACGGCAGCCCACCAGGCTTCCCCATCCTGGGATTCTCCAGGCAAGAACGCTGGAGTGGGTTGCCATTTCCTTCTCCAATGGATGAAAGTGAAAAGTGGAAGTGAAGGTGCTCAGTCGTGTCCGACTCTTAGCGACACCATGGACTGCAGCCTACCAGGCTCCTCTGTCCATGGGATTTTCCAGGCAAGAGTACTGGAGTGGGGTGCCATTGCCTTCTCCGGTTAAGAGGTTAATAACAGTAAAAGCAAAGAGCCCAGGAAAAGTATAAGAATCGCTCTGTTCCTTTTCCACTCCAGCCACATTAAAAAAAAACAAAGAGAGAGAGAGAAACTGGCTAGCTTAAAGAAGTGGAATACATTTAGGGGGTGGCAAACCAAGTGGTTTAGTGATTCATTACTGCCCCACAAAGGGTAATCACTTTTGCTAGTTTGCCGGTAGCATACAGATGTGAAAACAGCCCAACTGTAAATGAACCCAGTAGGGTTACCCACATTTGAATGATTCTGCCCACAGCTAAGAAGGTAAGGATGAAACCAGCTGATGAGACTTTGCTACTCTTGACCCATTTCTCAGCACTCCTAAGATGAGTTCTCCTGTTGCCACTAGTAGAAAGAGCCCTTCATTCCAACTGACATTTGTATTAAATATTTCCCTAATTGTGCTTCACTGACAGCTTTATAGTAAAACAATTGTAGACTTACAAACATTAATGATGCTTTCCTTACTGTTTTCATCATACTTTCAAAAAGAACAATCAAAATTCTGCAATGTGATTTAGTTGTGAAGATATTCATAGAAAGAATAGTCTATTCTACTTATACTGTATTTCCAGTGTTACATCAAATGGTCCTTTTAACAGATACACAGCTTCATGAATACCCTTTTTTATGGCTTTCAGTCAGTAGCTATATAATTTCCAGAGTAAACATTAATAATGTCCATTTATCCTTGATGCCAGCTGCAATTTCCCATTTCTGCTAAGACTAAATGGATGATTCAGCCATGTAAACACACAAATATGAGAGAACTGCTTTCCACTAATTTGTGCTTTTATCTCCCCTGAGTCATATCTTTGAATGTAAATATTTTAGATTTTGAATAGGAATTGCTAGAAAAAAATTATATAGCTCAGACTTTATTCACCATTCATCAATAGGCTCCTTCTGTCAAGAATTTTGTTGATTCTATATAATTTATAGGAATAAAGAAATTATGAATAGTTCACATTTCACACCCAAGTCCTAGGAAAAATAACTAGCAACATTAGAACAGAACATTATACTAGCTAAGTCAGAAATTACGAACAGAATAAACAGGGAAAATATATGAGGAAGCTACAAGTGCTACAGTGCACAATCAGCTATGACTTTATGAAGATACAAATATGTAGGGTGAGCTTGAATTCTTTGCAGTTGATGAAGAAATAGAAAGGAAAAAAAAAACTTCAAGACAGATGTAAGGGCATGTAGGTATTATCAAAATGACATGAACAAGCTACACCATGCTTCTTAATGGAGAAATTTCTTTTCTTTTACAGTGACTTGTTGCTATTTTAATTGAAATATGACTAAATGCCCTCCCACTTCCACTGTCTCAATTCCATGTTCTTCGTTCTGGGCTAGAGAGTGACTGCATTTCCTGCCCCACTAATAGATGGTTGTGGCACGCTGATCAAAATCTGAACAATGTCATGTATGTGAAATTTATGTCCACTCTTTTTAGGCCCATTCTGAAAACTTCCCCATGGACAGTGTGCCCCACACCTTTTTCTCCCAGCTTTGTTGTATGGAAATAACCCCAAGCAATCTTAGAAACCGTCTGGTAAAGATGGTAAACTTGATTGGCCTGATTCCTGTTATTTAACTGTCTAAAGAAGGCCGCTCAGATATACCAGTACTCTTCAAAGGGCAAAATGAAATGTGCCCTGTGTTTGAGTCACTTTATGCTTATTTGTGGCAGCAGTTTGTCTACTCAGTCTAATTCAGAAACTGGAATTGAGACTGTAAAGATTTTGTAGAAGCAATTGAATGGTGAGGAACAGAACTAGGAAATCCTATGGCCTGCAGAGTTTGTGATCAGTTTCATTTTCATTGGTTTTCAGCCCTCATAGTTTATTCATCCATTTAGTGTCTAGAATATCACTTGGATGAACTCTTCTATAGACTGTTTTTTATGTCCAAGGATGGGGTAGGAAATAAGATAAATATGATCCCCACATTGTAGGGTTTACATTGTCCTAGGACAGAGAGATAATTAAAAAAATGAATGAGTCAGATGTGGTAATGATTTACCTTAAGTTTAGATTTGGAGAAGGCACTGGCAACCCACTCCAGTACTCTTGCCTGGAAAATCCCAGACTGAGGAGCCTGGTAGGCTGCAGTCCACGGACGGGGTCACTAAGAGTTGGATATGACTGAGCGACTTCACTTTCACTTTTCACTTTCATGCATTGGAGAAGGAAACTGCAACCCACTCCAGTATTCTTGCCTGGAGAATCCCAGGGAGGGGGAGCCTGGTGGGCTGCCGTCTATGGGGTCGCACAGAGTTGGACACCACTGAGTGACTGAACTGAACTGAACTGAAGTGAGCCATGCAAACAATTGGAGGCTCAAACAATTGAGCAAATCTAAACACGCTGTGGTGCTAGTTAGAGTGGAAAGTAACCATGAATTCCTAAGTTGTCAATTCTTTGAAATTCATAAACTGTAGATCATAAATTTTTCATTTGGAAGGTGATAACATAGAATATAGGTGAAACACACATTGCTTCATAATCCTAAGGAATTTCACATAATATTTTGTACAGTTAGAATGCTTATCTGAAATATATTTGTTGATAGTGTGGTAATCTTAATATCAGGGCTTCCCAGCTGGTGCTAATGGTAAAGAACCCACTTGCCATTTCAGGTGACGCAGGAGACTCGGATTCAATCTCTGGGTCGAAAAGATCCCCTGGAGGAGGAAATGGCAACCCATTCCAGTATTCTTGCCTGGAAAATTCCAGAGACAGAGGAGCCTGAGTCCACAGGGTCTCAATGAGTCGGACATGAATGAAGTCACTTAGAATGCATGAATGCAATTTTATCATCTTTCTTACATCTTTCATAAACACACACAAAGGCATTTTTTGTGATCAGCTTGGGTAAAAGACTTTTCTAGGTAAACCTTTGGATATTTACTCAATTATAACACATCTTTTTCAAAAAGCAGAAGAAAGTATAAAATGTAACAGACTTCATCCTTTAATTTCCTGCAAGAAGACATATGTCTCTACCTCGTTTCTGTTACTTTTAGTGAGCATCTTGGCTTCCACAGAAATGACAGCAAGGTCTGTGTTAATTTCCTGTTTGTCCAAATCAGGATAAATGAGTGCATTGAAGGATAGGTGATTGCAAGAACCTGGAAAAGCATTTGGACTGGTTCCTTCTGCAGTTCATTTGAATTCCAAATTGTTAAAATTACAGTCAGGATGTAAATGGCAAACAGGAAAAGAAAGGAGATGACAGCTTGCATGGCTTTTATGTGGACCTTGGTGCTGGGATCTTGGGATCCTTTGCCATTGAGCTTCATCTTCCTGAGATGTTTCCACAGGGAAAAGATTAGCAGCAGAAAAGATGTCAGGGACACAGTGAAGGGTATGAAGTTTGTTAGCGTGAGCAGGGTCATATTTGAAAGGTGTAAAATGTCCCTTAGTTTGGTCTTCTCGGTGATGTTTCTCTCATATTCACTTGTCTGAATAGTCTCATCTATACTTAACACTGCAACTTGAAAAAACAAAATCACTGAAGTCCCCAACATCATCATGAGAACTACACTTTTAACTCTCCACTTCAAGTGAAGAAAAATTAGGCTGGAGAAATTAGCTATCTTGAACAAATAAAATATACTGAGGCTAGTAGCAAGCCAGTTACTAAAATGGTTGCTTACTGTCCAGGCAACACGGATAATAATTCTTAAACTATATAGAGCTGGATTATACAAAGTTGCATAGCAATTTATTAATATTGTCCAGAGCAAAACAATTCTGCAGACTGCCAGAGCAGTGAGAATCCCATCAGCTGAGGAGATCTTTTGTCTCCTGACCCAGTCATTGCAGTTCACCAGTGCTATGAAGCCATTCGCAAAATTTCCCAGAACAAATTCTGTCACTATTAGAATGGAAAGAATGCTCGATACTAAAGTTATCATGTCTAAAAAAATCCAAGTCTAATGTCACCGTTGTGATTCCTTCAATATTCTGACCTTATATTCTTTATGAAGTTGATTTCTGGAAGTGCAGTGAAGTTCTTATTTCTTTCAGACTCTGCGATGAATGTCAAGCAGAAAAGCACCAGGAAATTATATTGGAAGAACTCAATAACATCTTGCTGAAAAACACCGATATTCCCTAACAGTTCAAATTAGCTCTCTTCATACACTTTGTGCCCTACCATGGGATTGATTACTTCATAAGTGACTTTGAAGTAAAATACGAATTCTCATTTGCCAGATGCAAATAAGGACTCATTGTTTTACAAAATTTCCCGTCTATCTCTTCATAATTTGTGTTCATCAACTTTTGTTGTTAGTGAGGAAAATTTTGAACCCCGAGGCAGAAGATGCACAGTGAAAGCTTAAATGATTTGATCAAGCTTGATCATAACTATGCTCTATGTTATTAGGATAATCACTAGGACCTTGAGGTGATTTATAATGCAAAACAGACACCTAATGTAGTGTTGGAAACTTTCTTTTTTTAGACAGAACCAGTATCTTTTTGTAAATTTTACATGTGGAATAAAGGATGGACATTGGAGAGCTGAATAAGTGAGCAATACTGGACAATTGCTACTATTTTTAGTCACCCAGAAGCTGAGTTCTATTCCTGAAACTATGCACTATGAGATCTAGCTCTCATTTTAGGAAACTAAATTGAAATACTTTCTGAGCCTGCCTTGAAATTACAAAAGCTGCCACTTTAACCACAAAATAAGAGGAGGGGGGAAAGTAGCTATCTTCAGGAAAGAGAAGATGCTGAGGCAAGTGTCAAACAAGACACTCAAGTGGTGGATCATTATACAAAGCTGAATATCATTTTTCCCAGTATGACCAGGGTTATGTAGCTCTGCACAGAGCATCAAAGTAGATATTAATCAGGCAGTACTAAGATTAAGAAACATATCCTAGTTGTGGGTAAGCTGGTGAGAATGAGGTTAATGAAGCTGATTTTCCAGTGTCTTCCCAGTTGGTTCAGTTCATTATTCCAATCAATGCATTTCCCCAAATGCCAACTATGAATTTCATAGATTAAAAAAAATAGAGTTCCTATCTTGTGTGCTTCACATTTCCTGAGTGAAAATAACTCCCATCCCAAATACCACTACTGATGATTAGTGGGTTGAAAACTAATAGTTTTGAAGTACTTTTTTTGTTTTTATTGCAGTTTCCTTTCCATTTCAGTAAATGCTATCTCCTATTATCACAGTGGTCCTCAGCTAACATTGTGAAAAACATTTCAATTCCTTTAAAATGACTTAGTATGTGATTTTCCTGCCAACAAGAATGACTGTTTCTTCTTTTATTGTAATATCTGATGTAATCTTTCATTATAATATGTGTGAAAGAATAGAATTTGGTTTGCTTAAATGGTAATCAAGAAAGATTCTCTACCAAAGTTTCACCTCTGAGTTCCCTAAAATAATTTTAAAAAGCATGAAAACCTCCAAGTAGGAGTTTCTAAGAGCTATTTTTCAGAATTAAAATTGTAATTTTAGGACTGAAATTTTATCATCCTCTTCATAATCAGCAGCCTCAATTGACTGTAGAACCAAAGGAGAAAACAGATAAAAAGTAACAATAATTCAACTTGGTCTAGGTGAAGGAAGGTAGGTAACTGAAAATAATTAATAAATTAAAAATAACTTCATACAAGTGAATCTCAGTAATTGAAGTTTAAAAGAAACATACTATTTTTACTAGAATAATCTTTATTTTGATGATTATAATAATAATAAGCAGTATTTGCTAGATATATCCCTATATATTACAAGATATTCTTGCCTTTGACATCATATTTGCTTCTCAAAAGCCTCATTTACTAGAGATAATGTGAGTAACTTTTCTTGGACAACAGCTTGTCTGTCATTATGGGGAAAGTCAAGGAACAAAATTTGATCTCAAAACACCATTCAAATGAGCAAACCATAGTACATCAACGACAGTGACACCATCCTGTATGCATGCTACACATGCTCAATTGTTTCAGTCACATCCAACTCTTTGCATGGACCCTCTGTCCATGGGATTCTTCAGGCAAGAATACTGGAGTACATTCTAAAACCCTCTGTTAGGTTGCTTGTAAAGGTTATTTACTTTATCTTTATTACTGAAGGAATTTAATTTAGTAAATGAAATAATTTGTGCAAGTAATACGTTTTAAACTAAAATAAATTTAATTTATAAATATACTCATTTTGACTTAAATTTTTCTCTTCACTAGGCTAAGACAATGTTAATCTTTAGGAAATTACTTAGATATTGTCCAAATTACGTTTATAAGCATCACTAAATGACATAGTTCATGATGATGATGATGACAGCAGTGAAATGGGAGAACTCTGATAGATGTGATATCATCCAGTTTTCAAAGTGGCAAATTCACTGTGACAGGTGAACACTAGCCAATCTCCCCTATTAGGTACTTAAATCATTCTCAGCATCAGAGCTAGCATGAAAGAACATCTTTATCTACTACGTCCTCAAGAACAATGTCAAATTGACATACTCTAATGATTTACTTGCTGTTTTATTCCTTTACTTACATTCTGACAATTATAGCTAAGAGTTACCTCAACAGTACTTTGCTTTTATTGAATTTTCATATGGAAATGAAGATATATATACAATAATACACTATATAATCTTCTTTCATATTTTAATACCATCATTAGCAGGCTAAGTTCTCTCACCTGCTTATTTATATTTCTAGTTACTGTGATTAAACCTAGATAATTTATTAAGCAGTCAAAGTACAACAATATATGCACAAACATTTTCAAACATTCCACTGAATGTGTATTGAGTTTTAACAAATTTACCTCCCTATGTCTTTTTTTCTCTAACAAGGAACTAAAAAATTTTTAACAACAAAAACATGCATCAACATACGTGTGCATACACATACACATGCACACACATTCTTAGTGTGTGACTGATTATGGATAGAAGCACAAAATTATTATTTAATTTTAAGATAAACTATCATATTTTTTATATCTAGGTTTAGTTCATAAGAAATTCACTACCAAAATGTGTGTCTGTGTGTGTCTGTGTGTGCTCAGTCATGCCCAACGTTTTGCAACACCATGGACTGTAGCCCATCAGGCTCCTCTGTCCATGGGATTTTCCAGGCAAGAATATGGGAGTGGGTTGCCATTCCTTACTCCAGGAGATCTTCCCAACCCAGGGATTGAACCCATGTCTCTTGAGTCTCCTGCATTGGCAGGCAGATTCTTTACCGCTAGCACCACTGAGGAGTGAGTGGATATTAAGATATTTCGAATTTGAGATTTCAGTGGGAGGTGGAAGGAAGGTTTAAGGAGAGAACACATGTATACCTATGGCTGATTCATGCTGATGCATGGAAGAAACCAATACAAGATTGTGGAGCAACTATCTTTCAATTAAAAATAAATAATTTTTTAAAAAACACAAATAATATGGATTTATAATTCTTGTATCATGTCTTCCTTTTTTTCTATTAATTAAAATTATTTTTAAATTTTAACTCAGGCTTCATACTACCATAACCCTGTATTTCTCTTTATTCAACAAGAACTCTAATTACAGTGGTATCTATGAGTATATGTGGTTTCAGGTTAATATTATTTTTAATAATTTCTTTTACTGCTTTCTACACATATTCATTATTGTAACATAATACCTATAGAGATGAAAAGAAAACACAAATGCATAGAAATCAGAAAATTATAGTGTTACTATCCCTTCTACATTTGACTTATAATACAGAATTTTTCCAGGTATCTAGACCCTCCCCCATATATTCCTTTCTGTTGATACCATTTCTCTTCTCCCTCCACCCTCCCTACACTCCCAGTTGTTACAATAATCACTAATGTAATGCTTCAAAAACTAACTATACAATCAACCTATTTTTTTAACTTTGTATGTATGGAATTCCAGTGAATTTTTTAATCTTGATATTTCTCCTCAATTTCCAATGTGCATTATTATCTATATAACTCTAATTTGTTGATTTTTTTGTTGTATAAATTCTATTGACATCATATAGCTCTACTTTTTATTTCATTTCTGTATAGCATTCTTTTATACCAATATTCTATTATATCCATCTTACCAATGATGGAAATCCAGGTGACATCTTAATTCTAGTTACTCACAGCAGTAATGACAGGGACATTCCTATATATGTATCTTGATACACAGTACAAAAATTCTCTAAGGTACAAAATTTCTATGATATGTTAAATGTATTAATATTTCTTTATATAGCTTTAATTATAATACAAAAATTGCAAGAAATTATTTTCCTGAGTGTGGTAATGCTACAGTATTAAAAACAAGTCATGATTATTTTTTTCTTTTTCATCCCTATCATGGAAGTGTTAGTCACTCAGTCGTGTCTGACTCTTTGTGAGCCCATGGATTGGGGCCCGCCAGGCTCCTCTGTCCGTGAAATTCTCCAGCCAAGAATACTGGAGTGGGTTGCCATTTCCTTCTCCAGGTGATTTTCCGCACCCAGGGATCAAACGTGGGTCTCTCTGCATTGTAGACAGTTTCTTTACTGTCTGAGCTACCAGGGAAGTTCACCCCAATCATAGGACTTCATTTTTTTCTAAGGTTTTAGCCTACTTATAAAAATCTAATAGTCTCCAGTGAAATTTATTACACACATATATAATATACACAAAATGTTTATTACTTTTGAATTTAAGGTGGTTCTCCTTTCCTAGCAACATTTCTAATTATTCTCTGTTGACTATGAAGTAAGAATCCATAATGAAATAATATCTATCCCAAACATATATCAGTTCAGTTCACTTCAGTCACTCAGTTGTGTCCAATTCTTTGCGACCCTAAGGACTGCAGCACACCAGGCTTCCCTGTCCATCACCAACTCCCAGAACTTACTCAAACTCATGTCCATTGAGTCAGTGATGCCATCCAACCATCTCATTCTCTGTTATCCCCTTCTCCTCCTGCCTTCAATCTTTCCCAGCATCAGGGTCTTTTCAAATGAGTCGGCTCTTCCCATCAGGTGGTCAAAGTATTAGAGTTTCAGCTTCAGCATCAGTCCTTCCAATGAATATTCAGGACTGATTTTCTTTAGGATGGACTGGTTGGATACACTTGAAGTCCAAGGGAATCTCAGGAGTCTTCTCCAATACCACAGTTCAGAAGCATCAATTCTTCAGTGTTCAGCTTTCTTTATAGTCCAAATCTCACATCCATACATCCTCAGTGTGTAATTTAAAATTCAGAGTCATTACCATCCAAACAATGGATGTATGTGAAAAACACAATGCTTCATCATCCTGATAAATTGCACAATATTTTGTAAAATTGCATTGCTTACCTGAAAAATCTTAGTTAATGTTAAAGTAATCACCATTTTCTTAAACACACACGTATATACAGGTTTTGTGATAAGCTTAGGTGAAAAACTTTTCTAAGTAAACCTGTGGGCATTACTCAATGACATACAGAATTAAGAAAGGAGGAGAAAGTATAAAACGTTACAGACTCCGTCCATTCATTTTTTGCTAGGAGACACATGATGCCCACCTATTTCCTATCTTTCTGCCAGCCCCCCAGCTGCCACAGAAACAACAGAAAGGCCTGTGTTAACTTCCTGTTTCCCCACATCAGGATAAATGAGTGGACTGAAGGATAAATGATTTCAACTGTTGGGAAAAGCAAGAGAAATGGTTCCTCATGCAGCTTTTTAGGATTCTGTATTGATATCATTAGAACCAGGAAGTAAAAGGCAAATAGCAAGAGAAAAGAGATGACAGTTTGCATGGCTTTTATATGGACCTTCGTACTGGGATCTTGGAATCTTTTTCCATTGAGCTGCATCTTCCTGACATGTTTCCACAGGGAAAAGATTAGTAGCAGAAAAGATGTCAAGGACATAGTAAAGGGTATGAGGTTTCCTAGAATGAAAAGGGTCACATGTGAAAGCCATAAAATATCCCTCAGTTTGGTCTTCTGTGTGAAGTTTCCTTCATATTCACTTCTTTGCATAGTCCCATTTATGCTTATAACTACAACTTGTAAGACCAAAATGCATGAAGTTCCCAGAAGCATCATGAGAACTACACTTTTAACTCTCAATTTCAGGTGAAGAAAAGTTAGGCTGGAGAAATTGGCTATCTTCAACAAATAAAATACACTGAGGCTAGTTGCAAGCCAGGTGCTATAATGATTGCTTATTGTCCAGGCAACTTGAACAATAGCTCTTACTTTTAAACTATATAAAGCTGGATTAAACAAAATTAAATACCAATGTATTAACATTACACAGAGCAAAACAATTCTGGAGACTGCCACAGCAGTGAGAATCCCATCAGTTGAGGAGATCTTTTGTCTCTTGACCCAGTCGATGCAGTTCACCAGTGCTATGAAGCCATTCGCAAAATTTCCCAGAACAAATTGTATTATTAATAGGATGGAAAAAATGCTAGATAGTAGAGTTATCATGTCTAGAAAAAAAAAAGCCAAGTCTAATATCACTGTACTGATTCCTTCAATATTCTGACCTCAAATTCTTTGTGCAGCTGATTTGGGAATGTGCGGTGAAGTTCTTGCTCCTTTTAACTTCTGTGACCAATGTCAATCAGGAAAGTAGCAGCATATGTAAATGAAAGAGTTCAGTGCTGTCTTGATGTAATAATTGCTATTACCTAACAGCTCATACTGACTCCTCTTCATGCACTGTACATCCTTGCACTCACATTTGTGGGATGGGTTATCTCTTACCTGATGTTGAAATGAAATAAGAATTCTCATTTGCAAGCATGCAAATAAGGACATATTGCATTGCAAATAAGGATATAAAGGGACAACTTTTCCCTATTTAACCTCGCCATAATTTGTGTTCAATAATTTCAGTTGTTGGTGAGTAAAATTTTTAAACTCAATACACATGTCAGATTTACAAACAAAGAGTTCATGATTTTCTTATCAAAAACATCTAAGATTTTTCTTGGGGACCCCAGGAAAACCAACACACCATAAAAATTGGTTGTTGATAACCAATACAAAAACAAGACAAAAAGCTAACTGTGGCTCAGGTAATGAGCTCCTTATTGCCAAATTCAGACTTAAATTGAAGAAAGTAGGGAAAACCACTAGACCATTCAAGTATGACCTAAATCAAATCCCTTACAATTATACAGTGGAAGTGAGAATAGATTCAAGGGATTAGATCATGTAGACAGAGTGCCTGAAGAGCTATGGATGGAGTTCATGCCATTGTACAGGAGGTAGTGACCAAGAAAAGAAATGCAAAAGAAAAGAAAGGAAAAAGAAATGCAAAAAGGCAAAATGGTTGTCTGAGGAGGCCTTACAAATAACTGAGAAAAGAAAGGATGCAAAAGGCAAAAGAGAAAAGGAAAAATATATCCATTTGCATGCAGAATTCCAAAGAAGAGCAAGGAGAGATAAGAAAGCCTTCCTCAATGATCAATGCAAAGAAATAGAGGAAAACAATAGAATGGGAAAGACTAGAGATCCCTTCAATAAAATTAAGATACCAAGGGAACATTTCATGCAAAAATGGGCACAATAAAGGATAGAAATGGTATGGACCTAACTGAAGCAGAAGATATTAAAATGAGGAGGCAAGAATACACAGAAGAACTGTACAAAAAAAGATCTTCACAACCCAGTTAATCATGATGGTGTGATCACTCATCTGGAGCCAGACATCTTGGGATGTGAAGTCAAGTCGGCCTTAGGAGGCATCACTACGAACAAAACTAGTGAAGGTGATGGAATTCCAGTGCAGCTATTTAAAATTCTAAAAGATGATGCTGTGAAAGTGCTACATTCAATATGTCAGCAAATTTGGAAAACTCAGGAGTGGCCACAGGACAGGTAAAGGTCAGTTTTCATTTCATTCCCAAAGAAAGGCAATGCCAAAGAATGCTCAAACTACTATAATTGCATTCATCTCACACACTAGCAAAGTAATTCTCAAGATTCTCCAAGCCAGGCTTCAACAATACATGAACAATGAACTTCCAGATGTTCAAGCTGGATTTTGAAAAAGCAGTAGAACCAGAGATCAAATTGTCAACATCCACTGGATCATCAAAAAGTGAAAGAGTTACAGAAAAACATCTACTTCTGCTTTATTGACTATGTCAAAGCCTTTGACTGTGTGGATCACAACAAACTGTGAAAAATTCTTTAAGAGATTGGAATACCAGAGAACATGACGTGCCTCCTGAGAAATCTGTATGCATATCAAGAAGCAACCGTTTGAACTGGACATGGAACAACAGACTGGTTCCAAACAGGTAAAGGAGTACATCAAGGCTATATATTGTCACCCTACCTATTTAACTTATATACAGAGTACATCATGAGAAATGCTGAGCTGGATGAAGCACAAGCTGGAATCAAGATTGCCAGGAGAAATATCGATAACCTCAGATATTCAGATGACACCACCCTTATAGCAGAAAGTGAAGAACTAAAGAGCCTCTTGATGAAAGTGAAAGAGAAGAGTGGAAAAGTTGGCTTAAAACTCAAAATTCAGAAAACTAAGATCATGGCATCTGGTTCCATCACTTCATAGCAAATAGATGGGGAAACAATGGACACAGTGAGAGATTTTATCTTGGGGGGGCTCCAAAATCACTGCAGATGGTGACTGCAGCCATGAAATTAAAATACACTTGTTACTTGAAAGAAAAGTTCTGACCAACCTAGACAGCATATTAAAAAACAGAGACATTACTTTGCTGACAAAGGTTCATCTAGTTAAAGCTATGGTTTTTCTGGTAGTCATATATAGATGTGAGAGTTGGACTATAAAGAATGCTTTGAGCAAGCTCTGGAATTTGGTGATGGATAGGGAAGCCTGGCATGCTGCAGTCCATGGGGTTAAAAAGAGTTGGACTTGACTGAGCAAATGAACTGAACTGAGCTAAACTCCTGTACAATGTTACGAACCTCTGTCTATAATTCTTCAGGCACTCTATCTATCATATCTAATCCCTTGAATCTATTTGTCACTTCCCCTTTATAATCATAAAGGATTTGATTTAGGTCATACCTGAATGATCTAGATAAAACCATTTAGATAATGGTTTTCCCCACTTTCTTTGATTTAAGCAGAATTTGGCAATAAGGAGTTCATGATCTGAGCCACAGTCAGGTCCCAGTATTGCTTTTGCTGACCATATAGAGCTTCTTCATCTTTGGCTGCAAATAATATAATCAGTCTGATTTTGGTATTGTGCATCTGGTGATGTCCATGTGTAGAGTCACTCTTGTGTTGTTGGAAGAGGGTGTTTGCTATGACCAGTGGATTCTCTTTGTAAAACTCTGTTAGCCTTTACCCTGCTTCATTTTGTACTCCAAGTCCAAACTTGCCCATTACTCCAGGTATCTCTTGACTTCCTACTTTTACATTCTATAATGAAAAGGATATCTTTTTTTTGTGTTAGTTCTAGAAGGTCTTGTAGGTCTTCATAGAACCGTTCAACTTCAGCTTCTTCAGCATTAATGGTTGAGGCATAGACTTGGATTACTCTGCTACTGAAGAGAGTTTACCTTGGAAACAAAGAGATCATTTTGTTGCATTTGAGATTGCACCCAAGTACTGCATTTCAGATTTTTCTGTTGACCATGAAGGCTACTTCATTTTTCCTAAGGGATTCTTATCCACATTAATAGAGACAATGGTCATCTGAATTAAATTTGTCTATTCTAGTCCATTTTGGTTCACTAATTTCTAAAATGTCGATGTTCACTCTTGCCATCTCCTGTTTGACCACTTGCAATTTACCTTGATTCATGGACCTAACATTCCAGATTCCTATATTGTTCTTTATAGCACTGGACTTTAGTTTCATCACCAGACACATTCACAACTGAGCATTGTTTTCACTTTGGCTCAGCCTCTTCATTCTTTCTGGAGCTATTTCTCCACTCTGGTAGCATAAAGATATGGGGAAAAAAAACCCACTGTAAATTACCCACAGTTGAATGAATCTGGCCACAGCCAAGAAGAAAAGGATGAAATCCGCTGATGAGACATTCTCACTGTTGACCCACTCGATGCAGTTTACAGTTTACCAGTCCTGTGAGCCCATTTCTCAGTACTCCTAAGACAAGTTGCCACTGCCAGAAAGAGACCTTAATTCCAATTGACATTTTGATGAAATTGTGATATTGTGCTTCAATGAAAACTTTATGATCAAACAGCTGCAGACTGAAATCCATTTGTGATGACTTCTTTGAAGTGTTCATCGTAATTCCAGAAAATACAGCCAAAATTCTTTGATATAGTTTCAGATCTTCACTAAAACAGTAGCTTATTCTACTTATATTGAAATTTCAGTGTTAAACCAAATAATTCTGTCAACAGACACAAAGCTTCATGAATATATTTCTTATGACTTATACTCAGTTACGATGTAACTTCTATAGTTAACATTAACGATGTCCACTTATCCTTGACACCAGTGCAGTTTCCCATTTCTAAAAATGACTAAAAGGATGAAGTCAGTATGTAAACACACAAAAATGAGACAAACTGGTTTCCACTAATTTGTACTTTCATCTCCTCTGAGCCATATGTGCTTGCTGCGTGCCGCCACTTCAGTCACGTCCAACTCTTTGCAAACTAATGGACTGTATATAGCCCACCGGCTTCCTCTGTTCATGGAATTCTCTAGGCTAGAATACTGGAGTGGGATGCCATGCCCTCCTCCAGGGGATCTTCCTGACCCACGGATTGAACCTGCATCTCTTATGTCTCCTGCATTGGCAAATGGGTTCCTTATCGCTAGCACCACCTGGGAAGCCCTGTGAGCTGCATATTTGAATACAAATATTTTAGATTTGAATAGTAATTGCTAGAAAAAATTATGTAACTCAGCCTTTATTTGTCACTTATCAATATGATCCTTCTACCTAAAAAGTATTTTGTTGATTTAATTTCATTTATAGAAATAATGTGGTGGTTCAAACAGTAAAGAATCCACCTGCAATGCAGGAGACCTGGATTCAATTCCTGGGATGGGAAGATCCCCTGGAGAAGGAAATGGCAACCCACTCCAATATTCTTGCCTGGGAAGTCCCACTAACAGAGGGGGCTGGCAGGCTATAGTCCATGGGGTCACAAAGAGTTGTATACAACTGAGTGACTAACACACACACACACACATAGAAATAATGTAAGGAAGTTATTTATAGTTCAAACTGCACAGTCAAGTGCCAGGAAATACAGCTAGAAATATTAGTACAGAATATCATAGTAGTTAAGTCAAAAACTGTAAGCAAGTTAGGCTGGAAATAGGCATTAGGAGGCTACAAGTACTATAGTGCAGAGTCAGTTATGACTTTATAAAGATATAAATATGAAGTGTGAACTTGAATCCTTTGAAATTTATGAAGAAATAGAAAAAAAAACTCAAGATTGATGTAAGTGTGTGTGCATATTATCAAAATGACATGAAGAAGATATAGCATGCTTCTCAAGGGAGGAACTTCTTTTCTTTTATAGCTTGTTGCTGTTTCAAGTGAAATGTGACTAAATGCTCTCTCACTTCCATGTCTTCAGTTCTATGGTCTTCTCTTATTTCTGAGCTAGAGAGTGAGCACATTTCTCAGCCTCCCTTACATTTGGTTGTGGCAAGGTGATCAAAATCTGGACAATGTTATTTAAGTGAAAATTTTGTGCAATATTTTAGGCCCATCCACAATACTCTCCTCAGGGACAGTCCTCCCTATGTCTTTTTCTCCCAGCTTTCTTGAATAGAGAAAACTCCAAGCAGTCATCCCAATCCACATATTAAATATGACCAACTTCTGATCAGCCTGATTCCTTGGATAACTACCTAGAGAAGTGTGCTCAGACATTATCAGTACCCTTAAAGAACAATATTAGGTTTGAGTTGAATTTGAGTCACTTTATGCTTTGGAACCTATTTGTCTACTCTATCTAATGCAGAAACTAGAATTGAGATTGTGTAGATTTGTGTAGAAGCAATTAAATGTTGAGGAAACAGAACTAGGATATCCATGTGACCTGTAGAGTTTGTGAAGAGTTACATTTTCACTGGTTTCCAGCTTTCATGTAGTTTTTTTAATCCAATTAATCATTAGAATATCTTTCATATAAACTCTCCTGTAGACTGATTTTCATGTCCTGGAAAATTAGCATAAAACAGGATAAGAATGATCCTCACATGATAAGACTTAGGTTCCACTAAGCAGACAAGTGATTAAAAACACTGAATGTATTTTTAAAATTGGGAAGACCTAAGTCTTTTGTCTGAAGTTTAAAATGAATTTTTAGGTAGCAAAAATGGAGGAGAAGATTGACAATTCAGAGACCCAATTTTGGTTTAGGGGAAAACTGAGCAATTTTTTAAAAAATATTTATTTGGCTGTGCCAGGTGTTAGTCGCAGCATGCGAGATCTTCAGATCTTCCTTGACTTGTGTGAAATCGTTAGTTGTGGCTTGAGTGCTCTTACTTGTGGCAGGCTAGATGTAGTTCACTGACCAGGCATGGAACCCAGGCCCTCTGCTTTGGGATCACAGAGTCCTAGCCACTGGACCACTAGGGAAGTCCTGAAAACTGAGTAATTTGACACCAGATCTCAACTTGAAAAGAGGTCTTCTTAATTTGAAACCTCTAAGAAATAATTTTTCTAATTGCATGTGAAATATAGCAGCTATAAAGACATCATGATTATTTTTTTCTTCTTCATCCTTACTGTAGTATTTTTTTCTAAGTTTTTTGACTACTAGTAAAAATCACATATTCTTCAGTATAGTTAATTATACACATATATCAAATTTAATCTAAAAATATTTGGTACATTTGAATTTTATTGCAGGCATCTTTGCTAAGCACATTGTGGTACTAATTTCAATGGAAAATAGCAATAATGTCCTGAGATAAGCTCAATTCTTAAAAAGATGTAAATACAGATTATAAATACTTCATTTGAAGATAATCGCGTAGAATATACATGTGAAATACACATTGCTTCATAACCCTGAAATTATAGAACATTTTGTAAAATTAGATTGCTTATCTGAAAAATATTGGTTAGTGGTATCATAATCTTATCATCAGTTTTATACCATTCATAAACACTCACATATATACTTTTCATCATAAGCTTGAGTAAAAGACTTTGCATGTTAATTTTGGAAATTACTCAGTTATATTCACATTAGAAAATCAGTAGAAAGTACAAAATTTTACAAACACCATCAGCTTAGTTTTTGCTGGAAGACACATGATGTCCACCTATTTCTTTTCTCTCAGTCAGCACCTTAGCTGCCACAGAAATGACAGAAATGCCTTTGTTAACTTCCTGTTTCCCCAAATCAGGATACATGAGTGGTTTGAAGGATAGAGGAATCCAAGAGCCTCAAAGAAAAAAAAGACAGGTTCCTTCTGCTGCCTTTTAAAACTCCAAATGGATCCCATTGGAGCCAGGAAATGAATGGCAAACAGCGGAGAAAGGATATCACAGTTTGCATGGCTTTTATGTGGACTTTGGTGCTAGGATCTGGGGATCCTTTACCACTTAGCTGCATCTTCTTGAGACGTTTCCACAGGGAAACAATAGCAGAAAACATGTCAGGGACATAGTAAAGGATATGAGGTTTCCTAGCATAAGCACAGTCACATATGGAAGCCATATACGGCCTCTCAGTATGGTCTTCTGAGGAATGTTTCCTTCGTATTTGTCTGGATAGCCTCATTGTCGTGTATCACTGCAACATGAAAAACCAAAAAGAATGAAGCTTCCAGAAGTATTATGTGCACTACACTTTTAACTCTCCACTTCAGATGAAGAAAAATCAGGCTGGAGAAATGGCTATCTTCAACAAATAAAATATACTGAGACTAGTATCAAGCCAGGTGCTATAATGGTTGCTTACTATCCAGGCAATATGAACAGTAATTCTTACTTTTAAACTATATAGAACTGGATTCAACACAACTAAGTACCAATTCATTAACATTACCCAGAGCAAAACAATTCTGCAGACTGCCAGAGCAGTAAGAATCCCATCAGCTGAGGAGTACTTTTGTCTCTTGACCCAGTTAATGCAGTTCACCAGTGCTATGAGGTCTTTGGCAAAATTTCCCAGAACAAATTCTGTTAATATTAGGATGGAAAAACTGGTCAATAGTAAAGTTATCATGTCTAGGAAAAAAGCCTAGTCTAATATCACAGTTGTGATTCCTTCAATAGTCTGGCCTTAAATTCTTTGTGCAGCTGATTTCTGGATGGGCAGTGAAGTTCTCCTTTCTTTTAACTTCTGTGACCAATGCCAAGCAGGAAAGTACTAGCATATGCTAATAGAAGAGCTCACTGCTATCTTGATGAAATAATTGCTATTCCCTAACAGTTCAAACTGACTCCTCTTTATGCACTCTGTGTCCTTGCCATGGGATGGATTACTTCATAATTTTAATGGAGAGATGAACTCTCATTTGCCAGCATGCAAATAAGGACATATTGTGTTGCAACTTTTCCCTGTTTAACCTCTCCATAATTTGTACTTAACAAATTTAGTTGGTAGTGAGTAAAATTTTAAAAACAAACACATAGAATGTACAGAGAAAGCCTAAACTATTAGATGGAGCTCGATCATAACAAGGATCATCATCTCGATGGATTTTTTTTTTCAAATACTGGATTTATGTAGAAAGAATTCAAGCTTTTCTTATCCAAAATATCCAAGATTTTCTTGGGAAGCCCAAGAAGACCAAAACAGCCTATAAGCTGGTTGCTGATAACTAGCACTTATATATAACTATATTGCTTATAAGTCTATGAACACATTAACTCAACCAAACATTGATGAATACATTCATCTCACTGATGAAAGTATTTTCTTATAATTTCCAAAACTGAAGTGATCCTTGGGGAGGTCATCTGGTTGTAATCCCTTTTCCCAGTAGGCTTTTCCTTCCACCTTTGACTTAAAGCTGTCAAAAATAACTCTCATGCTTAGGTCTATAATAAAGTTAATATATTAACTATTTAATACAGTTAATATTCAAATAGTAATTTTAAATAAAATATTAATTTTGTCAGTATTCCTTGGGCACTTCAAAAGAACATGTGTTTTTCATTGCACATTCAAAACTTTTCCATATATGAATATTCAGTCTTATTTTTCTCATTTAATTCATTTTTGACTGCTGAATTTTTTAAAGAAGAACAGATGTTGAAGTCAGGTGTACTTTTGGATTCTCTTATTTCATTTTGAATAGTAGAAGTTTTAAGGAGAGGATTCTGGAGCTGGACTGACAGGATGGAAAATCCAGATTCCCTGCTATCAATCTCTGATTTTTTACTCTGTTTTAAAACTACTGTCTGCTTCAGTATACTCCTCAGTAAAATGCAGATAATACTGATATCCTCTTCCAGAGATTGTTACTTATTCATTTGATCCTGTGTCATTTGACACTTCATGGTTAACCTGTTAGAACTTCCACTTATGAGTTGAAGATAGCAAGTGCAAAAAGGCAACATTTTCTCCTTCAATGACCAGGATAAGGGGAATAAATTGCCAAATTACACTTTAAATTGATAGGAGAGCCATGCAAGGAAAGAGGACCACTGAACTAAAATCTGGAGTGAGGAGACTCTTTCCAGGCCAAGAGATTATCTATATATTCAGGACAATCTCTATCAAATCCCACAAATCCTTGCAGAAAGCTGAAAAACTATTCTTAAAATGTATATGGAAATACAAAGCTCCCAGAAGAGACAAAGGGGTGTTTTTTAAAAAGGAACATTAGACGATTGCAGTTCCTGATATCAAAGCTAGCCACTAAATGGCATCAATGAAAACAGAGTGGTACTTTCATGAAGACAGACATATATAATAGCTAAGCACAATCGGGAATCCATCTGAACATTTACATTCATGGGCAATTGATTTCAAAAAAGGTATCAAAGCAATCAAAGGAGAAATAGCCTTTATTTTTCCAACAAATGAAGCTAGGACTTCATTAGATACCCACATTCATAAAGATGAATTTATACTATTATTTCTTACCACACAAAGATTAAGTCTAAATTTATCTTAGACCTAACCACAAATGCTTGAACTACAAACTTTAGCAACAACAACAACAAAAAAAAAATAGCAAAGAACTTTTGTAAACTTGAGTTAGACCCTTTAGATATAACACAAAGAACATGATTCAGAAAATTTTAAACTAATCAATTAGAATGCACCAAAAATGAAGACGTATTCCCCATGATTACTGATCCCTGACTGTCATACCCTATATAATTCCCTGCACCTCAATGTGGTGGCTTAGATGATAAAGAATCTGCCTGCACTTTGGGAGACCCGGGTTCAAACCCTGGGTTGGGAAGATCTCTTGGAGAAGGAACTCACAACCCATTCTAGTATTCTTGCCTGGAGAACCCTGTGACAGAGGAGCCTGGCAGGACTGAGTTCATGGGATCACCAAGAGTGAGACTTAGTGACTAACATACACACACATACACAATGTGAAACAGACCTGCAACTTATAATTCTCTCCTCTTGAGTGTGACAAAGACCTTCTAACCTGCAGTATTTGGCAAGAATGAAGGGATTTTGCAGGTAAGTTCAGTTCATTTGCTCAGTCATATCCAACTCTTTGCCACCCCATGGACTGCAGCACGCCAGGCCTCCTTGTCCATCACCAACTACCAGAGTTTCCTCAAATTCATGTCCACTGAGTCAGTGAGGTCATCCAACCATCTCATCCTCTGTCGGCCCCTTCTCATTCTGCCTTCAATCTTTCCCAACATCAGGGTCTTTTCTAATTGGTCAGCTCTTCGCATCAGGTGGCTAAGTACTGGAGTTTCAGCTTCAACATCAGTCCCTCCAATGAATAATCAGGACTGATTTTCTTTAGGATGGACTGGTTGGATCTCCTTACAGTCCAAGGGACTCTCTCAAGTCTTCTCCAACACCACAGTTCAGAAGTATCAATTCTTTGGCGCTTAGTTTTCTTTATAGTCAAACTGTCACATCCATGCATGACTAGTGGAAAAACCACAGCCTTGACTAGACGGAAATTGTTGGCAAAGTAATCTCTCTGCTTTTTAATATGCTGTCTAGGTTGGCCATAACTTTTCTTCCAAGGAGTAAGCCTCACTGCAGTCACCATCTGCAGTGATTTTGGAACCCAAAAAATAAAGTCGACCACTGTTTCCACTGTTTCTCCAACTATTTGCGATGAAGTGATGGGATTGGATGCCAATACCTTAGTTTTCTGAATGTTGAGCTTTAAGCCACCTCTTTCAATCTCCTCTTTCACTTTCATCAAGGGGCTCTTTAGTTCTTCTTTACTTTCTGCCATAAGGGTGGTGTCATCTGCATATCTGAGGTTATTGATATTTCTCCAGGCAATCTTGATTCCAGCTTGTGCTTCCCCCAGCCCAGCATTTCTCATGATGTACTCTGCATATAAATTAAATAAGCAAGGTGACAATATACAGCCTTAAGATACTCCTTTTCCTATTTAGAACCAGTCTGTTGTTCCATGTCCAGTTCTAACTGTTGCTTCCTGACCTGCATACAGGTTTCTCAAGAGACAGGTCAGGTGGTCTGGTATTGGCATAGTCAATAAAGTAGAAATAGATGTTTTTCTGGAACTCTCTTGCTTTTTCGATTATCCAGTGGATGTTGGGGATTTGATCTCTGGTTCCTCTGCCTTTTCTAAAACGAGCTTGAACATCTGGAAGTTCATGGTTCATGTATTGCTGAATCCTGGCTTGGAGAATTTTGAGCATTACTTTACTAGTGTGTGAGATGAGTAAAATTGTGCGGTAGTTTGAGCATTCTTTGCCATTGCCTTTTCAGGATTGGAATGAAAATTGACATTTACCAGTCCTGTGGCCATTCTTGACTTTTCCAAATTTGCTGACATATTGAGTGCCGCACTTTCACAGCATCATCTTTTAGGATTTGAAATAGCTCGACTAGAATTCCATCATCTCCATTAGCTTTGTTCGTAGTGATGCTTCCTAAGGCCCACCTGACTTCACATTCCAGGATGTCTGGCTCTAGGTGAGTGATCACACCATCGTGATTATCTGGGTCGTGAAGATCTTTTCTGTACAGTTTTTCTGTGCATTCTTGCCACCTCTTATTAATATCTTCTGCTTCTGTTAGGTCCATACCACTTCTATCCTTTATTGAGCCCATCTTTGCATGAAACATTACTTTGGTATCTCTTTCTTGAAAATATCTCTAGTCTTTCCCATTCTATTGTTTTCCTCCATTTCATTGATCATTGAGGCTTTCTTATCTCTCCTTGCTATTCTTTGGAACTCTGCATTCAAATGGGTTCATCTTTCCTTTTCTCCTTTGCTTTTCACTTCTCTTCTTTCCACAGCTATTTGTAAGGCCTCCTCAGACAGCCAATTTGCTTTTTTGCATTTCTTTTTCTTGGGGATGATCTTGATCCCTGTCTCCTCTACAATATCATTTACCTCCATCCATAGCTCATCAGGCACTCTATCAGATCTAGTCCCTTAAATCTATTTCCCACTTCCACTATATAATCATAAGGGATTTGACTTAGGTCATTCCTGAATGGTCTAGTGGTTTTCCATACTTTCTTCAATTTAAGTCTGAATTTGGCAATAAGGAGTTCATGATCTGAGCCATAGTCAGCTCCTGGTCTTGTTTTTGCTGACTGTATAGTTTCTCCATCATTTGCTGCAAAGAATATAATCAATCTGATTTCAGTATTGACCATCTGGTGATATCCATGTGTAAAATCTTCTCTTGTGTTGTTGGAAGAGGGTGTTTTCACTGACCAGTGCATTCTTATCAACTGGTATGACCAGTTGGCAAAACTCTATTAGCTTTTGCTCTGCCTCATTCTGTACTCCAGGTGTTTCTTGACTTCCAACTTTTGCATTCCAGTCCCCTATAATGAAAAGGACATCTTTTTTGGGTGTTAGCTCTAAAAGGTCTTGTAGGTCTTCATAGAACTATTCAACTTCAGCTTCTTCAGCATTACTGGTTGTGGCCTAGACTTGGATTACTGTGATATTGAATGGTTTGCCTTGAAAACGAACAGAGATCATTCTGTCATTTTTGAGACTGCATCCAAGTACTGTATTTCAGACTCTTCTATTGACTACAATGGCTACTCCATTTCTCCTAAGGGATTCCTGCCCACAGTAGTAGATATAATGATCATCTGAGTTAAATTCACCCATTCCAGTCCATGTTAGTTTACTGATTCCCAGAATGTCGACGTTCACTCTTGCCATCTCCTGTTTGACCACTTCCAATTTGTCTTGATTCATGGACCTAACATTACAATTTCCTATGCAGTATTGCTCTTTACAGCATCGGACCTTGCTTCTATCATCAGTCACATCCATAACTGGGTGGTGGTGTACTTTGGCTCCATCCCTTCATTCTTTCTGAAGTTATTTCTCCACTGATGTCCAGTAGCATATTGGGCACCTACTGACCTGAGGAGTTCATCTTACAGTGTCCTATCTTTTTGCCTTTTCATACTGTTCATGGTTTACTCAACACAGTATAGAAAGTCCTAGCCATAGCAATTAGGCAAGATAAAAAATAGAAAGTGCCCAAATTGAAAAGGAAGAAGCAAAACTGCCTTTATTTGCAAATGGCATATGTTAAAAAAAAAAAACCCTAAAAACTCCACACAGAAAACAAAAACTGCTTGAACTAATAAATTCAGAAAACTTACAAGATACAAAATCAATATTCAAAATTCAGTTGCATTTCTATACATTAACAATGAAATATCAGAAAAACTGACTAGAAAAACAATCTCATTTATAACTGCATCAAAAAGAATAAAACACCTCAGAATAAATTTAACTCATCAGGTGAAAGGTCTGTACACTGAAACCTGTAAGACAAAGAAACTGAAGAAGGTGAAGAAAATAATAAGTAGAAAGCTATTCCATACTCATGGATTGGAAGAATTAATATTGTTAAAATATCCATAACACCCCAAGAGAGCTGGAGATTGAATGCAAGCTCCATAAAAATTATGAGTTTAATTAAAATATTAATAAAATTAATATACAATTATTATTCTAAATTTATAATTAAAAATTATAAAATAATTTTTAATGTATTTTTCACACAAATAGAAAAACCACAAAACACCATGAACAGGTAAAGAACAAAGCTGGGAGCATCACACATCCTGGTTTCAAACTATAGTTCAAGCTTTAATAATCACAACAGATGGCATAAAAAAGAGACACAGAGTTCAATGGAACAAAATAGAGAGCCCAGAAACAAACATAATTTGATGTTGCAGCTAATGATTTCCTTCTGTATGACACATATTTGATGCCTGAATGTACAGTATGGACTCAGAAATTGCAGTTTTACTATGGGATCTAATCATTGGTATCAGCTATTACAATTGTTTTCCTTTTAACAAGTTTACTACCTATATAAATTTCTACTAAACTTCAGTTCCTGATGGGACGCTTGCAGAAAGACTAAACTCAATTTGTTAGCCTGCAAATGTGAGACTTTCATCAAGTTGTAATTTTTCTCTTATGTTTCGGGTTGGATCATTTGGATTCAATCCTTGCATTCTGAATATATTTCTTACATAATAGAACACTTACACTAGCAAATTCCTTAAAAAAGGAGTTGAGAATTTACCAATATGGTAAATTTTCAGACCCATTACAGCTTACCTTTAAACTTTCAAAGCAGCATTAAATTAACAACCCATTAAAAAGTACTAAATTGGAAATTTTAGGGTCAACAATATAAGATTTAGAAAGGAAGGCCAAGTTAAAGGGTCAATGAAATATTGTCTTCAGAAATGGATTAATACATGCCCTTGTTGATAACTTACTTATATGTGCCTACTTGGCAACAAGTGTGGATCAATCATTCAAGTCTAAGTATCAAGGGACAGAATAAAAACCACAATCACGTAAAATATTGATCCTATCCCACTCTCCACTGTCACTTTCAAGATAGAAATCTTTCATCAGCTCTACAGTATTAAGGGTGGGAGTTGGAGCTTAGTAACTACTCTTTTTTGTGTGTGTACTTAGTCGCTCAGTCGTGACTTCGATTCCATGTACTGTAGCCTGCCAGGTTCCTCTGTCCATGGGGATTCTCCAGGCAGGAACACTAGAGTGGATTGCCGTGCCCTTCTCCAGGGGATCTTCCCAACCCCAGGATCTGAGCCACCAGGGAATCCCTATTCCTTTCCAGTTAGAACAGGACATCTGTTACTTACAATAGCCATTATAAGTAAATGGCTGCTATTTTCCTGGGGGTTTCAAATGGAAGACCTGGTTTTCATGGAATTAATCAAAGCTAGGGGTGAAGGGAGTGAAGAGCAGAAGAAAGGTGGAAGAGGATGAGTCCCCATAGTTTTAGGTAATTGGAAGATTCAGGGACTTAATGATTTGTGTGACACTAATACCCACTATTGTTCTTTCAACTTTCAGAAAGGACAAATTGTACTTCTATACCAAAAATTTACATCTTCTCTTGGTTCTGAATTGTCATTATCTTACACTTCTCTTCAGTCTCCAAATCAGTATTTTCTAAGTTGCCCTACGTGAGCACTAATCAGTTCTTTTAGGTGCTGTCTAGTTGATGAGTTGGTACTGGTCTAGCAAAGTAGCTAAAGAAACTAGTTGGGGATACATAATTCAGCTTTACAAACTGCATAATGGCATGTTATTTGTACCAATCTTATCGTCAGTAGGCTGTACAAAAAAACAGAGGTCCTTCAGGATACATAAATTGTGCTTTGAACAGTTGCTACAATTATTCAGTGCAGGGCGAATTCCGAGATATTGAAAGAACGCTTTTCAGATTGAACAGTTGCTACAATTATTCAGTACAGGGCGAATTCTGAGATATTGAAAGAACGCTTTTCAGAACTAGACCAGAATCTGTTATATCAGAGTCACATGTCTGAATAACTCATGAATGTAGAGGTTGTCTATGAGGAAAAATACAGTGCTTACTAGTTAAAATAGATTACAGAAGTTAATGAAATGGTCATCACCTAAACACCAGAAGAATACAGACAATCCATTAAGATGTTACCTTAAGGGTATTTTGGGCTTGGAAGTAAATGTTAGTAATATTCCAAGCCTTCCCCACCTAATCGCATATTTCACAGGTGCCCATGAAGAAATGATAGAAGCCTTCATACCTAATCTGAACGTTTCATGGGTTTATATAAGGGAGAATTTGATATTTGTATATAATATGTACCTCCAAAAATAATAAATAATCTGTGTTTGCTTTACGTGTGTTAATTTCCGGCACTTGCAACTGAAACAGTCCTAATACATAGGAAATTTATTGCCTGAGATTGTGACCCTTTAAGTCTTAGTAGTATGTTGTGAATACAGAGACTCTGTGCCCTAACTATTTAAAGAGATTAATGTTATGAAGCAGAACGACGGGAACAGTCCAGGGCAGACTAACGCGAGCTTTGGACGGGGCTCTAGGGCAAATTACAGAATTTTGCTTAGTTTCCTTTCTTCATTTTAAAGTGAAACGAGTATCTGTAAGGATGTTTGTAATTGCTATATAAAATAACTGTGGCATATATGTAAATAAGTAACCCGTTCCGGACCCACCAAGAGTTAAACTGTAAACGCTGAATGTCGTTTTAAGCAGCACACAGGAAGGGGCGGAGCGCCAGCCGCAGCCCCAGCTTCACCGCCGCTCGGAAAGCTGCGGTGGCTGCGTGAGGCGGGACTGTAAGGCGGCCGCTACGCCCCCGGCCCCTCCAGGTCATCGCCGTCATTTGGGAGTTCGCGGGGTCTGCGGTCACCCTCGGTTCCAGGCACCGCACCGGGCGAGCGGCAACATCGCGTCCATGGCCATCACGGAGGCTCCGTCATCTTTGGCCCTCAGGGCCTCGAGCCCGGCCGCGACCCCCAGCTCGTACGCGGTCTTCTGCAAGGGGCTTTCCCGCACCCTGCTCGCCTTCTTCGAGCTGGCCTGGCAGCTGCGCATGAACTTCCCGTATTTCTACATCGCGGGCTCCGTCGTTCTCAACATCCGCTTGCAGGTACATTTTTAGAGCCCTGGGGAGGCCGCCGGCGTCCCGGGCCCGCGTTATGGCCGACTCCCAGGAGGCGCCGCGGCGTCTTGGAGCTTGGCGCGAGGAGTCCCGCTGTCTCGCGAGAGTGCTTGGTCTCCCTCCACCGCCGCGCCCCCGCCTCTCCGCCGTCTGCCCTCCTCCGAGCCCCTGAACTGGCGCCGAGGCCTCCCGAGTTTAGGAAGAGGAAAGACGCGATTCCCGGAACCGAGAACTTCAGTTAAGACCCACTACAAATATTTAAGAAGCCGTGCATCCTTAAAAACGGGACGGACGGGATGTATTATAACAAGGGAAGGCTATCAAAACTTTCAGGACAGAAATGTACAAGCTCATGGTCCGTGTTCATAAATAGTGAATTTCGGGAAGGTGAGACTGAAGCTGAAGATCTTAAGGATATGCAGTGGAAGGCAAACATCTCTTCATTCCGCAAGAGAAAACTGTGACGATCAGAAACTTTAAGTGAAGGCAAAAACGTTGTAAGGGAAACACATCCTTCAGATAACCAAACATTGTAAAATACTGCAGGGTTTTGACAGAGCGTTGGAGTGTAAGAAGGTGGACTCAATTTCAGTGTCGCTATAATTAGCATGTGGTTCAGAATCTTGGAGCCAAAGAAAAGGAAATCCAATCATAGCACAAAGCTTGGCGGTTTATTGAATAACATTTAAATAATCACAATGTAAATGCTGTTTATGGTTTTCATCTTTTTAAGAGAATGCTTCATTACGGTTACAGAGTTGAGTGAGAATATTATCAGCCTTAATGGCGTAAAAGTGCAATTTACAAGGTAGGATGGTGGGGCGGGTGCCTGGAAAAGGAGCGGTGTCTTAAAGTGGGAAGTTGACAGGTAGAGTCTGTTGTTATTGGGGGAAGAGGTCATTTTATTTTACTTAAAGAGTAATGATAAAGTTGCTAAAATATACCCATAGAGAGAAGAAGGGAGAACAGCATGAGGTCAACAAGAAATGCCTAAAGATGGTAGTTCAGGTGGAATGTCTCAGAAAGAAAAACGGATACATTATCATGTGTTTATAAATATAGGGTCAAGAGGTTTTTAGGTTTTAGAGAGTCTGGAGATGAATTAGTTGTCTGCATATTTTTTTCTAATTAAGGAAGCAAAATTGAGGCAATTATGAGCCGCAGGAAAAATAAAAGTTTTCAGAAATTACACTGCATTAATTCAACTGTGAATAATGTTAGTCACCATATAAAGTCAGTCATATTTATGTAAACACTGAATACAAATAATAACAAATTATTAGGTAACCCTAGGAGAATTGGAAAGGAGTGTGTATGTAATGGAGAATACATCAAGATCTGATACAGAAATGTCGGTTTCTAAAAAAGCAGTATAACTTGTCACTTACAAAGAAGTACAGTAACATAGCTAAAGAGTTAAAATTGATAATCTCTGGTGAACGAAAATAGGGATGGGCAGAGGAAAAGTGGAGAATTGCTGTTTTTTTACTACTAGTCTAAAAACAGTAACAGTGTTTTTTCTTAGCCCTGTGTGTAGCTGTATATCAGACAAACCTCTGTTAAAATACAAACTAATTTTGTGGTCCAGGTGAACCCAACAGTCTACCTAAATCCCTGTTTTCGCAAACCTATTAAATGAGAATAAACATACCCAATGGATAGATCAGTCTGAGACTTAAAAATAAGCCTGCCTCAGCGCTTGATATATACACAATAAAAGTATTTGTTTTTATAGAATATCTCGTTAACCTGTGAATAAACTTTAAAACTCTGGAGTGCTTGCTTTACCAGTGGAAGGTTTTAGTACTGAAAGATATTTGTAGGTTACTGACAGAAAGGGTAGTGGGAAGCCCTTTCAGAAAGATAGATGAGACATTTGAGCAGAAAGGGACAGCCATTCGTCAAGGTAAAGATTGAAACTGTAATGTTCAGTATTCCACATTTCGCTACTTGTGTCCAACAAACAAGCGTACTCTAGAGTTGTAAAATAAGTGCCCCCTTCAGCAACATGTCTGGCTTTGAGTAATTGTTCTTCTTACCCTTCATTTCTTGTCTCCAGCTGAACTGGAGCACAACTTCCTGTTTCTTCTCACAATTTCTTCTGCCTCCTGTACCTGGTTTTTTTTTTTGTCTGGTTACTCTGTGTTTCAAGGCCAAACTTGGACATCACTTCTGCTGTTTTTCCCAGATGCTCCTGATCAGATTAGAGTTCATTTCTTTTAGTCCATCTAAAAGGCTATGTTAGTATCAACCTATGCCAGTATCATAGGCTTCTTTATTCATTCTTAATTGTGCATTAACTAGGGTATGTAGTTTTTTTTTGTTTTTTTTTAATATTCAAGAAGACAGGCTTCCTATACTATACTCTCTTCCCTTGGTAATTATATGTTGCTATGAAAGTACAGGGACTAAGACATCTTAGTCTAAACTATCAGAAATGTAATTAGGCCAATGAAATAATTCAGTAATGCCAATGCGCTGGCAAATGGTGGGCATCACTATTTCATAGAGGCACTAATATCCCAGTTTGCAACACAAAAGAATGTGGCTGCCATTTGCCCCGGAATGGTGCAATACAGGAATACTCCATTTGGGTGGCTCATGAACATATGCTTTCCTCAGCCTTTTCTCTTCTGTTAGTCTTTTGCTACACTGAAGAAGGGCTTCCCAGGTGGTTCAGTGGTAAAGAATCCACCTGGCAATGGGGACACAGGTTCAGTCCCTGGGACTGTCCCCTCAAAGAGGAAATGGCAACTCATTCCAGTATCCTTGCCTGGGAAATCCCATGGACAGAGGAGCCTGTCAGAAGCAAAAGAGTTGGACATAACTTAGTGACTGAAAAACACACTGAAGACAGTAAGGCACTTTAGCAGATTTACTAGGATATCATCCAACTAGATTAGAATCTCTGTGAGGGAAGATGCTATATCCTATCAAATTTTACAGCTTATCCTGTCAGCAGGTATATAGTAGGAACTGTGATTTACCACTTATTCTTTTTTAATTTATTTTTAATTGAAGGATAATTGCTTTACAGTATTGTGTTGGTTTCTACCAAGCATCAACATGAATCAGTCATAGGTCTCCACTTATTCTCAACAGTTGCTCTTACAATCAGATGTCTGGTTTTTTTCCTACATGTTACAGCTCAGTGAAGTTTCCCACAGAAGAAAACAAGATTTTTTTACAAGTAATTTTATTCCTCTCGGCATCCATGAAGCCAAAAATTTTGTCTGTTGCTCTGTCTCCAGCCTAGAGCTTTGCCTAATGTGAGTAGATAAATACTGTTGAATGAATGCCAAATTTGTTTATTTTCCTACACCTAATCAGCAGTCAATAAAAGAAATAAAAGGATATATTGTCCCAGATAATAAAGGCATCTACTTTATTGCCCATAAATCAAGTTTTTACAGGCCATGATGAATATTAATTTTCCCAGAGAGCTCTCAGTTTTGAAGAAGCAAAAAGGTGGCATAATTCTGATCAATAAAGGAAAAACCTTGTTTATGCAATGTAGCTGAGAAAAATTCTAGGGAGTGGAGACTGTTAAAATTTAACTATAAAGGGGGACATAATGATCATAGTAAACATGTAACCTAAGTGATTACTTGGCTAAAAGAACATAGCATCACTATCAATATTTTTTTAATTTATTAACTTTTCAAAAAATTTTACTGGGCTTTTAATACCAGGAACTATGAAAGCTTATTTACTTATATGTTCATAATCCTTGTGTGTGCTCTTTGATGAAGATACTTTCACCATCATTTTTCAGATAAGGAAACTAGGATTTAGTGAGGTTGAGTATGTTACCAAGGTCATAGTAACTGGCAAAACCACAAGTGAATCTCAAGTTTGTTCCTAAAGATACATTTGATAAGGAATTCAGTTATGTTTAACTCTAGGTAATTCTGAATATAGTTAACTATAGGTAATTATTTTCATTGGAAAATACCCTGATGCTCGGAAAGATTGAGGGCAGGAGAAGGGACAGCAGAGAATGAGGTGGTTGGATAGCATTCTGACTCAGTGGACATGAGTTTGAGCAAACTGGGAGACTGTGAAAGATAGGGGAGCCTGGTGTGCTGCAGTCCATGGGGTGGCCAGAGTTGGACATGACTTACTCACTGCACAATAACAACAGCAATTCTGAATAATCCCATTGCTTTTCTCAGGTTCTCAAACAAAAGTATTACCTAAGTAATACTTCAGGACATCTTTTTTTAAATATAATTATTGAGGGCCTTTTGTATTAGAATGTATTTAACATTATTTGAGAGCTTCCCTTGTGGCTCAGCTGGTAAAGAATCTGCCTGCAATACAAGAGACCTGGGTTGGGAAGATACCCTAGAGAAGGGGAAGGTTATCCACTCCAGTATTCTGTCCTGGATAATTCCATGGGCTGTGTAGTTCATGGTGTCACAAAGAGTTGGACACGACTGAGTGACTATCACTAACAATATTTGATTGGCTCAGATGGTAAAAAATATGCCTGCAATGTGGGAGTCCCAGATTTGATCCCTGCTCGGGAAGATTCCCTGGAGAAGGGAATGGCAACCCACTTCAGTATTCTTGCCTGGAAGAATGAGGTCACAAAAAAGTTGGACACAACTTAGCAACTGAGCAATAACAACAATTCTGAATAATCCCATTGCTTTTCTTAGATTCTCAAACAAAAGTGTAACCTAAACAATATTTGAGGATATCTTTTAAAAATATAATTGTTGAGGGTCTTTTGTATTAGAATATATGTAACATTATTTGATAGGGCTTCCGTGCTGGCTCAGGCGTTAAAAGAATCTGCCTGCAATATGGGAGACCCAGGTTTGATCCCTGGGTCAGAAAAATCCCCTAGAGAAGGAAATGGCAACCCACTCCAGTATTCTTGCCTAGGAAATCCCATGGAGAGAGGAGCCTGGTGGGCTACAGTCCGTGGGGTCACAAAGAGTCAGGCATGACTAAAGGACTAACACTTTGACTTTTGAACATTATTTGATATGTAATTTCAAGTGTTTTATACTCTGATGTCTAAAGCCATTTGGCCTATTTGTGGAGAAGAGGGGTGAAGATGATGGAAAAGACAGAGGAAAGGACATTTCCCCTAGGGTGGAAAGAAAACACTTTTCTTCCCATGATGTAGTAGAGATCAGTTAAAAACATAAATTTTGAAGCTGAATCATCAATGTCCTAAGGAGACCTAACTAAATTTCCTGTTAAAATTTCTGCAGTCCTGTTTTAATGGGGACTTTTCCCGACACATCAGTAGTATTTGATAGAGTCAAGAAAAAAATAGGACTTAACACATGGAGACATACAGGGGAGGCAGAATAGAGAGCTTATGAAGATAGGGACAAAAGGAGAGGGAAGTCCGAATGCCTGGAAGGTAGTCTGAGGAGTAGATTTGAAATATTCCCAACAAGTGGGCCAAGAAAAGAACCCCTGCAAGAACTCAGAATTTTCAACACTTGGGCTGGATTGAGTCACATCAAGGCTACTTTTTGAATTACCCTGAGTGTGGGAACTACCTGGAAATTTCAACAGGAACCCTCAGTGTTTCCCAGCAGGGTTTCTACCAGGTCAGGTCATGAATCTTTTCGCAGCTGAAGCCAACTCCTCCCCACTTCTGCTTCTCACTAATAGGGATCTCAGCATTGCTCTCAGAGGAGCTGAAAGGCCAAAGGACATTCCTGAGTGCCTACAGCTAATAACGAAACAATGGAATTCTTAGTAAAATACATCAGAGGGCACTCCCGCCAGTTTCTGTCCTAATTAGGGATCTACAGTGAGCATTAGAAACTCCTGGTCATCCTTAACGGCTTTGAAGCACGAAGTGGGTTTATTCACAGCAAGGTGGGTGAAGTGCCATCAGTGAACAGGAATGAGGAATAGAGGCCTTTCATATATTGAGTGAGGGAGAGTGGGTATACTTTTTCGTGCAAATCAAAATGAGGAAAAATAAATCATCACACCACCAAAATGCAAAAACCACTAAGGAAGTGCTGTACTATACTTAAGAATGTCTGACTCTGAAATCATTGGCATGGTAGTATAGATTGTGTCCAGCAGATAAACAAGATGTTTTTTAAAAAGAGCTGTTTTTTAAAAGTCTGTTTTAGCTTTTTAACTGATAAGAAAAAAAAAATCTCAAACCGCAGTCAAAGAGGAATACAATTAATAGAAGAATTAAAAATTTAGAGGTTAGGCTTAATCTATATAGAAGGAAACGAAGATATTTTAGAACTCATTTAAGCATGGGACTAAGAAATAGAGTTACTAATATACAAGTTAAGATAGTGCCGTAGTCTTCTGAAACAGTATCTATGTTGGTATCCCTCCAAAACTGAAAAGAACCCATCTGTCGCCTGTGCTTTTTTCCCCTTCAAAAATATATATATTGTCTAACTTTTTAAATTGACCAAACCAACCACCTGATCCATCTTTTAAATGAAGATTTGTTACTGGCAATCCAGCCCAAAGTATAGATCTCTATACACTGCACTAACCAAGGTCAAAGTGGTGGACTCTGAATGAATAGGTTATGCAGGTGTCCCTCTGGTTTCTGTATTTCAGTTTGAAAGTTATAAAAGTCTCTGGCTCAGAGGACCTAAGGTTTAACCAACAGCAGCAGTCAAAATACCTGAACAATCAGAGATTCAGCATTGTCACATTCTGTATTAGTCTGTGCAGATTTCTGCTGGGCTCTCTTCTTTCAGTAAAGTTCAAGACAGCATGGCTTAAACACTAAATTATCTTTACAGTTTAAGTTCTAGCTTCTTTTGACATTGGGGGCTTCCCTGGTAACTTGACTAATAAAGAATCTGCCTGCAATGCAGGAGACCCCTGTTCAGTTCCTGGGTTGGGAAGATCTGCTGGAGAAGGGAATGGCTACCCACTTCAGTATTCTGGCCTGGAGAATTCCCGGACTGTGTAGTCCATGGGGTCGCAAAGAGTTGGGACCACCGAGCGACTTTCACTTTGACTTGACATCGGAAACAGCTTATTTGCAACACTCCTGATCTTAGACATGGACAAACTGGAAAAAAAAAAAAAAACCAAAATTCTCTACACCAAGACTATGAAATTTTATTTTGGAGGGAAGTGATCAGCAGGCAAACATTGACAATCATTTTATATGATTGTCATTTAAATCATTGACAATCCCGATTATTTGTTTCCAGTATAGGATCCAGCACTCTTCAGATTGCATGAGACCAGCTATGAATGTGATACTGGTAGCTTTTCTTGGGTCAAGGCTGGGATCTCTAATGCAGGCTGTGCTATGGAAAGGGGAGGAACAGAGTTGTGTTTAGTTTTTAAGTTTTTGGACTATAATTGGTTTACAGCGTTGTGCTACTTTCTGCTGTACAACAAAGTGAATCAGCTATATGTTTACAATGTATTCTCTCTTTTTAAAATTTCCTTCCCCTTTTTTGATTTCCTTTCCTTCACTGATATATAGGTTGCCACAGAGCATTTACTAGAGTTCCCTGTGATATCCCATAGGTTCTTATTATCTGTTTTATAAGTGTGTGTGTACTAGTCTCTCAGTCGTGTCTGACTCTTTGTGACTGCATGGACTACAGCCTGCCAGGACTACAACCTGTCCTTGAAATTCTTCAAACAAGAATGCTGGAGTGGGTTGCCATTCCCTTTCCAGAGGATCTTTCTGACCCAGGGATGGAACCCAGGTCTCCTGCATTGCAGGCAGATTCTTCTACCATCTGAACCATCAGGGAAGTCCATTTTATACATAGTAGTGTGTGTATGTCAATCCCAATCTTCCAGTTCACCCCACCCTGCTCCCCTCCTTGAAAGCCATTTGTTGTTCTCTACATTGAGAAGCATAGAGTTTAATCTCTAAATGCCAGTTTAATAGGGAGAAGACACAAAATACATTGGTAGTCACCTTCTGGCCTATTGTCCAGGCTCCATCTTTTATTGTCACTTTTCTGTGCGCCTATTATTTGAAATAGGCTCCTACTTCTTACAGCTTATCTCTCCAAGATTAGTACGTAAGAAGGGAGGATTTAATCTTAATGAGACATTTGCTGTTAAATCGCCATATAAGCATCGAGGGCTATGCATAGTTGCTTAAATCTAGTTTTTAATCTTAGTCATTAAACAAAAGTTTAGTAACACTGAAATGAAAATCTAAAAACCTAAAACTGTGCTTCTCATAAGTACAAAGGAATTTTTAGCTTTTTTACTGAAAGGGATTCTAAATCAAATTATCCTCCATATTAAATTTAAATATAACCAGTATAATAGAATTTCACCTTTCCTAAACCAAGGTAATCCCAGTGACAATCATTAGGAAATTTAAGTTTTCTTTCACTTTTATTGAAATATCATTGACACAGCACTTGGTAAGTTTAAGGTATACATATAACAATCTAACTTACATTGTGCAAAATGATTACCACACTAAGTTTAGTTAACATCCATCATCTAGTAAGAATCCAAAAAGATATATTTTCTCCTGTGATGAAAACTTTCATAATTACTCTCTAAGCAACTTTCAAATTTACTATACAACAGTGTCAATTATAGTCATCATTTTATACATTACTTTGCTGCTACTTATTTATCTTACAACTGGAAGTTTGTACGTTTTGACTATCTTCATCTACTTCCCTCACCCAGGAAACTTCTTATATAGTGTCCCACATAATGAATGCAGCTTAGAAATCTAAATCTTTATAGACCTGCATATACAGGTATCATCACCTCCTCATCATCCTTAACATCAGAGCACACCATAGTTCAGTTCTCTGGAGTAAGGGAACTTAACAAAGCCCTTATGTTTCTTACACTCTTCCTAGTGTCAGACCTGACCTACTGCTCCATCAAAATTAGCTTATAACTACATATTTTCTCTATAGTTCATAAATATTTTCAACATTTATTTTCTAGTTGGCTCAGGGACTGTTTGTTTTTTTTTTTTCCTTTACCACTGAAAATTTATGGCAATTCTAGCAAAAATTTCTTTATTTTTTATGGTTTTTGCAGAGGCTTCCCAAGTGGCCCAGTGGTAAAGAATCTGCCAGCCAATGTAGCAGATGCAGGAGACTTGGGTTCAATCCTTGAGTCGTGAAGATTGTATGGAGTAGGAAATGGCAGCCTACTCCAATATTCTTGCCTGGAAAATTCCATGGATAGAGGAAACTGGTGGGTTATAGTCCATAGAGCTGCAAAGAGTCAGACACCACTGAGCAACTGAGCACCACCACCAATGTCATTGACAAGCACAAATTTGTCACCTGCTGGTCTTAAGGTGTATATACATTTTCAGCTGCTTTTATTTTATTTTAATTATTATAAAAATCAACTCAGCACTACACACACACACACACACACACACACATCCATAAACATGTCTGAAAATTCTACAAATAGGTGACATTCTCTTGTATATTTTTCTTTTTTTACTCTGTTTTTACCCCTGGTGAATTGTTTTTGTTCTCTTTGACAAAGGACATTGTTGTTCATACAATTGTTACACACACACACACACACACCCCACACACAAATTTGATATCAAAGTATGATTTTGATCCATGTAAAGTAGACCTAAAATATTAAGTAGACATAAAAGTATTATTATACACTTAGGATAATTATAAAGTCTTTTTATAGATTCAGTTAATTTTTTTCTTATTCTACGAAGTACTGGCTAGCCTAGCTTGGATTCCTAATAATAGTCTGTTCCTTTTTCTAAAAGCTATGTTGGCCAAGTCAGCTACAAAATGATACTTGCCATCTATCTCCATAAAGATTAAATCATCTACTGTTGCAGCTGCTGATTTTCGTGACTCCCTAAAGAAATTGAGGGTGGAGAACAGAAATAAGGTACTCTGAGCTCAGTGAAAAGCTGGCAGAACAGGTCTTCAGATAGTTCAGGAGACAACTTTATGAGAGCCTAGTTCTTGTATCTCCTCATATCTGAAAAGCACTAACGTCCTTCATGGTGATGACTGCTCTTTGTAACTAGCAGAAATGTTCTGCAAAAAACCCAGCTTGATTGCATATATTCCCCCTTTACCAAAATCACCTCTATACTGACCTTCTCCCCTGCCTCTTTGGAGCAGTCTCTAAGAGCTACCTGAGGTGCTGAATCCAGGGCTGCTGTTCTCATTTGCCCTAAGAAAAGCTTAACTTACAAAATTCACACGGTGCATTATTTTTTAAGTTGACAGCGATTTTAAGGTTCCCTTCTTCCAATATTTTTAGCCCTTCATTTATCTACTTTTTATAATTTAACTTCTCTATTTTTCATTTGGGGCTTTCTTGGTCTTCACTGCTGTGCAGTCTTTGCTCTAGATGCAGAGAGTGGGCTTCTCTTTGTGGTGGCTTCTCTTGCTGCAGAACACAGGCTAGGGTGCACAGGCTTCAGCAGTTGCAGCACATGGGATCAGTAGTTGTGGCTCCCAGGGTGCAGGGCACAGACTCCATAGTTGTGTGCAAGGGCCCAGGTGCTCCATGACATGTGGGACCTTCCCATGTCAGAAACTGAACCCATGTCTCCTGTGTTGGCAGGCAGACTCTCCACCAATGAGCCACCAGGGAAGCCCCTTTGATTCATTTTTAGCTTAATATTATATAAATATTTCACTTACTCTACCTTGGAAAGTATGGGCATGTCCAATGATCGTGTATTTTTCCTTATATATTCTGTGGTAAACATATACCAACATATATAAAATTAATACATAGTGCATTATATATTTTATATTTATATTGCTCAAATATTTTTTGATTAGTATAAATTGTTAAGATGACCATGATGCTTGCTTTTTAAAAAATTGATTCACCTCTCTGACTAGATGGTTAGTTTATAGGCCATGCTAGGAAAAGTTTCTGATGCTCAATAGAATCTAAAGGAATCCAGTGAGAAAAACAGAAGTTAAAATGCATCTTCACTGTATCTTGATTAAGTCAATGCTCTTAGAATATAGAAAACTCTGGATAAACCTATGAAGCTAAAGATTTCACCATTTTAGAGTGACAGTTTAGATACCACAGCAGTCGTATGGCATTTTGCCTCAGCTTGCTATTTCCCAAAATTAGGATAAAGGAGTGGCTTGCAGGAAAAACAGTAGAAGTGAACACAACCACCAATTTGGCCAGATGTCCCTCCAGTTTAAGGAAAACCCAACCTGTTAACAGGATGGAAGAAACATGAATGATGAAGAGGAAGAGGAAAGACATCACCATTTTCATGGCTCTTTTATGGGCCTCTGTGCTGAGATCCGTTGAGCTGCATATTCCTGATGTGTCTCATCAAGGAGAGAACTAAGAGGAGCAGTGAGGTCAGGGACAGAAGAAAGGGGATTAAGTTGATGAAGTTATAAGCAATCAACCAGCAAAGATAATGAGTTTCACTTACATCTGAGGACCACGTTGAGTTTCTTGCATACATTTTGTAACCACTAGTCCAGACACTGTTAAATGTATGTATTAATTCAAAGTTCAAAAACAGTAAGGACAAAGACCCCAAAAGAAGCACCAGTACCACACTACGAATTCGCCACTGCAGCCAAGTGAAGCAGGGGTGGGAGAAATTGGCTACTTTAAAGAAGTAGAAAACACTTAGACAGGTGGCAAACCAGGTAGCTAGGTGATTGGACAATGTCCAAAAAATACTAAGAACTTTTGTTAGTTTATCAATGGCATATAGGTGTGGCCATAGTACCAATAAAAGTGAGTCACATAGTATTACCCAAAGTTGACTGATTCTGGAGATAGCCAGGCCTGTGAGGAGGCAGTCAGCTGATGAGAGCTTTTGTCTCTTTACCAGGTCAATGCAGTTAACTAGTGCAATGAACCCATTCCCCAACAT
>ML663562.1:1369741-1431610 GCA_007570785.1 Antilocapra americana
TCCACTTGTGGAGACATCTGGAAAAGGAAAATCAGGTATGCAAACATGCAAATGTGAGACAGATTTCTTTACACTCATTTGTACTTCCTTTCTCAATAGAAACTCGATGCCATTTGGAGTCACGTTTCTCAATTTTCATAGTATTCTCAGACAATAACGTCTGAAATAGAAGCGTTGTTCATCAATTTCGCTTAATAAAATCCATAACATTTCAGATACTGATACAGATGAAAGAAACTAATAAAGAGGAGCAATATATAGGATCTCACAGAGTCATGAAAGAAATAATTTTAAATAAATTATTACTGTTGTATATGACAAAAATTTCACCAAAATGAAGTTGCAACTCCAAGGATGGTGTTACAAATTCTATAGTCAATAGTTAATTCTCGTTTCCTAAGGACAAAGACAACTGGCTTAGGGTTTGAAGCTTTTTGAGTTTTCTTGAAGAAACAGATTAAAGGGGAAGTGATCTTGCAGATAATGTGCAAAGGTCCCCAAATTGTACATCTATCTGAGCTCCTACTGTGAATTTTTGAACTTTGTTTCCAATAAGCTACTGCCTATTTGATTCTGAACTAGCTATCATCAACTTAGAGGAAAAAATACTAAGAAAAATGCCAAAAAAAAAAGCAGGTGATGGATGAGTAGGAGATAGGTTCTCCTTTTCATTAATTCTGCTTTTGATAAAATTCTTTATCTCATAAAAAATTGATTTTCAAATAAAATGCATTTTCACTTGAACAAACAGCTAACTCTAATGCAATGGTTTACAACCTTGACTGTAAACTGGAGCCTCCCTTCCACCACCCACCCCCATCTCCTCCCTCTAGTTCATCACAGAACCCTGAGCCCGTTGAGCCGACTGTAACTGTGGTTGACAAACAACCTACTTCATGTCCATCTCAGCCTCTCTGTGTGATGCTACGGCACTCACCTGGGCTGAAACTACCTGTGGGAGTCTTCACAGACATTTCCCCACCAGCCAGTGTTGTATCTGGACTGGCTGTTTTGGTTCTTATTATGATTGCAAGACCCACAATCTTGGGTCTTGGTACTGCAAGACCCAGTAGCAACCATCAGGAAAAAAGCAAAGTTTATTACTCACAGATCCAGAGGGTACATGACACACCCAGGGCCATACAGTGAAGTCAGGAGGAGAGAGGGAGAAAGCACCTTGGACTTTGCCTTTTAAGTGTTGAGGGTAGGGTGCCTAGGGTTTCACAAGTTCACTCTTTAATGGTGAAATTAAAATGTGAGAGGGGGAATTAGGGTTCTTGAGGGGAGAAATGGAGTCACTTGAGTGAACCGTTGTTATCTAGTTTACCTGGCATTTCCTAAGGGGAAACTTTATGGGTTGGGGGCAACCTGGCATCTTATCTAGGTGTTTATTGGTAGTTGTAGACAGCTGGTAATATGTCTTGTCAAGATGGAGGCCTTTAGGAACTCCTTGGTGGTCCAACAGCTTCACTGCCAAAGGAGTGATTTCAATCCCTGGTTAGAGAACTAAGATCCCACAAACCACATAGTCTAGCCAATAAAAATAAAAGACAGGTCCTAGAGATGGATGCCTCGTCAATCAAAAGTTTATTGTCAGGCACTTATATTGTATGACTTTAGCCACCTTGGGAGTCACCTACACTCCACAAGGAAAGGAACTATTTTCTGTCATCCACTGATCTCTTTCCAATTCCTAGAATAAGGAGGGCTTGGCAAATAGAAGGCCTTCAATAACTATTTGTCAAGTGTATGAATGCTAACTTGGTTGGCAATCTTATTGAGAACACAGAAAAAGAGAAAATGAGTTAAGACTTGATGGTGAAACTGGTATTAGAGCAAGAAAAGATGGAAACCCTTTAAAACTGCTACTGCTGCTGCTAAGTCGCTTCAGTCATGTCCGACTCTGTGCGACCCCATAGACGGCAGCCCACCAGGCTCCTCCATCCCTGGGATTCTCCAGGCAAGAACACTGGAGTGGGTTGCCATTTCCTTCTCCAATGCATGAAAGTGAAAAGCGAAAGTGAAGTCATTCAGTTGTGTCCAACTCTTCGTGACCCCATGGACTGCAGCCCACCAGGCTCCTCTGTCCATGGGATTTTCCAGGCAAGAGTACTGGAGTGGGGTGCCATTGCCTTCTCCACTTTAAAACTAGAGACAGTTTTATAATGTATGAACTCATGAGAGATTTCTGTACTCATCTGAAATAACCGGCACTGCTCTCTAGTCTTCTGATTCAAATCAGAAGTTATACTGAATCATCAAGATCATTGTATACATCTGGCAACCAAGATGTTGGAGTCTTTGTTTTTTATTTTTTTTAATTAATTAATTTATTTTCTTTAATTATCATGTTAGTTTTGCCATACATTGACATGAATCTGCTGTGGGTATACATGTATTCCCCTTCTAGAACCCCCCTCCCACATCCCTCCGGATTCCATTTCTCTGGGTCATCCCGGTGCACCAGCCCTGAGCACCCTGTATCATGCATCAACCTGGGCTGGAGATTGATTTCACATATGATAATTTACATGTTTCAGTGCCATTTTCTGCCATATCATCCCACCCTTGCCCTCTCCCATAGAGTCCAAAAGACTGTTCTATACATCTGTGTCTCTTTTGCTGTCTTGCATACAGGGTTATCATTACCATCTTTCTAAATTCCATATATATGTGTTAGTATACTGTATTGTTGTTTTTCCTTCTGGCTTACTTCACTCTGTATAATAGGCTCCAGTTTTGTCCACCTCAGTAGAACTGATTCAAATGTATTCTTTTTAATGGCTGAGTAATATTCCATCGTGTATATGTACCACAGCTTTCTTAGCCATTTGTCTGTTGATGGACATCTAGGTTGCTTCCATGTCCTGGCTATTGTAAACAATGCAGCAATGAACATTGGGGTACACGTGTCTCTTCCAATTCTGGTTTCCTCGGTGTGTATGCCCAGCAGTGGGATTTCTGGGTCATATGGCAGTTCTATTTGCAGTTTTTTAAGGAATCTCCACACTGTTCTCCATAGTGGTTGTACTAGTTTGCATTCCAACCAGATGTTGGAGTCTTTGAAAGAGAATTACTTTAAGACCAGGGAGTTGAAAATGTGTAGAAAACTCTAGGTTTTCTGGCAGGGGAGCAAGAAGGCCTAAAGATCACTGATGTTTTCAGAAATGCTCTGACCTGATATAGAAGACTACCTGAGAAGCAGACTTCACTAATAGGTGTGGCTTAGCAGTGACAAAAAACAGACAGCAAATCAGCCAATAGATGCTCAGTCATTAAAAACACTTGAGTTCATAGTTACACACTTTACACTAAAGGAGAAACTCAGTCTAAAGGATATAATAACAAATTTAAGATCACAAGTGCCATACGCTTTAAGTTAAATTCGAAGTCCAAGTTAACAATCACAGTTTAAAAAAATCTACATAGAGTCCAAAAGACTGTTCTATACATCTATGTCTCTTTTGCTGTCTCGCATACAGGGTTATCATTACCATCTTTCTAAATTCCATATATATGTGTCAGTATACTGTATTGTTTTTTTTCCTTCTGGCTTACTTCACTCTGTATAATAGGCTCCAGTTTCATCCACCTCAGTAGAACTGATTTAAATGTATTCTTTTTTATGGCTGAGTAATATTCCATTGTGTATATGTACCACAGCTTTCTTAGCCATTCATCTGATGCATGATACAGGGTGCTCAGGGCTGGTACACTGGCATGACCCAGAGGGATGGAATTGGGAGGGAGGTGGGAGGGGGTTCTAGAAGGGGAACACATGTATACCCATGGTGGATTCATGTCAATGTATGGCAAAACCAACATGATAATGTAAAGAAAAAAGTAAATTAATTAATTGAAAAAAAATCTACATAACTGCAGAACTATCTCAGTTCCTGGGGAGCTGTCTTTATATCCTTTATTCATGTAGCAATGATTGATTTATACATGCAAAAGAAAGTGCTATTGTATGTTTAAATGAAAAGCATATTGTTGCAAAAATTTTAGGTAGATAATGATTCATTAAATTTATGTATATGCCATAATAACAATCCAAACTAATCAGTCTAAACTTACCATAATGACTATAATTGAAGTCAGAAAATTTATGAACTTTGATTTTATAATTGTCAGTAGGAAGAATCACATTTCCTCTAAGAAATAGTGAGAAAACACATTGAGAGAAGTTCACTTTGGCCTAATTCAAACAAAATCCTGAATCTGGAGTGATACTGAATAATATTAATACAGTAACAAGCTACTGCTTATGTGAATGTAAATAAAGGTGACTCAGCTGAAGATTTTAATCATTAAACTTTAAACCGTCTATCATTAATATTATCTTTCTTTTGACTTGAATTCTTCCTATTTCCTCCTTGTGTCTGTTATATTATCAGAGACCTTTCAATTTGCCTCTTTCTGTTGCCTTTCTGTTAATGCAAGTTCCTGTGCCCTAGGCCAAACAAACTGGAAGAACAGAGTTTAGAGCAAAGAAAGGTTTATTGCAGGGAGACAAGTGTCTCCTACCCTAAAATATTCTGAACTCCCAGGATTGCAGCAGAGCATTTTTAAAACCCACGTTAGGGGAATGTCCCAGCTTGTGCACAGTTCTCTGATTAACTGATGGTGAGGTAGCTGGGTAATGTCACAGGGGTTAACATTATTAGTCCTCAGCTCTAGGAGGCCTGGAGCTATGTGCTCACCAATCATCAAGTAGATACCACCTTCCATTTGATGGGGGTTTTCACATCAGTAAAACAACTCAGGAAATGTGCATCAAGTACTATTATCTCGGTACTTCAGAGAGGAGCTAAAGCAGAGGATATGAGGGAAGGTCCAGTGGGGGCCTGCTCAGTTACATTTCCCTTCCCTGAGCCCACATTTTTAGATTTCCCAACAGTCTCAGACATGAAGCAGAATTAGAGGAGAATAAAATTTATTAAAGTGGAAGACGCTATTAGAACAGTGGGCCAACTCAAGGGAGAACCAACCAACAGAGGCTCAGAGAGTTGGACACACCTGAGTGACTGAACTGAATAGTCTCAGAGAAGCCAGCAACAAATGCTCCCCTAGTTGTGATGCTCTCTGATCCTGTTAATAGAAAGATGTCCCATTTATTTGCAAGTAAAGATATAGCCTCCTAATTCTTTTTGAATTACAACTTAGAACTTCCACATATTGACCTTAACAACAACTTCTTTTCTAGTCACTAAATGAAAGTGCTAGCCTTTGTGTTTTTCAGGTAAAAGGGATCTTCAGTGTTTCTTTGGCTTCAGTGTTTCTAGGCCAAGAAGCAGTCAACTGGGACCAGGGTCACAGCTTGAAGGGACAAAGATTTAATCATTCATATCTGAGGGATATTTGCTCAGCTTAATCACCGCTATGGGGCTTCCAAGGTGGCAGAGTGGTAAGGAATCCACCTGCCAAGGCAGAAGAATCAGGAGATGCAAGTTCAATCCCTGGGTTGGGAAGATCCCCTAGAGAAGGAAATGGCAACTCACTCCAGTATTCTTGTCTGAGAAATTCCACGGACAGAGGAACCTGGAGGGCTACAGCCCATAGGGTCGCAAAGAGTCAGACACAACTGAGTACATGGCCCAAGCACACAATCCCTGCTGTCTGTGAACATTTCTTGTCTCATGGTACAATTTTGTTTCACCTAGAATTCTTTTCATTTTTGTAACTGAGGGCTATTAGGTTTCTTTTCTCCCTAAAATCCTTAAAGGGCAAATATATCCCCTGGTTCCTCCTCATGACAAAATTAAGACAATCTAACTTACCAACTCAAACCCCCACACTGGTAAGCATTAGTGTCTCAAACTCAAAGTAAGAATAGTTGTGCTTTTTTTTTTTTTTTTCAGTTTTCTGAGGTTACATTTATACTGGTGTTCAAGGAGATAAAAAAGGCTTCCCTACAGATGTTCCTCAAATAAATCAAAAAAATCTTTCAAATCAATTTGTTTTTGTAATGATTGGTCTTAAGGTTCTTAATAGAACATAGATTACTCTAGACAGTATATCCAGAGTCTTACATGACAGAATGGAGAATGATTGTGTGATAAGCAAGCACCCTTTCAAAGGATGTCCCTGGCTCAGAGGACATGGGGTCTAATCAGGATCTTGCTAGGAGAAGCCACCTATTGAGAGATAAATGACCTGAGACATTAGGAAATCTGAACACCTCTTTCTCAGATATCAGTGAAGTTATGTGTTTCTATCTGATCTGCACATTCAGCGGGGTTCAAGAAAACATGCCCTGATGTGCTTGATTTATGTCTTATCAGATGGGCTTCCCAGGTGGTGCTAGTGGTGAAGAATCCACCTGCATGCAGAAGACTTCAGAGATGTGGATTGGATCACTGGGTGGGGAAGATCCCCTGGAGAAGAAAATGGAAACCCATGCGAGTATTCTTGCCTGGAGAATCCCCATGGACAGAGGAGCCTGGCGGACTACAGTCAATGGGGTTGCAAAGAGTCAGACATGACTAAAATGACTAAGAATGAGCTGACTTCAGCACTAGTCTTACGGATCAATGACAACACTCTTCCATTCATAAAAAGTTTATTTTTTCCCCTCCTACAAGTTGCCTGAATGAACAAACTGAAATTAAAATGATTACACCCAGATTCTTAAAATGAAAATCTATTTGGTGGATGAGAAAATGGGGGTTAGTGAGAGATCAGTGTTAATCTCCCTCTTACCCCATTTTTTGTCCTAGGGTAGGTTATTATCTAGAGAAGGAAATGGCAACCCACCCTGGTGTTCTTGCCTAGAGAATCCCTTGGGTAGAGGAACCTGGTGCGCTGCTGTCCATAGGGTCACACAGAGTAGGACACGACTGACATGATTTAGTGTGCATGCATGCCTTGGAGAAGGAAATGGCAACCCACTCCAGTGTTCTTGCCTGGAGAACCCCGTGGACAGAGGAGCCTGGTGGGCTGCCGTCTATGGGGTCACACGGAGTCGGACACGACTGAAGCAACTTAGCAGCAGCAGCAGGTTATTATCATTCAGTCTTTCTTCTCCAGATTGCATGGGACCGGCAACATATATGTTGGGAGTGGCTCTTCTTGTACTGTGGCTTGTCTGCCACTGAGTCACCCACAGAGGCTCTTTTTACAGGGCTGCTGATCTTGATCTCAGATGCCATTCAAGCATACAGCTTATAATATCTATACATCAGTTGTAATTATTCTAGCCTATGGCCTGGTCTTTTATTAGTCCCTTGATATACTTCTTTGACAAGAATAAGGCTCTATTCCTTATAATCCCATCTTCCTAAGGTTGCTGCAGATGTATGGACTTACTCCTAGTTAGACATTTACACTTAAGATTCACCTATTAGAAGCTAAGTTTGCTTATTACTTTATATATTTTACCAAAGAGAAATTTAGCAACTAAATTTAGTAACTAAAAAAAACTAAGGTAAAACTTTTGTGTTACTTTTAGTTATTATCTTATAGAGTGCAAGATTATCTTTAAGTTATTTATATGAAAGAATATCCAAGACAAAACAAACTCAGCTAAATGTATTCAGTTTGATTTGCACATTACTTTTTACCAATCCAAGGTAACCACAATGATAATCTTTGGTAAAATACTAAATTAATGTCCAAAACAATATATGTACATTTTATTTTGTAAAATGAAAGTTACTTTTTATAACAGACAGTCTATTTTTTTTTAACTTTTTATTTTGTTAGAGTATAGCCAATTAGTGTTGTGATAGTTTCAGGCAGACAGCAAAGCGACTCAGCCATACATATACATGTATCCATTCTCCCCCAAACTCTCCTCCTATCCAGTCTGCTACATAGCATTGAGCAGGACACACTATTTCTTAATATTAAGAAATCAACATCAGAATCATTATTGTAACTGATACACAAAAGCACCACAGAGTCTAGATGTGCTAGCCGTTTCAGTTCAGTTCAGTTGCTCAGTCATGTCTGCCTCTTTGTGACCCCATGAACCGCAGCAGGCCAGGCCTCCCTGTTCATCACCAAGTTCCGGAGCCTACTCAAACTTATGTCCACTGAGTTGGTCATGTCATCCAAACATCTCATCCTCTGCTGTCCCCTTCTCCTCCTGCCCTCAATCTTTCCCAGCATCTGGGTCTTTTCAAATGAATCAGCTCTTCACATCAGGTGGCTAAAATATTTGAGTTTCAGCTTCAACATCAGTCCTTCCAATGAACGCTCAGGATTGATATTCTTTAGGATGGACTGGTTGGATCTCCTTGCAGTCCAAGGGACTCTCAAGAGTCTTCTCCAATACCACAGTTCAAAAGCATCAATTCTTCAGCGCTCAGCTTTCTTTATAGTCCAGCTCTCACATCCATACATGACTACTGGAAAAACCATAGCCTTGACTAGACAGACCTTTGTTGGCAAAGTAATGTCTCTGCTAGCCGTTTAGTTTCCTACATATGGTTTTTGAGGGTAGACATAAATATTAATAATTCTAACATCATTCCCAGCTTTGAGGAACAGCTCTAAAGCAGTGCCCTTACCTATGGCTTTATTAAGGTTAACTTATAGGTCACATATTTATCACCATCTAATTGCAACTTTTTGTTTCTTTACTCTAATACAATCTAAAGATTATATCAAAAGTAAACCCTAAAAAGGATTATTTCTAGTAATTTCCATTATATATACAAGTATAGCATCTGTGCAATATTATAATTCATACCATCATTTTGAAATTTTATAGTAAACTTTCTTATCATTATCCTTATTTACAGTTTGTAGTCATCTTATCTAAATTCAGATTATTTTAGTCAAAACAACACTATATATACACATGCACGACCAAAATTTACACTAAACACATAATGTTCTATTAAAAAATTTCTGTGTCTTTACTATTGACCTGTTTCCATTTGTTTCTCTAAGAACTCTACTGAGAAGATTATAAGAAAATGTATCAGCACAGACAAAAATATATTATCAAACGGTAATTTTGATATTTTTGTAAGAGCAGTAGTGTGATTTTGAATTAAGGATAATTCTTCCATATATGTTTACTTCTATTACATAACATGATAGAAATATTGACTTCTACCACTCTGAAAATACATACCCCATATCCTGGAATTTAGCAAAATTAATAAGTGCCCAGATACATCATTTATGATTTGGGGTTTCAAATTAAGATTAATATTATAACATGTTTTGAACTTCTACTTATTTTATTTTGTACTATGAATATAATTCTTTTTACCAAGGGAAATAAAAGTAATTTATTTGGCTAGATGTCAGAAAGACTTCTGATTTCACCCTCAGTCCAGATATAACCATTAATAGCCTTGGTCTAGGAGAACTTCTTTAAGGTGATAAAAACTATTGAAACCTCAAGATGGAGATGCCTGGGAACCTTGCTGTTTTTCAGTAGTGTTCTTGTAACACTGATTGATGTAGGCATAAAAGATAAAGAAATATGGCAATTGATACAACATTGTAATATAAAAACAAGCAAATATTGAAAAGGAAGAGGTCTTTTTCATTTTTTTGCAGATAACGTCTATACTGGCAGAGGCACTATGAATATCATTCTTATTCTGAAACATCTCATTCCTTTGTTATCAGTAAGACTCCCAATAACAATGCAAAGCCTTTTTTTAAAAAAAAAGACTTTTGAGCCATGAGGTTATGTTTTTCCCACCTATGACTTTAGTTGCTTAGTTACCTTTTATATCAACATTTTATAGATCTACTTAGTCAAGTTTAGGATTTATCTTAATTTCTAAAGGGTTATAAGCCTCTTCTCCCATATATGAGTTGAAATTACACACATCTTCTTCAGAGACCTAATTTGACTCTCTTTAAAAGAACTTTTGAAACTTTTAAATATTGGTAACCAATGACCATGTCTGAATTATCATCAAAAGCAACCTATTCTAGGGAAAATTTCAGTTATGCTCAACAATATCTAAAGGAATCCAAGAGGAAAACAAAAAACGTAGAAGTGACAATTAACCCTCAGTCTCCTCATAGAGTTTTCACCTTTGATAAGACTCTGAAAAGTGCTTCTGTAAAGCCAATGGATTTTGTCTTTTCAAGGAGCCTTTAAGATGCTTCAGTATCTTCAAGGCTATCTGTCTTAACTGGCTGTTTCCCAGAATCAACAGGAACATGTGGCCTGAAGGAAAGACATATAGTGCTAACATGATGAACTTTGTGAACTTATTGTCCAAAAACCTATGAAACATCCAATTTGCCAATTGTGTGCAGAGAAAATGAACCATGATAAGGAGGAGGAATGATGTCACCATTTTCATGGCTCTTTTATGGGCCTTTGTGCTGAAGTCCCTGGAACCCACAAAACTGAGCTGCACATTTCTGGTGTGTTTCACCAAGGACCAAAATAAAAAAAGCAATGAGAGCAGGGACAGAGAAATAGGAATGAAATAGGAGAAACTAAGGAGACTCTCGCTTTGAATATAATGAGTTTTACTTTCAACTAAAGTCCAGTTGCCTTCATTTATTAAATTCCAGAAGAGATCACTAAATGTTTCTAGCAATAGAATGTCCAAAACCAGAAAGACCAAAGAAAATGCAAGCATCACAAGAATGACTCTGTTCATTCTCCACTTCAGCCAGAAAAAAAGAGAGTGGGAGAACTGAGCTATCTTAAGGAGATAGAAAATGCTTAGGCAGGTGACAAGCCAGGTAGTCAAATGATTAGATATTCTCCAAAGTAAAGTAATAGGTTTTGCTAGTTTAAAAATGGCAAATACCTGTAGATCTAGTCCCATTATCAGTGATTCCAAAAAATACACCAACAGTTGACTTATTCTGGAGATAGCCAAGCCAGTGAGGATGAAGTCAAATAAAGATGTCTTTTGGTTCTTAACACATTCAGAGCAGAGTACGAGTCCAATGAACACATTGCCTAGAATTCCGATTAAGAATTCCACTCCTGACAGTATCAGAAAGACTGCACTCAACCCAAGGAACATTTCCACTGGAAGAAATGCAGATTTCTAATATTACGTCTCAATGAAAAAAATTAGAATGAAGCTACAACAGAACAGCACCCATTTCTGATCCTTATCTTCAGTGCTTTTATTGCAGTTCCAGTCTGAAGAAGAATTCTTGCTGTTGGATACAGTCTCATACCTAGAAAATCTTTCTGCTTTGATTGTAATGCCAATATCAATCCAGAAAGATCTGCTAAGTTTTACAGTCTTGAGTACTTTCATGGAAATGGTTTTATTTCTTTGAGAGAGCTACTAATTTTCAAGCCAAATAGTTTGTGTGTCCACTTATCATGGGCAGAGACTGAAATTTTCCACTGTGGTGGTGATGAAAATGTTAAAGGCAAATATGCATGCAAATATGGAGGGGTTCTTTTTCACTGATTGTACTTTCCTTCCCACCAGAAGTCCTATACCACTTGGGTCAAAATATCTTAGCTTCATTTAGAAATAAGCCAAGTAATTTAGGTATTATTCAATGATTATATTTTATGAGTGCCTACTTTTTGTGTCAGAGTTTTTTCAAATGCAGAATAGGTTAACATACAAAAGAACAAAGAAAGCACTAGGAAATCTACAAAATAGTCAAAACACAGAAAGAAATAACAATATAGGTGTAAAAATAAAATGTAATGCGAACATGGAAAAGGTAACTACAAACATTATTGTCAGGAGAGAAAGGGAGGTGATATACGCCTTGGATTTTTAATATATTTAGAATTTCATGAGAAAACTGGCAAGTAATTTGGATTGGTTGAACAATCACAAGAAGACACTAAAACCCACACTTTTTTGAAATAAAAGTCTAACTGAAAGCTGACTTTTAGTAACGTGCACAATTAAATAGTAAGCAGAGAATAGGTAGAAAACCATTTTAGTTACAATAAGAAAATAGTGAACAAATGTATGTGTTCTATAGTCTAGGAACAATAATTTTGACCAAAGCCATTACCGCATCGGAAGTGAGCTTTGCAGACTTTGTATCTTGGTGTGTTTGCAGGTATTCTATTGTTAGTGTTAACTATTCAAGCACTTAAGTGTCGCCAGGTAACATCCCCCCAGAATGAATAGAATCACTAAAAAATTCAACCCTTTCAATGCTGCTGTCACACTCCTCAGTTAAATTCTACTAATTTTTAAAGTGTATTTTTCATGAACAGTGATGTGTAATGAATTGTTGGTAAGTTATTTTGTAGAAAAAATATTTTTATTTAGGACAAATATTTAAAATTAAAAGAAGAGAGGAAGAATGGAAGAAAAGGGAAAGGAAGGAAGAAGGGAAGGAAAAAAGAGAGGAAGGAGTTTATTGGCTAGAGCAAGAAATTTGGGTCTGTTTTCAAGAGGAGAATGGTACATGTAACTATTAATAAATTAATGTCTAGAGATAGAGAGAAATTCACAACAATGAGAAGCATCCAGGAAGTAGAATCAGTAAGGCTTGGTGATGGATTTGGGGGTTATAAAAAGGAAGAGAAGCCAACAATGACAGCATGCCTGCTTTGCACCTGGATACATGGAATACAGTGACCTGAGGGAATCGAAGGGGAAATAACAGGTTTAGAATCCACTAGGGTAGGAAAAAGAAGAAAAGGTGGGAGATGACAAGTTCTGTTTTGAACATTTTGGACTATCTGTAAGTCATCCAAGAGGAAACATGGGTAGGCACTTGAGTATTTATGACTGCAGCTCAGAAAAGGAATTTGGGCTCCAAGCAGACTTTTAAGAATCATCAGTGTATACTTGATTCATAAGAGGTGATGCACCCCCAGGTCCATGAGGAACACTAGAGGATGAAAATACCAAAGAAAGATGAAAATACAGGCAAATGGAGGATGGAAACCAAGAGACTACAGTTTCAAAACAATCAAGAGCAAGGAGTATCACAAGGAAAAGTGTGTGGTGTGTGCTTAGTTATGTCTGACTCTTTGCAACCATAGGGACTATAACCCTCCAGGCTCCTCTGTCCATGGGATTTTTCCACTTAAGAATTTTGGAGTGGGTTTCCATTTCCCACTCCAGGGGATATTCCTGACCCGTGGATCATACTGACATTTCTCGCATCTCCTGTATTGGTAGGTGGATTCTTTATTGCTGCACCAACTGGGAAGCCATTACAAGGAAAACATAACCAATATTTCCTGATATTAACAAAAAGCCACTTACAAGGAAGCACCAAGAGGGTCCTTAGTTAACACAGTAAGAACAGCTTAACTAAATAGAAACCAAACTGCCATCAATTACATAGTCAATGAGATATCAATAATGAAGCATTAGGAAATCAATTAATATAATGAATAAATTAACAGATTGAAGGAGAAACACTAAGAGGGAAAAAAGTTTGGTAGAGTTCTACATCTATTCACAATAAACATTCTCAGAAAGCTGGAAACAATATGAAATATTCTTTTTTCTGATAAAAAGTTGTCTATAAAAACCTAGAGTAAATACTATAGCTATCAATGGTACATAGAAATCACTCCCTTTGAGTGTGAGACCAAATCAGCAATAAACATCTAAATTTATTTTTTGGAAGTTTTCACCAAACTCAGTAAGATCAGAAAATTATATAAAAGATACAAATTGTAAAGCTTGAAATAAAACTATCTTTATTCATACAATATGATTGATACTACATGAAAATACAAACATATTCTTTAATATGTTGTAAGAAAAAGATCAAGAGACACAAAACAATTAAAAATCCATTCCATTTCTTCATACCATCAAGAGTTAAAATTAATTATTCTTTTAAAAGAAAAAAAATTACCATTATCTCAGCAAAAATCAAGTATCTAAGAAAAATTCATATACAAAGCCTTTAGGGGGAATACTCCTGGAGAAGAAAATGGCAGCCCACTCCAGTACTCTTGCTTAGAAAATTCCATGGATGGAGGAGCCTGATGGGCCACAGTCCATGGGGTCTCAAAGAGTCAGACACAACTGAGTGATTTCACTTCACTTCACTTTCTATGGGGAATACTAATGTATGTAATCAAACTTAAATTTTTTTTTAATATAAATCATTGTCATACTCATTTTCCTGTTTTCAGTATGTGATCCAAGGACATTAAATTCTCTGTGTTGCTGAATATATTAAATTTTCCTGCTTGGTATCTAGATCATGGATCTGGCCCAGGTCTAAAGCAACCACTGCTAATAATATAGTAATGGCCATTCCTTCTCCATGAATACCAGCCTTGTTCCTTTCTTCTAGTCCAGTCACTTGCTGTATATATATTATATATATGTGTGTGTATATATATATATATATATATAATGTATATAATACATATATTACCATAGCTATAGGCTGCGATTTTCCATGTGAGGTGATTGATGGGTAACAAGATAATCTCTTGTTTGCTAACATGCAAATACAAATACTCCTTTTGTATTTTCATTGCCTACCAAATTTGTGTCTGTACCTTTAGCTGTGGAAGATAATCTAAGGTAAGAATCTATAGACTGTAAGTTTTTGAAATCAACCAAAGTCAGAGTTGGCCATAAGAAAGTAAAAGAGAGAAAGAGGCTGATATTCCCTGATTCACCCAGAGAACCAATAAATCCCTTGACACGCTTGTACCACTCACAAAGGCACAGAGAGTCCTCTCAAGGAGGTATTGAAAGCCCGGGCAAGTAAGTGAGCTCAGGGGGTTTCCACGCTCCAGAGAATTAGCCTGAGGGAGAGAGAGAAAGACACAGGGACCGAAGCTCTGAAGGAACAAGGGTGCTTTAATGATCTTTGTGTGAGCATATATAGGCTGTTAAGGAATTTCTTTCCACAATGATAAAGATCAGAAAACCAAACATATACTAACAGTTTAACAAGGAATTAACAAAGGTCACAAGGTCAGAAGACAATCCATATCTCAAGAGGGAGGGTCTTAACTAGGCAGATTTACCTAAGGGAGAGTTTACTGAAGGAAATCCATGCATGCAATTCATCTCATTATCTCAGTCCAGGGAGCAGCGGTGCTTCTCCTCTCATCCCTGTAACCAGGAACTGATAAGGAACAGAGGATTTATGAGAGACAGAAAACAGCACACAGGAATCCTCCTGTTAAACTTTCTCTGACACTGCTATATAGCACAGGGAGCTCAGCTCAGTGCTCTGTGATGATTTAAGGTGTGGGATTGGGGGGTGGGGGTGGGGGTGTGAGGAAGGCTTACAAGAGAGGGAATATATGTATCCATATAGCTGATTCACATTGCCATATAGCAGAAGCTAATAAAACATTGTAAAGTAATTATCCTCCAACTAAAAAAGATATAAAATAAAATAAAAATAAATATTAACAGTTTCATTAAAAAAAAAAAAACACTGTCCAAAATGGGAAAAAGAGAGTCTGTGGCATGCCTACCATTAAACAGAATTATGAGATTGTTTACAAATATACTTAATTACACTATATTAAAGTTCTTATTCTTTGTTTTGTCTACAAGTATCACAAGAATCTATATCTGAAGCTTTACTGGAATCAAGATATCAGACATCAACTATATCCTCATGTCAGTAAGTCTACAAATTATAACCCACAGGAAATAGTTTGCTAGAACTTTCTGCTCTTATTAGCATAAAAGATGCTTGTGATAATTACGATGGTTTTTGTCAAGGTTGAGAGTTGTTCTACTTGTTATATATGTCCTCGTGTTCAGGTATGTCTTTTAAAAAATATCACAATAATACTAGAAGTGAGCCAAGAAATTAATCAGGAAGAAATCAATATCTGATGAGGCAATCATAAACTGAATTAGTCATATATTTTGCTAATTATAAAAGTAATCTCAACAAGGGTGATTACATTTACATTGTAAATGTAATTACAAATGTAAATGAGGTTACATTTACAGAACTCTTACTATATGTCTGTGGTGGTTTAGTCGCTCAGTCCCACGTTGCAACCCCATGGACTGTAGCCTGCCAGGCTCCTCTGTCCATGGGATTCTCCAGGCAAGAATACTCCAGTGGGTTGCCATCTTCTTCTCCAGGGGATCTTCCTGACTCAGGGATCGAACCCAGGTCTCCTGTATTGCAGGCAGATTCTTTGCCAACTGAGTTATGAGGGAAGTCCCGACTATATGTCTAGCTCTGGGTTAAATTTCTTATATTTATATAGTCACTTAAGACCATAAGCAAGAATGTTTACAGCAGTGTTCACAAGTGAAACAATTTTATTTATTTCATTTTAGAAAGGATGTCTTTTTTATTTGTTTTCTGTTGTATTAGAAGAAAAGGACCCCTTCTCAGGATGCTCCAGTGATCACAACTACACTCGGTCAGCCCCCGCATGTCCACAGACAGAAATGTAAGGAAGCTCTGCATGCTCCAAGGAAGATAGCAAGTTTCATGTCCAACACTAGCTACCACCACAGCTGGAGACATGAGGACTCACCACATCTTACCTGTTTTATATCAGTTTCCACAGAAAGCCCAAGACACTCATCAGTGTTACTTTATGTCCCTTATGGTTCTGTAAACTCATTTGATCCCCTAAGAAGCATTGCAGTCTAACTAGTGTTCACAAACTAAAAAGCATTCAAGCACCATGTAATTGATAAAAATTAATGGTGTGAAAAATGACACAAGAGGCAAGGGTGGAGACTATGGCAAAACAGAGGATATACGACCCACTCAGTTCAGTTCAGTTCAGTTCAGTTGCTCAGTCGTGCCTGACTCTTTGTGACCACATGGACTGCAGCACGCCAGGCCTCCCTCTCCATCACCAACTCCTGGAGTTTACTCAAAATTTTCAGTGAATATTCAGGACCAATTTCCTTTAGGATGGACTGGTTGAATCTCCTTGCTATCCAAGGGACTCTCAAGAATCTTCTCCAACACCACAGTTCAAAAGCATCAATTCTTTGGTATCAGCTTTCTTTATTTTCTAACTCTCACATCTATACATGTAGACTACTAGAAAAACCATAGCTTTGACTAGATGGAACTTGGTTGGCAAAGTAATGTCTCTGCTTTTCAATATGCTGTCTAGGTCGGTCATAACTTTTCTTCCAAGGAGTAAGCGTCTTTTTATTTCATAGCTGCAGTCACCATCTGCAGTGATTTTCGAGCCCAGAAAAATAAAGTCGCCACTGTTTCCACTGTTTCCTCATCTATTTGCCATGAAGTGATGGGACCAGACGCCATGATTTTAGTTTTCTGAATGTTGAGTTTTAAGCTATCTTTTCCACTCTCCTCTTTCACTTTCATCAAGAGGCTCTTTAGTTCTTCTTCTCTTTCTGCCATCAGAGTGGTATCATCTGCTTATCTGAGGTTATTGATATTTCTGCCAGCAATCCTGATTCCAGCTTGTGCTTCTTCCAGTCCAGCGTCTCTCATGATGTAGTGTGCATATAAGTTAACTCTGCATGTAAGTTGAATAAGTTTATTGTTAAATAAACAATATACAGCTTTGACCTACTCCCTTCCCAGTTTGAAACCAGTCTGTTGTTCCATGTCCAGTTCTAACTGTTGCTTCTTTACCTGCATACAGATTTCTCAGGAGGCAGGTCAGATAACCTACTCAGAGGCATTTAAATTAAAAAAAGAAAAAGAAAGAAAAATATGGTGCTGTAACAAAAACAAACTAAATTCGTTCACTCCTCTCCCAATCTTTGCCATCCCATGGACTGTAGCCCCCCAGGCTCCTCTGTTCATGGAAGTCTCCAGGCAAGAATACTGGAGTGGGTTGCCATTTCCTTCTCCAGGAGATCTTCCTGACCCAGGAATCGAACCTGGATCTCCTGCACTGCAGGTGGATTCTTTACCATCTGAGCCACCAGGGTCATGAAATCCAGGCTTGAAATATTAATTCCAGTAAATCTATCCTAAAAAAAATTTTTTTTTCCTGAAGTCCGTTTCTTTGGGCTTCCCAGGTGGCTCAGTGGTAAAGAATCTACCTGCCAATGCAAGAGACATAAGAGATGCAGATTTAATCTCTGAATGAGGAAAATACCCTGGAGAAGGAAAAGACAACCCACTTCAGTATTCTTGCCTGGGAAATGCCATGGACAGAGACGCCTGGAGGGCTATGGTCCGTAGGGTTACAAATAATCAGACATGGCTGAGTGAGAATGCACACAGATGCCCTTTAACCAACACACTGTTCCCACGGAGATCAAAATTTATAATATGCCAAATAATGACTGTTCATTTTTATCTTTCTGCTCTCATATTATTCCAATGAACACAGAAACAGATACATTTTCAAAGGTAGTACTAATCATTTTACCTTTTATTTACCATTACCTAGCCTCATAAAAACCACTGAAATCAAAATACATTCATTCACAGAAGCAAATATTTATTGAATGCCTACCATGTTCCTACCATGGAGAGGAAATGGCAACCCACTCCAGTATTCTTGCCTGGAGAGTCCACAGACAGTGGAGCTTGACAGGCTATGGTCCACTGAGTCACAGAGTCAGACACGACTGACTTAGCATGCCCGTAACATGTGTTAAATGTTATGCTAGATCTGAGGCCTCCTTTCCTAATTCTTTTGTTTGATTAGCTATGTTGTTGTTTTTTTCCCCAGAAAATTGCATGTGTGGTATTTCTGGATCCTGGCATGTCCATAAAGGACTTGATTTTACCCTCACTCTAGAGTAATAGCATGGCTGACAACATAAAGGTCACAACTGTTTCTCTTTGGAGATCTGTAAATACTGCTTCCTTGTCTTCTAATTGGAGACCATCCATTTATCTTTCCCGGTAGGCAACCTTTGTTTTCATCCAGAAGGATGTGTGGTTTTTCTCTTTATTTTTGGAACATGGAACTTTTTCTAGGATCCATGAAAAAGTATGTATATATATTTTTTTCAATATGCTTATCCAGGGCTCAGTAGTCCTTTTGAATTGAAAATCAGTCTTTCTTTTCACTCAGGAATACTTTTTCTACTTCTTTGATTATCCTTTAGCATTTATATTCTCTCCATTTTGATCATTTCTTTTCATTCTCCACATCAGAACAAATAGCTAAGCCGAGGGATAAATAAACCACCTAGCACAGCTATGTTACCCTTGATTGTAAAGTAGTTTAAAGATGTTAGGAAAATTTCCAAATAGAAGAAAAAGAAGAGAAAGCAATCAAAATGCTCATGGTCTCACAATGACCTCTGTCCTTTGAGCCAGATGTCTGCTGTTTTCTCCACAGAGGGTTAAATGACAAGGAATGCAAGATTTGAGAAATCCTAAGTGAATAGACTTCAGGTTAACAAGAATATGATCAATACAAAACTGGGTTTCACTCACAATGACCTTCCAATTAGAATTCCTCTTGTATTTCATTTTGATGACAAATTGAAATGAGAATGGAGTAATCACAGTTCAGGCATACACAAAGAGAGTATAGTGACAACTGAGGATCTAGTCTCAGACACTTCTCTGTCTCACTGAAAACTTGAACTTTCTTTGAACTGTACCAGATCCAAGAATATCACCAATGGTATTCAGAACATCTGCCAGCTACAACCTTATTGTCTCACCACTAATAAGGAATATGCAACAGATTCAGAATACTTTGGAAGTGGTTTATGAATTGAAGCAGTGTGTACGTTTACCATGAGTTATTCAGATAAATATTTTCCAGTGTTTATCTGGGCTTAAGCAAATACATATTTATTTTTAAAATACAGATCAAATGCCTACCAGGCACTGTACTGGGTATGGTTCAAAGCCTCATATAAAGAAAACCATATTCTGTCAGTTCTATGCATAATATTTCAGCCTGAAATCCTGAAAATAATACTTAATCATTATTCATTAAAATGCTTTCCCATGTATAAAAGCAATACCTTCAGAGTATGAGGGAAAATTACTTTACACCGTTAATTATAATGGTTGTCAAATTTTTAAGCTTCTATCCAATAATAGCTGCAGGCAAACTTGAGTAGGTAAAAATAACTCATATACCCCTTATGTGTGCTTTGCCACATAAGAGTATGGGAACTATCTGCTCCCATACAGTGTGTTAGTCGCTCAGTCGTGTCCAATGCTTTGCGACCCCACGGACTCTACAGTCCATTAAATTCTCCAGGCCAGAATACTGGAGTAGGTAGCTTTCCCATATCCAGAGAATTTTCCCAACTCAGGGATCAAACCCAGGTCTCCCGCATTGCAGGTGGATTTTTTTTAACCAACTGAGCCACTAGGGAAGCCCAAGAACACTAGAGTGGATATCCTATCCCTTCTCCAGTGATCTTTCCAACCCAGGAACTGAACAGGGGTCTCCTGTATTGCACTCAGATTCTTTACCAACTGAACTATCAGCTCCCATGAAAGGAGTATTTTATTGCTGAATTACAAGTGCATGAGGATCATAAAAAGTGAACTGACTTTTAGTTCATTGTATTACTGTTTTTAAATTTTCTACAGACAACCTTTTATTGTTTGTAGTAAGGACACTCCACTCTCATCTGTCCACACCCTAATACTGTGATGCCCTCTACTTTAGATCCTCCACAAAACTACAGCTTATTTTATATCTCCATTGTACATAGAGGTAGCAGTAAAGTATAGGAAAGTCATTAGGGTTGTTGGTGTAATTTCACTGCATGATCTGAATACAATTATCCCCATGAAAGCAGTAAGAATACAAATAAGAGCTGACATCTGTTGGGCTCTTGCTCTGTCTAATCAGTGTCTTCACTGTTTAATCATTTTACATGTCTCAGTTCAGTCACTCAATCATTATCCGACTCTTTGTGACCCCATGAAGCGCAGCACGCCAGGGCTCCCTGTCCATCACCAACTTCCAGAGTTTACCCAAACTCATGTCCACTGAGTTGGTTATGTCACCCAACCATCTCATCCTCTGTTGTCCCTTTCTCCTCCTGTCCTCAATCCTTCCCAGCATCAGGGTCTTCTCAAATGAGTCAGCTCTTCACATTAGGTGGCCAAAATATTGGAGTTTCACCTTCAATATCAGTCCTTCCAATGAACACCCAGGACTGATCTCCTTTAGGGTGGACTGGTTGGATCCCCTTGCAATCCAAGGGACTCTCAAGAATTTTCTCCAACACCACAGTTCAAAAGCATCAATTCTTTGGCACTCAGCTTTCTTTATAGTCCAACTCTTACATCCATACATGATGTAATTATGATTTAATTTAGGACATACCTGAATGATCTAGTGGTTTTCCCCACTTTCTTCAATTTCAGTCTGAATTTGGCAATAAGGAGTTCATGACCTGAGCCACAGTCAGCTCCTGGTCTTGTTTTTGCTGGCTATATAGAGCTCTCCATCATTGGCTGCAAATAATATAATCAATCTGATTTCAGTGTTGACCGTCTGGTGATGTCTATGTGTAGAGTCTTCTCTTGTGTTGTTGGAAGAATGTGTTTGCGATGACCAGTGCGTTCTCTTGGCAGAACTCTGTTAGCCTTTGCCCTGCTTCATTCTGTACTCCAAGGCCAAATTTGCCTGTCACTCTAGGTGTTTCCTGACTTCCTACTTTTGCATTCCAGTCCCCTATAATGAAAAGGACATCTTTTGGGGGTGTTAGTTCTAAAAGGTCTTGTAGGTCTTCATAGAACCATTCAACTTCAGCTTATTCAGCATTACTGGTCAGGGTGTGGACTTGGATTACTGTGATATTGAATGGTTTGCCTTGGAAATGAACAGAGACCATTCTGTGGTTTTTGAGATTGCATCCAAGTACTGCATTTCAGACTCTTTTGTTGACTATGATGGCTAATTCATTTCTTCTAAGGAATTCCTGCCCACAGTAGTAGATATAATGATCATCTGAGTTAAATTCACCCATTCCAGTCCATCTTAGCTCACTGATTCCTAGAATGTTAATGTTCACTCTTGCCATCTCCTGTTTAATCACTTCAAATTTGCCTTGATTCATGGACTTAACATCCCAGGTTCCTATACAAGATTGCTCTTTACAGCATTGAACCCTGCTTTTATCACCAGTCCCATCCACACCTAGGTGTTGTTTTTGCTTTGGCTCCATCCTTTCATTGTTTCTGGAGTTATTTCTCCACTGGTCTCCAGTAGCATATTGGAAACCTATTGCCTGGGGAGTTCATCTTTCAGTGTTCTATCTTTTTGCCTTTTCATTCTGTTCATGGGATTCTCATGGCAAGAATACTGAAATGGTATGCCATTCCCTTCTCCAGTGGACCACATTCTGTCAGACTTCTCCACCATGGCCCGTCCATCTTGGGTGGCCCCACAACACATGGCTTAGTTTCATTGAGTTAGACAAGGCTGTGGTCCATGTGATCAGATTGGCTAGTTGTTTGTGATTGTGATTTCAGTCTGTCTGCCTTCTTATGCCCTCTCTCAGTGCCTACCATCTTACTTGTCTTTCTCTTACCTTGAATATGGGTATCTCTTCACGGCTGCTCCAGCAAAGCACAGTTGCTGCTCCTTACCTTGGACATCGAGTAGTTCCTCTCGGCCTGTCGTAGCTGCCATGCTCCTGCACCATTGCAGCTGCTGCACTCCAAAAGCAAAGGAGAAAAGAGAAGATATACCCATTTGAATGCAGAGTTCCAAAGAACAGCAAGGAGAAGTAAGGAAGCCTTCCTCAGCGATCAATGCAAAGAAATAGAGGAAAACAATAGAATGGGAATGACTAGAGATCTCTTCAAGAAAATTAGAGATACAAAGGGAACATTTTATGCAAAGAAGGGCTCAATAAAGGACAGAAATGGTAAGGACCTGAGAGAAGCAGAAGATATTAAGAAGAGATAGAAAGAATACGTAGAAGAACTGTAGAAAAAAGATCTTCACAACCCAGATAATCACGATGGTGTGATCACTCACCTGAAGCCAGACATCCTAGAATCTGAAGTCAAGTGAGCCTTAGAAAGCATCACTACGAACAAAGCTAGCGGAGGTGATGGAATTCCAATTGAGCTATTTCAAATCCTGAAAGATGATGCTGTGAAAGTGCTGCACTCAATATGTCAACAAATTTGGGGAACTCAGCAATGGCCACAGGACTGGAAAAGGTCAGTTTTCATTCTAATCCCAAAGAAAGGCAATTGCAAAGAATGCTCAAACTACTGCGCAATTGCGCTCATCTCACATGCCGGTAAAGTAATGCTCAAAATTCTCCAAGGCTTCAGCAATACATGAACTGTGAACTTCCAGATGTTCCAGCTGGTTTTAGAAAAGGCAGAGGAACCAGAGACCAAATTGCCAACATCGGCTAGGTCTTCGAAAAAGCAAGAGAGTTCCAGAAAAATATTTATTTCTGCTTTATTGAAAATGCCAAAGCCTTTGACTGTGTGGATCACAAACTATGGAAAATTCTGAAAGAGATGGGAATACCAGACCACCTGACCTGCCTCTTGAGAAACATGTATGCAGATCAGGAAGCAACAGTTATGACTGGACATGGAACAACAGACTGGTTCCAAATAGGAAAAGGAGTAAGTCAAAGCTGTTTATTGTCACCCTACTTATTTAACTTATATGCAGGGTACATCATGAGAAATGCTGGGCTGGAAGAAGCACAAGCTGGAATCAAGATTGCTGAGAGAAATATCAATAACCCAAGATATGCAGATAATACCACCCTTATGGCCAAAAGTGAAGAAGGATTAAAGAGCCTGTTGATGAAAGTGAAATAGGAAAGTGAAAAGGTTGGCTTAAAACTTGACATTCAGAAAACTAAAATCATGGCATCTGGTGCCATCATTTCACTGCAGTTAGACGGGGAAACAGTGGAAACAGTGTCAGACTTTATATTTTTGGGCTCCAAAATCACTGCAGATGGTGATTGCAGCCATGAATTTAAAAGATGCTTACTTTTTGGAAGGAACGTTATGACCAACCTAGACAGCATATTAAAAACCAGAAACATCACTTTGTCAACAAAGGTTTGTCTAGTCAAGGCTATGGTTTTTCCAGTGGTCATGTATGACTGTGAGAGGTGGACTATAAAGAAAGCTGAGCACTGAAGAACTGATGCTTTTGAACTGTGGTGTTGGAGAAGACTCTTGAGAGTCCCTTGGACTGCAAGGAGATCCAACCAGTCCATCCTAAAGGAGATCAGTCCTTGTTGTTCATTGGAAAGACTGATATTGAAGCTGAAACCCCAATACTTTGGCCACCTGATGTGAAGAGCTGACTCATTTGAAAAGGCCCTGATTCTGGGAAAGATTGAGGACAGGAGGAGAAGGGGACAACAGAGGATGAGATAGTTGGATGGCATCACCAACTCAATGGACATGGATTTCGGTGGACACGGGGAGTTGGTGATAGACAGGGAGGCCTAGTGTGCTGCGGTTCATGGGGTCACAAAGAGTCAGACACGACCGAGCAACTTAACTGATCTGAACTGCTTCCACTCTTTCCCTGTCTACTTGCCATGACTGAGCAACTTAACTGAACTGAACTGTTTCCACTGTTTCCCTGTCTACTTGCCATGAAATGATGGGACCAGATGCCATGAACTTAGTTTTCTGAACGTTGAGCTTTAAGTCAACTTTTTCACTCTCCTCTTTCACTTTCATCAAGAGGCTCTTTAGTTCTTCTTCACTTTCTGCCGTAAGGGTGGTGTCATCTGCATATCTGAGGTTATTGATATTTCTCCCAGAAATCTTGATTCCAGCTTGTGTTTCTTCCAGCCCAGCAATTCTCATGACATAATTTAAATAAGAATGGTGATACTATACAGCCTTGATGTACTCCTTTTCCTATTTGGAACCAGTCTGTTGTTATATGTCCAGTTCTAACTGTTGCTTCCTAACCTGCATACAAATTTCTCAAGAAGCACGTCAAGTGGTCTGGTATTCCCATCTCTTTCAGAATTTTCCACAGTTTATTATCTAACCTCATTTAATCCTCATAGTAGTCCTATTAACAGGTATTGTCATTATCTCCATTTTACACATAAAGGATCAGAAATACAAAGAGGTTAATTAATTTGTCCAAATTCACTTTAATTAGTAAATTATACTGATTTCTACAGATGAATGTATATTCATGAGAGTCTTGGAAACCTTCATATTATGGCAATTATAGCAAGACATTGCAAAAATTAAAATAACTTAGGTAGCAGTGCAACATAAGATATAATTCTCTCAGTACAACAATAACAGATAAAGATAAAATTAAAGAATATAATAGAAATGGAGAAATAATAGATGCTAAGTCAATTAATATTGGCAGTTATGACATCAATATAAATTTTAATTAGCTCTCACTATTTTCCTAGCACCTTACAATTATTATACTTAATCTTCACATAATCCAACTAGTTCAGATACTATATTGTCACTATTATATGGATGAATGAATTCAGGCTTAGAGACATTATGTATCCTGCTAAAGTTCAAACAAGGTCTTCCATGGTGGTTCAGTGGTAAGGTAAAGAATCCACTTGCCAATGCAGAAGCCACAGGAGACTCAGGTTCAATCCCTGGGTTAGGAAGAACCCATGGAAGAGGAAATCGCAACCCACTCCAATATTCTTGCCTAGAAATTTCATGGACAGAGAAGCCTGGCGAGATACAGTCCGTGGGGTCGCAAAGCGTCAGACCCAGCTAAGCATGCACAATCGGTTAAAATTCAAAAAGCTAGAAACCTGAAAGAAATGTGAAACTAAGTCATGTCATTCAGAGCTTACACTAGATTAAGCTACTTGAGTTTGCTAGCTTTTATATATGAATTGTAAATTTGACCGTTTCATTCATCTGTTGATACCCAAACCTACGGGAGCACAAAAAAGGAAAAAATGGGCTGATTGCAAGTCTAAAGATATTCTTAAATTGTAAATAATATACTTACAAATGAATTTAAACATCAAAAGTATAATACCAGTGGTAATGATTTCATGAATGTAAATTTATGTCAAAACTTGTCAAATTTTACACTTTAAATATATGCAGTTCATTGTATGTCAGTGATACTTCAGCAAGGCTGTTAGTTTTTTTTATAAGTTCAATACCATTAAGATCATACAAGGTTTATTTCACAAATGTAGTTATGGTTCAGTAGTAAATATATATACACACATGCACAAACATACATGATAAACATTATTAAATTGAAAGGAAAGAGATGTGTAATCATCTTTAGAGATATAAAAATGCATTTGATTTGATGTGCTTCCCTGACTATTTACATGTTAGTAAAATAAGAGGTAAATTTAAATTTTTAAATTTACAATCAGAGACACATATAATGGGGGAAAAAAAAGGCAGAGAAGTGTTAGCATGTTAGTGAGATTGGTTTTAGGAGAAAGCAATTTGAATTCATGCTTTTTATAACAGTTCCATGATACAACCCTACTTGTTGTAGATGCTCAGTTCAGTCCAACTCTTTGTGACCCCATGGACTGTATAGCCCAACAGGCTCCACACTTTATGGAATTCTCCAAGCAAGAATACTGGAGTAAGTTGCCATTCTCTTCTCCAGGGGATCTTCCCAACCCAGGGACCAAACCCAGGTCTCACTCATTGCAGACAGATTCTTTACCATCTAACCAAACTTAAGATAGTAAATCAGGAGACAATGCTTTTTAAGCTACAAACCACAGTGATAAAGCAAATTCCAAGTGAGACAAAATTTGGAGGCAATGAAACAGAAAAAGATGTAGTGAGGGCTGTGATTTAGCAAACAAAAAATGTAGAAAAACAGCTGTAGGGAAAGCTGAGAAGCAACCTGATTTGTATTATAGAATACGATGAGGATGAAGATGAGGTCGGAAATTCAAAGTTTGGTTGAAAGACACATTGGGGTAATTTGATTTGGAAAGCCCCTTCTGGTTTCCACACAGCTGTACAGCTGGCCTTCCCTCTGCAGCACCAGACTTTTCTTATCTGGAGAGGTCAGTTGTCTGGACTGGGGACTGGACACACTGAAGACAGAGAAAGAGTTCTGAAAACTGCAGATTCATTCAGTGTTGATGTTCTCAAAGTTGAAACAGAAGCCTCTTTTCCTCCTAATCCTACAAAATATTAGAGCCAGGGTTATTCCATCCAGAGGATTGGAAATGTCTTCTTTAGGGATCCTGAATGGATGTTTTAAAAATACCTAAAGATACTTTGTTAATATGCCAATGATAAGTTTAAAAATACAATTTAAAAAATACACACACTACAACAACAATTAAAACTACCAAAAATATCCAGGAATTGGTTAAGAATTTACAGAATTGATTTGTAACAATACTTTAAAAGTCTACATGTGGGGCAAGTTTGTAATTAATAAAATGACTTGCCTTGTTTCTTTTTAAAAAGACTAAATATTGTAAAGATGTTAGGCCCAAATCAATTGAGAAGTATAATATCAATACCTTATATTTATTATAGATATTTTTAAATTACCATGATGTTCAACTGAAAAACTAAATAAGAATAGCAGGAAAAGCCTGAAACATAAAAACAATTGGAGCACAAATGATATTTCACACACTGAAACATGACAAGTATGCTATAAACAGAAAACTTTGGCTTTGATAGAGTAAACGAACAATACAAGAATGGAAAGTACAGATGGAAGAAAATGTAAGAACTTAATATGATAAAAGTGAATTTCCTAGTCAGTAGGAAAAAGATAAATGATTAAATAGAGCAGCAACTGATCAGTCATGTACTCAAAATTGAAGTTAGATTGATATATATTTTTTGATTGGGGTATAATTGATCTACAATGTTGTGTTAGTTTTAGGTGTACAGCAAAGTGAATCTGTTATACATAGATGTATATCCATAGATTAATATGTTTTTTTACCATAGCAGTGGTCCAATACAAGGTTTTCAATTTCAAAGCAAACTATTCTAAAGCATACCAGAAGAAAAAATTAAATATATACAGATAAGTTGCATGTAGATAAATTATGTACATATAATATATAAAAAATATATGGGTATCTTAGACCAGAAAGGCTTGTTACAAGCATGCAATAAAACCAAAAGCCATAGAGAAAAAAATTCATAGATTGAATACATAATCAAATTTTGTTTTAAAATAACAAAGCTAACATTTATCCAGCCTACATTGTATGCTGAGTATGATGTTATTCATTTATTCTTCACACCAGTGTTATGTTATATATTCTGTTATTATTTCCATTTTTCAAACAAAGACATTGAGGTTCATCAAAGTGATCTGACCAAGGTCTCATAACCTTCAAGTGGTGCATGATGCCAAATCCTACACTGATTATTCCTAACTGATCATCCATGGGTCCTCTAGTGAGGACTCACATTTGGATGCCCTCATTACTCCAATATCAGGAGGTGGAGGAAAATAATTTTTTGACAGCTTCACAAGTAACAGATTCTTCAGGCACAGGCAGCTGAGGCTCAGAGATCTCCGGTGGGAAGGGGAAACCCTGACATCTAGGTGACACAGGGTGCAGGCTAGAGTCTGAATGAAGTACATCTGAAGTCTTCGCAAGTGACAAGACCCTACACGATCTGCCTACCACCCGCACCCAGCCCCCTCATAGCCGGAAGATCTGCCCCACAGCCACTCCGTTATTGTTGTACTGCCCTCCAGCTGTTCCTCCAACACTCCAGGCTCCTCCAGCCTCACAGCCTTGAGGGATGGTCCCTCTGCTTTAAATCCACATGTTTCACTGCTAAGTGTCACATCTCTTTCTGCAAAAGTTCCCTGTTCAGTGAAGCCTCCCCTGATCACCTGTCTCCTCCTTCCCCAGTGTTTTTCCCTCCTTGGCACTTATTACTATCAAACATAGATTAGATTGGTTTTGGTTTTGTCTGTTGTCCTTCTTGCCCCTAAAAGGCAAATCCCATGAGAGCCGGAGTTTTCTCTATTTTGCTCATTTCTGTATTCCTGTGCTGTGCTTAGTTGCTCAGTCATGTCTGACTCTTCATGACCCCGTGGACTGTAGCCGGCCAGGCTCCTCTGTCCATGGGGATTCTCCAGGCAAGAATACTGGAGTGGGTTTCCATGCTCTCCTCCAGGGGATCTTCCCAACCCAGGAATCAAATTGAGGTCTCCTGCATTGCAGGCAGATTTTTTACCAGCTGAGCCATAAGGGAAGCCTGAGAATACTGGAGTAGGTAGGCAATCCCTTCTCCAGCATAACTTCTAGACCCAGAAATTGAACACAGGGCTCCTGCATTGCTGGCAGGTTCTTTACCATCTGAGCCACTAGGTCCTAGCACTTAGAATATTTCTGAGAAATAAGGTAATAACATGATTTTTTTAAGAAAGGGATCACTTTCCCAAACTTCAAATATTAGTGACTCTCTTTGAATTTTTTAAATGTCTTGCATAAAAACCGACTGAGAAGCAAGAAAACAAAAGGTGTTTTAATTTTTTTTTTTTTTACCTTTAGCTGTGCCAGGTCTTGGTTGTGGCTACACAGCCAAAATCTTCACTGCAGCAGGATCTTTAGTTGCAGCATGCAGGATCTTGAGTTGTGGCACACAGGCAGGATCAGTTCTCTGACCAGTGACCAAACCCTGGCCCCTGCACTGGGAGCTCAGAGTCATAGTCCCTCGGTCACCAGGGAAGTCTCTAAAAGCTACTTCTGATCAGACTAAGATGTCCAAAACAGCAAGGCAGTAATCACCAAAATGAGTAGAGGACCAATATAAGAAAAGCAGCTGAAACAGGGATTTTGCCCACTTTGGGTACAGCTGAGTGTGAGGGTCCTAGAATGAGGTCTGGAGGGGTGGGAGCTGTCTGTGTCACAAACACCCCTATAGCTCCCTTACAGAGCCCTGCAGTGAGCAGAAACGGCCAAAGTAATAAAAATTGAGCAGAATAGAGATAAAACAGACAAAGAAAGAGACAATCCAGACAAAAATGTAGGATAAGAACATGGCCAGGAAATGTCACAAAACAAACCATTACAGTTTTTAAAATGATAGCACACGGTATTTAATATTTTTGATTGATTGATCTTAGCTGTGCTGAGTCTTGGTTTCTCTAGTTGCAGTGTGTGGGTTTGTCTTGTTGCAGAGCACGGGCTCCAGGCTCCTGGGCTTCAGTAGGTGTGGCTCGTGGGCTCCATAGTAGCAGTTCCCGGGCTCCAGAGCACAGGCTCACTAGTTGGGGTACACGAGCTTAGTTGCTCCATGACATGTGGGATTTTCCTGGACCAGGTATGGAACCCATGTCTCCTGCATTGGCAGGCAGGTTCTTTACCACTGAGCCACCAGGGAAGCCTCTACAATTTTTAATAAAATGAGAAGAGTTAAGCTTTGTGAAGTTAGGACAGTTGTCTATCTGACCCATGCTTCCCTATAAAAGTTTGGGTGTATGTAAAAGTGATTTCATGTACCAATTTTTAATGCTAAAGAATGTAAGTCACATCTCCTACAAAATTTTAATGAGGAAAAATAAGAATAATAAAAAGAATAACATCCCTAGGGATAATGAAAATACTTCAAAAAGATGAACACAGAAAAGATACAACAAAAAACAAAAACTCCAGAACCTTCTAACAGAAATGAGATAACAGGGCTCAGAGAAGAATTAGAAATTTAAAAAATCAAAACAAATCAAACACTTCCTAAACAAAATCTGAACTAGAAAGAAAATGAAAATAATACATAACGACAAAAGTGCCTAAAAGAATAGAGATGAAAAGGAAAAAATAACTTAAAATCAAAAGGAATGAAGAGATTAATTAATTTAAAAAGGGATTTTAGAGAAAATAAAGACTATTGAGAACTTGCCAAAGAAGAGCCAACCTACAGTTACTAGGAGGCCTTAAAGAAGGAAAACACAGCAAGGTAACAGAACAAATTCTAAAAACACTAACTCAAGAAATGTTCCTGAAATTTCTTTTCTTTTTTTTTTTTCCCCCCTTGGAAGGAAAGCTTTTTTTTTTTTTTTTTTTTTATTTTTGCCATACAATGACATGATATCACCATGGGTTTACATATGCTCTCCTTCCAGAACCCCACTCCCTCCTCCCTCCCCCCGGGAAATCTCGTTGCACCAGCCCCGAGCTTCAATCCTGGGCTGGCGATTGATTAGACATATGATAATTAACATGTTTCAATGCCATTCTCCCATATCATCCTACCCTTACCCTCATCCACAGAGTCCACGAGTCTATTCTATACATCTGCATTCCTTTTGCTGTCTCGCATGCTGGGTTCTCATTACCGTCTTTCTAAATTCCATATATATGCGTTAATATACTGTATTGTTGTTTTTGCTTCTGGCTTACTTCACTCTGGATAATGGGCTCGTTTCGTCCATCTGAGCAGAACTGATTCAAATGAATTTTTTTTAATGCTGAGTAATATTCCATTGTGTATATGTACCACAGCTGAAATTTCTTTTTAAAAGTTTTGAAAATAGAAGTTGAAAGAACAAATTCGCCAACTGAGAAAACTGACCCGAACAACTAACATGAAGCCATGTCTTAATATGATAATTGGACTTTAAATAAAAAGAGAAAATTGGACATCTATAAAAAACTGCTAATGACTTACAACAGGAATAAAAATAGATTATTCTAAGAGTTCTCCACAGTAACACCCTTTGATAAAAGAAAGTGGAGTAACCTATTAAAGATATGGAGAGAAAGCAAGTGTGATGTTTCTATATGCAAAAATAACACTCCAGTAAAAGTGTATGAACAGTTGTTAACTAAGGGACTGTTGCTCTCACTAGTCCTTCTTAATGAATTTACTGGAGAATGAGTCTCAGACAACCAAAATGCCTAGGGAAAATCAATATAAATATTGGTAGAGTGTAAAACATACAGTTACTTGTAGAACTAAAATAAATGGAAGTTAAAAGAGAGAAAATAATGGCTATATGATCTGACAATCCAGTTAAATGGGAAACCCAATTAAAAATAGAGAGCATATGCAAAAATAAATAAATAAATAAAATTTAACGCTGTCAGAAATTGTGCAGCTGGTGGTAGTATTAATAATTGTTATTCTGAGGCTGCTTATGTAATGTGACAATATTCAATTATCCATGGTTTCCCTAACTTTTTTAGTAAGTCAAGAATTCATATATTCTCAAACATTATTTTTAAAAGACTCCCTTGCTAGGTGTAATTTATGTGGTAACATCTAATGATATATAATATTTGTATATGTATGTGTTCTTTCAGAGCAATGACAGAAGAGTCAGAATGACCGAAATATCCACCTCATTGCTTATTTTAAAAGAGCAGTCTTTGCTATCTGTTTTTTAATAGACTCCAAAGACATCACAGTTGTCATATGATTTAACAATCGCAGTACCTAGGACACGTAAGTCATGGCATCAGACATTTATTTCTCTTGGCCTTGCCTATTTGATAATCTGCAGTCTTCCAAGGTGTAATGCCATCTTTCCCCAACAAGGAAAGGTCATGCTTTGGAACATTCTTGTTTCTCATGGCTGACTGTGACCATCGTTGGCAGAATGACTTCCCCCTGATTTGCTGCAATATTTAAGTACGCATGTCCAAGCTTGAGAAACAACCATTACTTCTGTTCTCAATTCAATAGCAAGATGGGCCATTTCACGTAAGAGATTTCATTATTCAGGAAATTTAAACTCTGAGATGTTGCTACTGTTGTTCAGTTGCTAAGTCATGCCTGACTCTTTTTTGATCCCATGAACTGTTGGCTGCCAGGCCCCTCTGTCTATGGGATTTCTCAGGCAAGGATACTGGAGTGAATTACCATTTCTTTCCCTAGGAGATCATCCTGACCCAGGGATCAAACCCTCATCTCCTAAATTGGCATGCAGATCCTTTACCACTGAGCCACTCGGGAAGCCCCCAAATCTGAGATATGAGTCTTTAAAAATTATTGTCTATGCCCTTCTCTTTATTGATTATTTCCTATAGATTATTAGGAAATGATTCTCTTTAGTAAACTCTGTCAAGGCTTCTGTTCCCTTCCCAAATTTTCTAACAACACTCACTATCTTCTCAGCATTATTAAAAAAATTTTAGTTAAGAGTCTTTTCAGGTTGTCTTGTACCATCCACTGATCATCACTAAAGGAAAGACAACTTTTGCATTTTCACACTCATTTCTGTACATCTATTATGTGCTTGTTTCAAACCATTTTCCCAAAAACTTATGATCACTGTCTGCAAACAGCTGCAATTTTCTCTAGACCTATAATCTTAGATGTCTAGACACTTTGCTGCCTGTTAGATGTTAGAACAGAAACCACATTCAATCTTTTAACCAAGAGGTGAGTGCATGAGAGTTCTCTCTTTAGTATTGTTAGGAGAGGCGGAGTGTTGAAGATGCAGGCTCTCAATGCAGGTTATCTCAATTAACCATTGCAACATTTCCTTGAAGGCCACCTCCTACTCCCGACATCCACTCAACTTCAATACTGAGCCATTCTCACCTCCTTAATTGTCTCCTCTTGCAAATGCAAGAAACTCAGGGTTTCCTTCCACTTTTCTCCATTAATCTACAGCTTATGCTACCATCATGAAGTTTTTATAAATTTCTAATTCTCAGTTAATAGTCTCAGCTAATGATCTCTGATAATATTTTCAGTTAATGCTGTTAATTTTCAGAAAAGTTATGAAATCATTTTTTTGAAAGTACTTTCTATCATTTCAGAGAATTTGGGTCAAAAGGAAATGTAAATATATGTGTTTTATTTCATTTTCTTGATCAAATATCATGACAAAGAATATATATATGTTTATATGGGCTTCCCTGGTAGCTCAGCTGGTAAAGAATCCACTTGCAATGCAGGAGACCTTGTTCAACTCCTAAGAAGGGATCAGCTACCCACTCCAGTATTCTTGGGCTTCCTTAGTGGCTCAAATGGTAAAGAATCTGCATGCAACACAGGAGAACTGGGTTCAATCCCTGGGTTGGGATGATCCCCTGGAGGAGGCATGGCAACCCACTCCAGTATTCTTGCCTGGAGAATCCCACAGACAGAGGAGCCTGGCCAGCTACAGTCTGTGGGGTCACAAAGAGTGGAACATGACTGAGTGACTAAGTATATATATATATTTATATATATATATATAGCCACACCACTTGGCTTGTGGGATCTTAGTTCCCTGACTAGGGAACCCAGGCACCCCGCTGAGCCTTAACCACTAGAGGGTGTGTGTGTGTGTGCTCAATCACTCAATCATGTCCTACTCTTTGCAACCCCGTAGACTGTAGCCTGCCAGGCTCCTCTGTCCGTGGGATTCTCCAGGCATGAACACTGGAGTGGGTGGCCATTTCCTTCTCCAGGAGATCTTCCCCACCCAGGGAATGAACTCTAGTCTCTTGCATCTCCTGCATTAACAGATGGGTTCTTTCCTTCAAGGGCCACCTGGGTAGCCCCTCCCACTCCCAGCCACTGGACCACTGGGGGCTTTTCTCATGATGATGATTTTCATGGTTACATTAAATGATTGAAGAGCAGCAAGATTGTTCTCAACATATTTATTACTTAAAAAACTTAAAGGAATTTATAAGTATATATATTTGTTCAGTTTTTGTTATGTAACTACTATTTAGATATTTCTACTTATAATGAATATTTTATTGTCAAAATAGTGATAGCTTTATGAAAATAAGTGTGGAATTTTCCTTTTTCTCTACATTGGAGAGTAGTTTAAATAGCACAGTCGTCTATTCCTGTAGATTTAAAAGAACTAACATTTAAAATGATATGGAACTGTCCTTTTTTAGTTAATAATTAATTGGCTAAATAATTAATTTAGAAAATAATTCATTTATTTAGCTGTGTCAGGGCTTAGTTGTGGCACGTGGCATCTTTGTTGCGTCATGCTGGGTGTTGGTCATGGTGAATGGACTCTCTGATTGTGTCCAGGCTCAGTAGTTCCAGGTGTGAGTTCAGTTGCCCTGCAGCATGTGCTATCCTAGTTTCCCAACCAGAGATCAAACCCACGTCCTCTGCATTGCAAGATGGGTTCTTAACCATCAGACCACCAGGAAAGTTCCTGAACTGTCCTTTTTTAACAGGGGTAACTTTTTTAATACTTTTGGGGCTTCCCTGGTGTTTCAGATTGTAAAGAATCTGCCTGCAATGTAGGAGACCTGGGTTTGATCCCTGGTTTGGGAGGATCCCCTGAAGGAGGGCATGCAATCCACTCCAGCATTCTTGCTTGGAGAATCCCCATGGACAGAAGAGCCTGGCAGGCTATAGTCCATAGGGTCCCAAAGAGTCAGACATGACTAAGTATACAGCACAGCACACAACTTTTTAATAACTCTCAATTTCATCTGTTGATATTGGTCTATTCATATAATCCTGACTTAATTGTATACATTTATATATTATTGATAGTTTCTTCTATTCAGAATTTAAAATCAGTTGGCATAGAGTTGTGCCATAAATTTTTAAACTGATTTCATTTAATCTCTCATGGGTTCTTTCATAATTGAGTTAGCTTACTGTTTTATTTATTTACTGCAAATAACAGTCTTGGATTCATATAAAATTCTGTTTTTATTCTGATTTTAGCTTTATATTTTTGTCTTTTTTATTGGGTTTATGTCTTTGTGTTCCCTTTTTCTGTTTTCTTGAATTTAATATTTATTTCACTTATTTTTCTAATATCTTGTTTAGTAATAAAAGTATTGAATTCTATGAATTTTTACAAACAAAATGTTGCATGAATTTTTAACATGTAGGTTTTAACTTAAAATTCTAGACTTATTCCTAATAGAATTCTCTTAAAATCAAGTAGGGAAGGGTTGTTCATGATAAAGGATATTAGTCAATACATTTCTAATGAAGAAAATGTAAAATCAAAAAAGCCAGATTGTCACTTATAATTAGAATAAAACTTGAAGGATTGTCTAGAAGTATCAACAAAGATTAAAGAGCTTACACTTCTCCAAGCAATTAATTGTTTTCTACTTTCCTTTAACCTTAAACCTCATCCTTGGTGGGAGGTTTACATACCTCCTCTTCTGGTGTGCTTTTTGTTTTGTTTTGTTTCATCTAGGGATACTGATATTTATTCTGTTGTGGTACATTGATAACTTCTATTCACTCTCATTTCTTATGAAGATGGGAAAAGTTCCTGAGTTGAAGGACATTTTTACAATGAGCATAACAAAACCAGTATTTAAAAGGAAACCTGACATCAAGTAGTAAGTAAATATTTGGATTTCATTGAGCATTTCCATCTATCTTGAAATCACGTACAATGATGAGAATCTATCCTGGTATATTGGTACAATGTCACCAAGCCCATTCATGAACTTATCTGAGACTGACAAACCTCATGGATGGAGAAAAGAAAATCTGAGGAACATTCCTTCAGAGCCAGATTTGTGCTAACTCCAACTCTACTCACCATACTTCTGTTAATGAATGCTGAGTATGATTTTATTTTCTTACCTACTAGATGACACTAGATTTTGCATAAACTACTACTTGAGTAATTCACTTTTAAATCTAATACAGAACTTCATACACAGTTGATTGAATCTTTAAACTGAGAGTATTCCCAAACTTGATTTCAGTATCTACCAAATGTGATAGAACCCTCAGCTTTATGTCCTCAAATTAGTGCATATATATTCTAATTCTTGTCAAAATGGACATGTGCTTCATTTAATTTTAGCAAGTCTTAGTAAGAACTTATGGAAATTGTATTTTTTCTATCAGGCTCTAGCTAGAAAAGCTTACATTGTTCTCACTGCTAATCGCATAAGTTGGAAAAAAATGACATGGAATATCTACTCTCTCTTCTACCCACTCCCCCCAACCAGAACAGCTCACCAACCAAAAGGAAGCCTGCCTTTGAGCAGGACCCCTCCTTCCAAGCCCCAATTCAAGTTGGCTGCCACTTTCCTCTCTTCCTTATCTCTGACTCTCCTTTCCCACCGGAAGTTCTACCAAAAGTCACCGATCAGGACTCATCTTCTCCCCTTTCCTTTCCAAACTGTTGTCTGAGGAAACCAGAAACAGCCATCCCAATACCATAAGGGGATCTGTTTATCCCAAGAAACTGCCCCTTTTCTCCCACAAAGCCCAGCTGGAACCATGTGCCTCATCAACTAGCTACATAGCTTTCCCACATTGCCAAATGTGGATACAGTCCGCACTCTGAAATAAATCCCTTATTATGCCAGGAAAAGAAACCAGTCTGCCCAGTTACCCTGCAAGGGCACAGTTATCTGTAGAAAACTCCAATTATCAGGAAGCCTTTCTGTAATGTTATCTGCAATCCATCAGAAAGTCCCAGATTTATATGCATAGCAAGGGACCTACTCATCTGCACTGGTCAAGGGACCTGTTCTTTGGATTTCCAGCTCAATATATATATGGCTTTCCCTCAGATACCCCAAGCAAACCATCATAAAACTTCACTAGGTGGCTATACCTGTTTCTGTAGTGCAGGAAACATAAGAGACACAGGTTCAATCCCTGGGTGAGGAAGATCCCCTGGAGGAGGGCATGGCAACCTACTCCAGCATTCTTGCCTGGAGAATCCCATGAACAGAAGAGCTTGGTAAGCTACAGTCCATAGGGTCGCAAAGAGTCAGACACAACTGAAGTGACTGAGTACACACACAAGAATTGAACAATTATATAAATGCTACACTAATTCTGAAATAAGTGGCAGCTGATGATATTGATGAATCTCATTTTAAAATAAAAGGACAAGCAGATAACTATTCAACATAATAGAATACTCCACTGAAAAGAAGAATGCAGATAATTTTTTTAAAATTTGGAAACACGGTACTTGTGAAATACAAGCAACAACACAGTGAAAAGGAGAAAGGCCTGACTTAGATGATCAAATAAAGGAATCTCTCCAAAATGCATAGGAAAAACAGCTAGATATAAGGGGAAAAGCACAAGGAGAATTGATTCTAGATAATATATCAACAAATAAGATTCAGATAGAGAATGGGGAGATATGAGTGCAAGAACACTGCACAGAAAAAATACTTTGTTGGAGAACAAAATAAGAAGATAGACTCTAATGTAGAAACTAACTGAAAAATAGAAGATTCATGACATGCAATTGAGGCTTTAAAGGAGGTATCAGACCATCTTGCTGGAGTACACAATTGCATCCACTAAATTATCAAGGGGTAGGGGGGTTAAAAATACTTTCCAGAAAAAATAAAACCCAACCAGAATTTTACAAAAGATTCTAGAAAAGGGAAGTGGCTTGGAAGAACTCTTAGAGACATAAAAATGACATGATCCATAACTCATTCTAGGAGCTATGTATTTATTCATTTATTCTGCAGGAGATCCCAGTTCGATTCCTGGGTCAGGAAAATCCAGTGGAGAAGGGATAGGCTCCCATTCCAGTATTTTTGGGCTTCCCTATGGCTCAGCTGGTAAAGAATCCATCTGCAATGCAGGAGACTGGGTTCAATTCCTGGGTTGGGTAGATCCCCTGGAGAAGATAAATGCAGCCCACTCTAGTATTCTAGACTGGAGAATTCTATGGACTGTATAATCCATGGGGTCACAAAGAGATGAACACGACTGAATGACTTTCACTCTTAGACTGTCCTAGAAAGTCTATGGTGGATTTCCTATCTATACTTGCATTTAGTAAATACAACTTTCAAGAATTTTAATAAGAATAGAAAGGCTTAAGTTGCATTTTTTTCTACAACATAAAGATTTCCCAATTAGAGCCAGGGAATCTTGGATGATGATTGGAGGCTTAAGTAGATTGAGGGCCACCCTTCTGCCATCCATGTGAGCCTAAATATGAGTTTTCCACATATCTCTCAAAGTTGGACTGAGTTGACCTCTATCATAAACATGTTTTGCTACATATATACATATGATGTGTATAGGTATAGGGCTTCCCATGTGGCACTAATGGTACAGAACCCACTTGCCAATGTAGGAGACATAAGAGATGGGGATACATGAATGAATGGTGTTTCAGCCATAAAAATAGCCAGAAATACTGATCAGCTTCACTATGGGCAAAAGGATCATTGCCAACACACACACACACACACACAAATACACGTGCATATATACCCCATTCATGAGAAATGCTGGGCTGGAAGATGCACAAGCTGGAATCAAGATTGCTGGGATAAATACCAGTAACCTCAGATATGCAGATGACACCACCTTTATGGCAGAAAGTGAAGAACTAAAGAGCCTCTTGATGAAAATGTAAGAGGAGAGTGAAAATGTTGGTTTAAAGCTCAACATTCAGAAAACTAAGATCATGGCATCTGGTCCCATCACTTCATGGGAAACAGGTGGGGAAACAGTGGCTGACTTTATTTTGGGGGGCTCCAAAATCACTGCAGATGGTGATTGCAGCCATGAAATTAAAAGACACTTACTCCTTGGAAGGAAAGTTATGACCAACCTAGACAGCATATTAAAAAGCAGAGACATTACTTTGTCAACACAGGTCTATCTAGTCAAGGCTATGGTTTTTCCAGTAGTCATGTATGAATGTGAGAGTTGGACTAGGGCAACACATGTATACCCATGGCAGATTCATGTCAATGTATGGCAAAACCATCACGATAATGTAAAGAAAAAAAAATAAAAGAAAATAAGAAAAGAAAACGCAAAAAAAGAAAAAAAGAAAGAAAGCTGAGCACTGAAGAATTGATGCTTTTGAACTGTGGTGTTGGAGAAGACTCTTGAGAGTCCCTTGAACTGCAAAGAGATCCAACCAGTCCATCCTAAAGGATATCAGTCCTGAGTATTCATTGGAAGGACTGATGTTGAAGCTGAAACTCCAATACTTTGGCCACCTTGATGTGAAGAGCTGACTCATTTGAAAAGATCCTGATGCTGGGAAAGATTGAGGGCAGGAGGAGAAGGGGACGACAGAGGATTAGATGGTTAGATGGCATCACCAACTCAATGAACATAGATTTGGGTAGACTCCAACAGTTGGTGATGGACAGGGAGGCCTGGTGTGCTGCAGTTCATGGGGTGGCAAAGAGTCAGACACAGCTGAGCAACTGAACTGAACTGAACTGAATATACCCCATACATATGAAAAACACATTGGAAGGACAGAGAAACATATCACTAAACAGACTAAAAATCATATGATGAAAGAATAATTCTAATATCTACTCTGATTGCTTGGATATCCTTCCTTCACAATCTTTGCCCAAGTCACATCCTGTACCTTTAAGAAATGACACACTGATAACCTCTCAATCCTGTTGGGCTAAGTCCCATCTCTAACCGTGTCTATACAATGACAAGTTCTACCCAATGTGAAGTTCAAAAGATAACATTGTTCTGGTCTCCTTTATAAAGGAAGCTGCCTAATTTCTCCTAGCCCAGAGCTGAGAACATTCCAGAGCTTCCTCCAAGATGCTGCTGATCCTGCTCTCAATGACCTTGCTGGCCCTGAGCTCAGCTCAAGGCCTGTTTGATGGTAAGAGAAAGAAAGGGAATGGTGCTGAGGCTTTGCTTGGGGCTTGAGGGATGACACTGCAGTGAAGAAGCTGGTAAGAGAGGACAAAAATGAGAGATGAGGTACAGAGTTCTTAAGACAAGGATAAGAACCTTCACACCCTCATTGACACCAAGACCTCATACTTTATTTAAAGTGCGATTCCAACTCAAACCAGAATTTTAACCAGAGGAATGACAAGGTAAGTTTTTAACAAAGGTCTCTCTACTGTGTTATGAAGGATGCACTGCAGAAAAGGAAAGACTGGAACAGAGATGTTTCTTTGTGAAGACGTTATGGTAATCAAAGCAGGCAGTAGATAAGGGTGACCTTGCTAGGAGGTGCCAGGTGGATGGAGAAGATGAAGCCCATTCAGAGCTATTTCAGAGACAGAGACTAGGATAATATCTCTCTTTCTTTCTCTCTCTCTCTCTCTCTCTCCATATAGATGCAGAGATTCTAGGACCTGGTGGTCTCATTTTACTCCCACCTACATTTAATATTTCAGTGTATTGCACCCAATATGGGCAAGCTGGTATCCAGTTGGTTACCCCACCTTGAAAAATACAAGTAAAGAATTTCATGAATGGATATCTTAGAATTCTCATAGGATATAAGGCAATATAAGTAAAGGATTTCATGAGTTGAGAGGGCAAAATACACTAAAATATGACATTGTAATAGCCCAGCACTTCTCCTAAATTAGCATCATGGTTTGTGGGATCCTAGGAGTCCCTTGTAGCTCAGTCGGTAGAGTCTGCCTGCAAGGCAGGAGACCCGGGTTCAGTTCCTGGCTCAGGAAGATTCCCCTGGAGGAGGAAATGACAACTCACTCCAGTATTCCTGCCTGGAGAATCCCAAGGACAGAGGAGCCTGGCAGGCTATTGTCTGTGGGGTTGCAAGAGCAACTAAGCTACACACACACACAGGGAGGACAAAACTACCTTTTCTCTTTGAGTTTGTGATTGAGCCTCAGCACAGGAGCAACTCTACCATCGCTTCATGTCTTCCTCCCTTTGCAATAACATCACAGACAGTGACTGACAAGTTAATTTGGGGGATATAGAGATGTAGTTGAAGAGTCCCATTCCCTGTAGAATAGCTGTGAGCCCTGAACTTACTTTACACTTCATCTTCTGCTTATTTCCCTAGAAGGCAACAGTGAAGGCTTCCCTACCCCATATATGGCAAGACTTAATTAATTCTCATTCAACTATTTTTCCCATTAGCCACTTTTCATTTTTCCAGTATCCTACTATCATCTTTGTCTTGTCAAGAACTGATTAATGTAGAAACCCTTCCCAGGAGGCTCAGAAGTCAAGAATCTAGCTGCAACACAGGAGACAAGTGTTCAATCCCTTGGTTAGGAAGATTCCTTGGAGAAAGAACTGGCAACCCACTCCATTGTTCTTGCCTGGGAAATCCCATGGACAGAAGAACCTAGCAGTCTATAGTCTATGGGGTTGCAAAAGAGTCAGATAACGATTAAACAACAAGGGCAATTAGCTTGGATGACACAGGAGAATTCTGCCTATATACCCTCAGCCCAGAAATGACTGTTGAGAACCAACCTCTCAACTTGTTCCTTCTTCCCTAATATTCCTCTCTCTAAATATATGGTTTAAGAAGAAATGTAAAGAAATGGAGTCTGGGTCTCTTTGTCCCTGTAATTAATTTTGCTCACTGTTATTTAGTCACTCTTATGCAAACCATTATTTGTGTTTCTCTCTATCTCTCTTTATTATTGCTCATCAGGTCTTAGAGGAGGTGAATTCCACATATGCATTCAACTGTCCAGACTTGAGGTCACAGATGTCAGGTTACATCACTGACCCCAAGTATAACTGGCAACATAACTGACATCGATAATCCATTTGCTTTCTTCTGTCTTTGGAAGCATCCTCTGAGAATTCTAAGATATCCAATAACTTCATTTTTGTCAAATTGAGGGCACCTGTTTGTCTCAAAAACACAGAATTACTATTCAATATCAGTAGCAGTGGATGAATAGGAACCCTGCAAAATGAAGCTGAGGGTAAGAGGGAAATTGGTAGTTGACAAGCAGGTCCTAGGAGAAAGGTACTGTCTGATAAGGTGACCAGAGATCAAAATAAGAGGGGTATTATTACTTCCATCATCAAGTTATTCTTTTCCTGTGCTATATCCTACAGATGCAGAGAACCCAGACCAGGGCTCCCCTGAGTACTTTCAGGGACCTCCTGAGGAACCTGAAACACCACTACCTGGATCCCCTCCTAATGGTGAAAACCTAGAAGGTGAATCTCAGCTAGGTCCACCCCAACAAGATGGTGAACCTCAGCAAGGACCACCCCCACAAGGTGATGGACCTCAGCAGAGACCACCCCCACAAGGTGATGGACCTCAGCAGAGACCATGTCCACAAGGTGATGGACCTCAGCAGAGACCATGTCCACAAGGTGATGGACCTCAGCAGAGACCACCCCCACAAGGTGATGGACCTCAGCAGAGACCACCCCCACAAGGTGATGGACCTCAGCAGAGACCACCTCCACCAAAGAAACATTTTCATCACTATCGTCCTCCACCTTCTCCTGAAAGACATCACAGACGACCACCTCCAAGATGTGGACCACAAAGACCTCCCCAAGGCCCACCAACCCAGTAATCTGGAATTCAATGACAGGTATGACTCAAGCTCATTTTCCATAAAGGTCCTACCCCCTACAAGTCTCACACTTTATTATGTCATTGAATCAACTGAAAATATGTGGAAATTGCCTACTCCTGGATTCCAGTCTAAATATTTCTGTTCAGATATTCTGGGATAAAGTAGAAAAACCTTGTATTTATTACATGCTATCCAAGGTGATTCTGATTCTAAGAAAGATGGACCATAGATTGCCTTTTCCCTGATGACTACCTGGCTCATCATCCACCTGATGAGAAAATAGAACTGTGTTCTCCCTTGTCCTCACCTCTCCTCCTCCTCACTCAATGACTTCCCTTCTCAAATTTTTATCTGCCAGGCCTCTCAGGTCCCATGTGCCTGATAAATGATACTTTAATTTTTATGCCTCCAATGTTATCCAGTTTTTAAAATATTGACTTTTGACTTAATATATGCTCAAAGTAAGAAAAAAGAAAACAAGAGAAAAGTATGAGTCTAATTCTTAACAGCATATTACATCCTACCTTCCCACCTCCTTCCCCAAAGGCCACCACAATTAGCTCCTTTGAACATCCCCTTGGGAATATTTAGACTTCCCGGATAGCTCAAATGGTAAAGAATCTGCCTGCAATGTGGGAGACCTAGGTTCAATCCCTGAATCAGGAAGATCACCTGGAGAAGGGCATAGCAACCCACTCTAGTATTCTTGGCTGGAGAATTCCATGGACAGTGGAGCCGGGCAGGCTACAGTGCATGGGGCTGCAAAGAGTCAGACACGACTTAGTGACAAACACACACACACACACAAACATATGTTATCTTTTTATTTGCAAATGATATACTATTTTATTTACATATCTATAAGTTCTTATTTCAAATAACATATTTTGGGGGATCTTTTATTTATTTTTATTGAAATACAGTTGGTGTACAATATTATACTCATTTCAGATGTACTACTTAGTGATTCGACATTTATATACATTATAAATTGATCACTACCAGAAGTCTAGTAAGCATTTGTCAAATAACTTATTTCTTAGAAAAATTCCATATCATTTTATAGAGCTATATGGATCTGTTTGCTCATGGTTTTATTTTCATTTTAGCTGTATTCTGTTGCTTTGGCTGACTGTGCCATGATTTCTTTAACTAAAGGTCTATCAATGGACACTTAGGCTGGCCTCGGTTTTTTGCTATTATAGGATATACTGCAGTAACCATCTTTGTAAATATAATGTATGCTTGAACATTATAAATAGCAGCCTAGAGATAAACAACCTAAGAAAAAACTTTCTTCATCTTGCAATTAACAGCTTAGAACTCACTGCTTGTTACTTGCATACTAATCATAAACAAGAATATTAGAAGATTACAAGACATGGAGGAAGAAGAGAAAGTGAGAAGTTGGGCTCTCATCAACTTCCCTTTAGTTACCAGCATAGCTATGAAATCAGTTTCCAACACTCTCTGAACATCCCTTTTTTTGTTTCAGAAAATATGAAGATATGTGTCCTTCAGAAAGCCATGGAAGAAGGCAGTCTATCTTCCATTTACCAATAAAACAATCAGCATCTAATTTGTAAGCGTCATGTCTCATTCTGGGTGTTTGTGAGTCTGAAATTTGAGGGCCATGAACCCAGCATAGGAGCATCCAAGACCCATTCTCATCGATGGGTCCAGATGGCTTCCGCTGGGGCCACCTTCCTAGGAAATATTTTCCCTTCCTAGGAAATATGTTCTTTGCTTGAGGACAGGAATGTGAATCTCCTTTCAACCTGGTTTTGCCTCCTCCTTCCCCCTAGAACCGTTATTCATAAGCCAGGTACCTGTTCCTTTCCCTCCATGGATTCTACAGCACTAAGGCCATATTTTATTTTTTTTACACTTTTAACTAAGACTCTAGTAATGTTAGGGAAATAAGGAAAATATTGCAAATGTAAGAAGTTTCACAGGATGGAAATTCTTAAAATTTCCAAAATAATTGATGCTATTGCTAGGGAAATGAGTGGTTCTAGGTCCTTACTCTCTGGAGTCTACTATACTCCACCTCCATATTTTTTTTTAAACATTTCTTGGTTTTCTCCCTCCTTAAATCCCTGGCCTTTCTTTAACAAAATCTGACTGTATTTCATAAAGGAGGTGGTATGTTCCAAAGGAATTTGAAGTTCTTCAGACTTGAGTTTAAATCCTATCTCTTTATGTTAGCTCTGGACGCTTAGCAAGCTGCTTCAGGCTTCAGAGCCTTTGCTTACTCATCTATACAGTGAAGATAATAATAATATCTACCCTAGAGGACGAACGTAATGAGTTAACATACATAAAAAACCATTTACATCAACAAGCTAACGTTATGTGGAGAAAGAGGATGTCCTTCTCTAGATTAAAAATGAAACAACTGAATGTGGGAAGGAGCCAAAAGCTTATATAATTTAGATTGTTCTCTGTAAGGTAAACAGTTCTTGTACAGTTGCTAAGCTGTGTCTCACTCTGTGAGACCCCATGGACTGTAGCACACCAGGCTTCTCTGTCTTCCACTATCTCCCAGAGTTGGCTCTAATGGATGTCCATTGAGTCAATTATGCTAACCATTTCATTTTCTATCACTCCCTTTTCCTTTTGCCCTCAATCTTTCCCAGCATCAGGATCTTTACCAATGTATTGGCTTTTCTCAATGGGTGGACAAAGTATTGAATCTTCAGCTTCAGCATCAGTCCTTCCAATGAATATTCAGGGTTGATTTCCTTTAGGATCCACTGGTTGATCTTGTTGTCCAAGGGACTGGTGCTGGAGTGTTCTCCAGCACCACAATTTGAGCATCAGTTCTCTGACACTCAGCTTTCTTTATAGACCAACTCTCACATCAGTACATGACTAGTACAGTAAACAGGAAAAAAGTACAAAATGATGAATATGAAATTCCCAGGCTTCTCCCAGGGCATTAAAACAGGCCTGTGAAATAGAGGATTCCAAATTTAAGGTTGCATCAGCTTTGTAGAAAATGTAAATCTGACCAAATATAAAACATAAACGTTGTTCAAGTCCTCATTTAAATAAACCAGTATTTGTTGGACAAAAATGTATATTTTTTCATACAGCCAGGATATTATGAGTATAGACTAGATTTAGCTAGAAAACAAAGAAATTAAGTGAAAATTTAAGAACAATCCAAACTTTTTCTTTCCCTTAACATAAACTTAAGTTTCCACCTAGATTAGTTTACTAAAAAGACAAATAGAATTCTTATAATGTTAAGAGGCTCATTCAGAATGGGAGAAAATAATAGCCAATGAAGCAACGGACAAACAATTAATCTCAAAAATATACAAGCAACTCCTGCAGCTCCATTCTAGAAAAATAAATGACCCAATCAAAAAGTGGGCCACCAGAATTGAAAGAGACACGTGTACCCCAATGTTCATCGCCTCACTGTTTACAATAGCCAGGACATGGAAGCAACCTAGATGCCCATCAACTGACGAATGGCTAAGAAAGCTGTGGTACATATACACAATGGAATATTACTCAGCATTAAAAAAAAATTCATTTGAATCAGTTCTACTCAGGTGGACAGAACTGGAGCCTATTATCCAGAGTGAAGTAAGCCAGAAGGAAAAACAACAATACAGTATACTAACACATATATATGGAATTTAGAAAGATGGTAATGAAAACCCTGCATGCGAGACAGCAAAAGGAATGCAGATGTATGGAACAGACTCGTGGACTCTGTGGAAGAGGGCAAGGGTGGGATGATATGGGAGAATGGTATTGAAACATGTTAATTGTCATATGTGAAATCAATTGCCAGCCCAGGGTTGAGGCTCAGGGCTGGTGCACCGGGATGACCCAGGGAGAGGGAATCGGGGGGGAGGGGGCTCTGGAGGGGGAGCATATGTAAACCCATGGCAGTTTCATGTCATTGTATGGCAAAACCAACACAATAAAGTAAAGAAAATTAAAAAAAAAAAGAGGTTCATTTTAGCAGTTCTCAGGACTGTTAAGTGGTAGGTTTGAAACTATGGAACTTTGCTATAGAAAACTATATTTGTTAATTGTTAAATAGAAAACAAGGCTAGTACACTTAAAATTATTATTCCTATGCTTGAAAAATATGTTATTTACTCATCAATCTTGTGAAAATTACCCAATTGATTATGAACTCATAGTCATGTTTTATTTGATGCAGCCAGTAAAAAAGGACTGTGCAGATTCTCCTCCTAAAATTATGAACATAGCTAACAGTTATTTGCCTAGGAAAATAACTTAAAAGCGCAAAAAGACAAAACAAACAAACAAAAAAGAACAGAGCAGCAAAGGCTGATTTATACAAGTTCTTTTAATCTATCAAGGAATTTGTCCTTTTAACCTAATGATATTGGAATATTGGATATTGGAATGCTATCAGAATGTTAAGCCAGGAAGTTACAGGATCAGACCGGACATTAAAAAGATCATTAAGTTTTTAATTTAAATATACTATATTGGACACATATATTTATTTATGTTTTACCAATGTCTGAATAAAACTATAATAATGAAATCTTAAAGTAATTAATGGCCAACGATAAGAAGAATGTGAGAGAAGATGCAGCAAACAAGAAAGATGAACAAAATTCTGGAATTGAAATGAGTAGATGAAAGTTAACAGAGATAATGAATATGCAGAGGATGAAACCAGACATGGAAGTGAGAAGAGCAGGGCAAATCAAAGTACTTTGGAACCTCTGAGATATTACCTCTTTTAGAATATTGCATCTTCCTCTCCAGAGGTTCATGTTTATCAACATATAGTGTAGAACCTGCATTTCTAGTCATTTGGTTCTAGAAATTTTGATTTGTTCTTGTAAGTAGATTTGTAAGTCCATTGAATCTCCTACTAATTTTGATATTTATGAAGTATATGGATGTGGGAAAATCATTCGATCAGATTATGCCTTTATTCTTTCACGTGAAACATGAACATGATGCCAAAAATCAAAGGGATCTTGTGAAAACTTTCAGCTAGCATATTAGAAGCACTAATGGCTCTGCTGGACACAAAGCAATGATCAATAGACATGTAGCTATACAGATGTTCATGTAAAGAAGCTCAATATGGAAAAAGGTTAACTTGTCAACCAACATCTCTGATACTGTTGCAAAGGGAGGAAGACATGAAGGAATGGCAGGGTTGCTCCTGTTTGCTGGCAATCAACCACAAAATCAAAAGAGAAGAGGTCCTTTTGTCCTCCCTGCTGCTGCTGCTGCTGCTGCTGCTAGGTCGCGTCAGTCGTGTTCGACTCTGTGTGACCCCAGAGATGGCAGCCCACCAGGATCCCCCGTCCCTGGGATTCTCCAGGCAAGAACACTGGAGTGGGTTGCCATTTCCTTCTCCAGTGCATGAAAGTGAAAAGTAAAAGTGAACTCGCTCAGTCCAGAGAGACTCTTAGCGACCCCATGGACAGCAGCCTACCAGGCTCCTCTGTCCATAGGGTTTTCCAGGCAAGAATACTGGAGTGGGGTGCCATTGCCTTCTCCATAGGATCCCTCAAACCCTAATGGTTAAGTGCTGGGTCAGTTCAGCATCATATTTTAGTGTCCTCTTGCCCTCTTTCTTCATGAAATGTTTATTACTCTCTCAGGGTAGTGGGACCAGAAGTAAATGTGTGGATACAGTCTTGCCCATATTTGGCACAGCACATAGAAATATTAAACATGGGTGGGAGTAAAATGAAACAACTGGGCCTTGGAATCTCTTATATAGTCTCTGTCACTGAAAGAGCCCTAAATGAGCATCATCTCCTCCAGGCCCTGGTATCCCCTAACCAGGCCACCATCATCCACTGCCTACTTTACCATCAGTCTCCATGAGGGAACTTCTCCATTCCTGTCTTGTTACTGCCAGAGAGGCTTTTATAGAAACACAAATTGTACTTTGTCATTCCTGTGGTTACAGTAGTATATTGGGCACAAATTGCACTGTAAATAAATGTGAGGACTTGGTATCAATATAATGTTAAGGGCTTTATCCTTGTCTTAAGAACTCTGTGGCTCATCTTTCCTCTCATTTATGTATGCCAGCAAATTTGGAAAACTCAGCAATGGCCACAGGGCTGGAAAAGGTCAATTTTCATTCCAAGCCCAAAGAAAGGCAACGCCAAAGAATGCTCAAACTACTGCACAATTGCGCTCATCTCACACGCTAGCAAAGTAATGCTCAAAATTCTCCAAGCCAGGCTTCAGCAGTATGTAAACCATGAAATTCCAGATGCTCGAGCTGGATTTAGAAAAGGCAGAGGAACCAGAAGTCAAAATGCCAACAACCCTGGATCATCGAAAAAGCAAGAGAGTTCCAAAAAAACATCTACTTAGGCCTCACTGATTATACCAAAACCTTTAACTGGTGGATCATAGCACACTGTAGAAAATTTTTAAGGGATGGGAATACCAGACCACCTTACCTGCCTCCTGAGAAATCTGTATGCACGTTAGAAACAACACTTAAAACTTGACATGGGAAAACAGAGTGGTTACAAATTCAGAAAGCATTATGTCAAGGTAGTATTTTGTCACTCTGCTTACTTAACTTTTATGAGAGTATATCATGTGAAATGCTGGGCTAGATGAAGCACAGCTGGAATCAAGACTGCCGGGAGAAATATCAATAACCTCAGACATGCAGGTGATACCACCCTGATGGCAGAAAGCAAAAAAGAACTAAAGAGCCTCTTGATGAAAGTGAAAGAGGAGAGTGAAATGTTGCCTTAAAACTCAACATTCAGAAAACTAAGATCATGGCATCTGGTCCCATCATTTCATGGCAAATAGATGTAGAAACAATGGAAACAGTGGCAGACTTTATATTTTTGGGCTCCAAAGTCACTGCAGATGATGACTGTAGCCATGAAATTAAAAGAGGCTTGCTCCTTGCAAGAAAAGCTATGACCAACCTAGACAGCATATTAGAAAGCATAAACATTACTTTGTCAACGAAGGTCTATCTAGTCAAAGCTATGGTTTCTCCAGTAGTCATGTATGGATGTGAGTGTTGTTGGACTATAAAGAAAACTGATGCCAAAGAATTCATGCATTTGAACTGTGGTGCTGGAGAAGACTCTTGAGAGTCCCTTGGACTGCAAGGAGATCAAACCAGTCAACCCTAAAGGAAATCAGTTCTGAATATTCATTGGAAGGACTGATGCTGAAGCTGAAATTCCAATACTTTGGCCATCTGATGTGAAAAACTGACTCACTGCAAAAGACACTGATGCTGGGAAAGATTGAAAGCAGGAAGAGAAGTGGGAAACAGAGGATGAGATGGTTGTATGGCATCACCGACTCAATGGACATGAGTTTGAGCAAGCTCTGGAAGTAGGTGATGGACAGGGAAACCCGGTGTGCTGCAATCCATGGAGTCTCAAAGAGTCAGACACTACTGACCAACTGAACTGAACTGATGTCCCTTCTTTACCAGCTTCCACACTGCAATGTGATCTCCCAAGTCCCAAGCAGAGTCTCAGCATCCTCCCCCTTCATTTTTACTAGAAATTGGGTCTTGAACTGAGCTCAGGGCCAGCAAGGCCACTGAAAGCAGGACCAGCAGCTTCTTGGAGGAAGCTCTGGAATGTTCTCAATCTGTGCTAGGATAAATCAGGCAGCTTCCTTCACAAAGTGGATGAGAACAATGGAATCTTTGAGTTCTATACTGAACAGTCCTTGTTACTGGATAGACATAGTTATAGTTGGGACTTAGCCCATCTGGATGGAATGGGTAGGCTCTGGCTAATATCTAGTTTTGAAAAGGTTCAGCATGTGACTTGTGCAAGGTTTTTGAAGGACCATTGTCCAAGCAGTCAGCACAGATACTTGAATTATTGTCATATTTGTATGTTCTGTGTGCTCCCTGAGACTCTTCCTCTGTTTCCCCTGTGTGTTCTTCATGTGTTTATGTGTGTACGTATGTTTATGTGTTGGCAGTGATCCTACAACCCAATGTCAATATCTCTGCCACTTATTATTACAGAACTCCGTCATTCATAGTATTTGGGTACCCGTGTATATATGTAGCAGAACATTTTGATGATGTAGAGATTATTTCTGTTTATCTTTGAAGTGTGTGTGGAGAACCTATGCTTGTGCATACATGGAAGGCAGAAGGTTGACCTTCAGTCAGCTCAGGCCCCAGAGAGCATCTAAGATTCCTTGGTCCTAAAACCGAAGCTTGTCATTGTTGAACAAAGATAACCTAAGACTTTCTATTCTTATTAATATTCTTGGGATTTATAATATTTAGGAAAATAAATATAAAAACTACTGTAAGGTTTCTAGAACAGAACAAGATGAATCCATAGTTCTTTGAATGTGTGTGCTGATTCACTCAGTCGTGTTCGACTCTTTGCAACCCCATGGACTGTATGTAGCCCACCACACTCCTCTGTCCATGGGGATTCTCCAGGTAAGAATACTGGAGTGGGTTGTCATGCCCTCCTCCAGGGGATCTTCCCATATGAGGGATAGAACCCCTGTTTCCTGCAGTGCAGGCTGATTCTTTACCATCCTAGCCTCCAGGAAAGCCCAGTTCTTTGGACCATTCATATAATTTTATGTCTCTAAGACTTCTTCCATGTTCTTTCCCTTTTTTGAAATCTTCTGTAAGATTCTCTTTGGCTTTATTTCTGCTACGAAATATTTTTAACCTCCCCCTGACCCTGGCCCCCACTGATAATTTAGTGCCACAAGTATGCATCCAACACAACACCTGATACTCCCTTCAAAATCTCAAATGCATTGGCTTGATGAGCCCTTTTTCTGTCAGTTTGAATGTTTCCAAATGTTTTCAGGTTGTTATTCAACACAGAGAATTTTCTCTACAATATTTGACACTCATTTCTCCCCATTTTCTGTCTGAAACTTATTTGCTGTTTTTCCTGGTAAATCAGTTCTTTTTGTGTTTATTTTAATTTTTATACGTAGCTGTTTTGTTATGCCTTCGGGGAGAATTTTTACTTAATGACTTAATTAGGGTTTATTCTATTCTTCACTAGGTTTTTTTATATTTATTTGAAAAATTCAGCACAAGCTGTTATGTTTCCAAAATATTTTTTAATGACATTTATTTTTTATCATTTATTCAGTTGACTGTACCGGGTCTTAGTTGCAGCATGTGGAATCTAGTTCCCTGTCCAGGGATCAAATCTGAGCCCCTAGCATTGGCGGCTCAGAGTCTCAGTCCCTGGACCACCAAGAAAGTTTCCCCAAATATTTTTTGATTACCTGCATTCCACTTTTCAGTGGCTGCTTATTCTATTGTACTTAGTAGTTTTCTACTCATCCTTTTTTTATATATAATTAAGATTAGTTAAGATGATCAGCTGGAAGTTATATCAGAACTAGTATAGAGTTAATGTTCTTGTTCATATTTTGATCGGGGCTAGTGATAATGTTAGAATGGTATGCTTGGGGTTTCAAAAAGTGAAAGTGAAAGTCGCTCAGTCGTGTCCGACTCTTTGGGACTCCATGGACCAGTCCATGGAATTCTCCAGGCCAGAATACTGGAGTGGGTAGCCTTTCCTTTCTCCAGTGAATTTTCCCAGCCCAGGAATTGAACCAGGGTCTCCTGCACTGCAGGCAGATTCTTTACCAACTGAGCTAGAAGGAGGGCCACATAACTGGAAGTCCTAAACACAGTGCCCTTGACCAGTGTGGATGAGTGGGTTGCTTGCTCTGCATGTGAGCATCTTCATCTGTCCCTTTGTGAAAGCTTGCAGATAATTAGCACAGGAAAGCTTTCTGATATTTACAATGGGTTTTTCTACAGATAACTTTGCCCTTGAAGCGTGACAGCACAGATTGGTTTCTTTCCCTGGCATAATAAAGGATCTATTTCAGAAAAGGGACTGTATCTGCACTTGAAGGAAAGCTAGGTGGCTATGTGGTGAGGCAGAATGCTTCCAACTGAGTTTGGTGGGAGAAAGGGCGATAACAGGCCCCCTTTATTGTACTGGGATGACTGTTTCTGGTTTCCTCAGACAATAATTTGGAAAGGAAAGGGGAGAAGAACAGTCCTGACCAGGTGACATTTGGTAGACCTTCCAGTGGGAAAGGAGGGTCAGAGATAAGGAAGAGAGCAAAGTGGCAGTCAATCTGAGTGGGGGGTGGGAAGCAGCAGTCCTGCTGGAAGCCAGGCTTCCCTTTATCTTCTGAGGGCTGGAAAAGGGCAGGTGATTCTTCAAAATATCACTCAGTTCAGAACATTTTACTAACCTTCTACAATGTCAGCAACACAGGGAAGAGATTAGTGTGCTATGACAGAAAAAATATCAGCCCTGAAATCACCAAACACAACAAAAATAGATGAAATGAAGGGATGAAAGAGAAGGCTGTCAATCAGGAAGGGTGGGCAGGAAGCAAAAAGCATGATTGCAGCAGAAGCTTAGGTACCTGCAAAGGAAAGGAAGGAATCAAGCAATGCACTTTCCTAATATGGATACTTAATTTAACATGTCCCCAGGAGAATTCCTAATTTTTTTCCCTGAAACCTGCTCTCCTACAATCTTTTCTAAGTTAAAAAGAGCTGTTTCATCCATATGTCAGAATGGCTGCCATCCAAAAATCTACAACCAATAAATGCTGGAGAGGATGTGGAGAAAAGGGAACCCTCTTACACTGTTGGTGGGAATGCAAACTAGTACAGCCACTATGGAGAACAGTGTGGAGATTCCTTAAAAAACTGCAAATAGAACTGCCGTATGACCCAGCAATCCCACTGCTGGGCATATACACCGAGGAAACCAGAACTGAAAGAGCCACGTGTACCCCAATGTTCATCGCTGCATTGTTTACAATAGCCAGGACATGGAAGCAACCTAGATGCCCATCAACTGACGAATGGATAAGAAAGCTGTGGTACATATACACAATGGAATATTACTCAGCATTAAAAAAAATTCATTTGAATCAGTTCTACTCAGGTGGACGGAACTGGAGCCTACTATGCAGAGTGAAGTAAGCCAGAAGGAAAAACAAAAATACAGTATACTAACGCATATATATGGAATTTAGAAAGATGGTAACGAGAACCAACATGGGAGACAGCAAAAGAAACGCAGATGTATAGAACAGTCTCATGGACTCTGTGGAAGAGGGCAAGGGTGGGATGATATGGGAGAATGGCATTGAAACATGTTAATTATCATATGTGAAATCATTCGCCAGCCCAGGGTTGATGCTCCGGGGCTGGTGCACCGGGATGACCCAGAGAGAGGGAATCGGGAGGGAGGAGGGAGGGGGGTTCTGGAGGGGGAACATATGTATACCCATGGCGGATTCATGTCAATGTATGGCAAAACCAACACAATAAAGTGAAGAAAATTAAAAAAAAAAAACTTGGGGATTGATTCTTAACTATCATCCCCAGTGCTTGCCCATCAGCAAGTCCACTTGGCTGGACCATCAAAACATAGTCCAAGTATGAGTCCATCCATAATCTCCACCACAGGAATCTGGTGCAGATGTTCCTTTCTCTCCTAGAGGGTGTAACAGTGTCCCAGCTGGTCTCAGTAGCATTCTTGCCCTCCACCACATCCCATATCAGTTCTCCAGCCAACAACCAGAATGATCTCTGAAAAAAATACAAACAAAATTATATCACTTTCTTGCTTAAGATCCCTCAATTTTTCCTTTACATAGGTAGTCAGCTATACATTTCCTACCTCATCTTTCAACAACTGTATTGATCGGTGACAGAAAAAGAAGCTCCAAAAGGGGCAGAATATGACTCCTGTTGCATCGAATCCTCCACCTATAGGAAGTCCAGCTAACAGATTTGAAAGAACTATGAACTATTTCATTTTTCTGAGATATTTTGTATACTGCAAATAGTGCTCTTTTTTCCCCACCAAGATCATTTTAGCTCCAAATGCAAGAAATCCAACCAAATTTACCTTTAGGAGAAAAGGAAATTTTAATATGAAAATAACAGGGACCTCAAATGAGCGGATCAGTGGCTCAAAAATTTTACCAAAAGCCTTCTATCCAGTGGTCTCCAACCTTGGACTTTAGACCAATACTGGTCTTCGTGTGTTAGGAACTGCTCTATACAGCAGTAAGTGAGTGGTGGGCAAGTGAGCAAAGCTTCATCCATATTTACAGCAGCTTCTCATCCCTAGCATTACCACCTAAGCCCCATCTCCCATCAGATTTGCTGCAGCATTATATTCTCATAGGAAGGAGAACCCTACTGTGAAATGCAGATGGGAAGGCTCTAGATTGCATGTTCCTTATGTCTGGTGATCTGAGGTGGACCTGAGGCAGTGATGCTGACACTTGGAAGTGACTGCCACTGTCTCCCATCATCCCTAGATGGGACTGTCTAGTCACAGGAAAACAAACTTGCACTGATCTATAATATAGTGCATTGTATAATTATTTCATTATATGTCAAAAAGCAGTAATAATAGAAATAAAGTGCACAATAAATATAATGTACTTGAATCATCCCCAGAACATCCCACCCCACACTGGGCTGTTGAAAAGATGTTTTCCAGGAAACCAATCCCTGGTGCCAAAAGGATTCCAGACTGCTGCTCTGATTCATTACTAACTTTTACTATGTGGCTGCCCATGGCTCCATACCTCATCCTCTCATCTTAAACTCATTCCTATATTTGCCTATGGAAATATTTCCTATGACCAAAGCTCTCTCTCATTCTTTCTTTCACTTTCCACTGCATCTCCTAAGTATGCTCATACTCCTATTTCTTATCTGCGCTGATGCTCATTAAGTGTAGAGGTTTGTGAAAGTCACTGATCTTATTATGTTCAGATTCCTTCATATGAAAAGTGAACATGATGAAAACAAATCAGGAGCAATTATGAAACTAAAGAGCTAATAAATTTTTAGGATTTGTGTCCATGCTGGGCACAGAGGAATAATCATGGGTACTTAGCTATACAACAGCACATGTAAAAATTGTATTATGTGACAAAGATGCAATTCAAGTCAAGGACAGAGATGGAGTTATTCCATAGAGTTTAAGAATGATTAACTATCCAATTATTTTTAAACACTAACTTTAGAGCATTACCACACAGCAATCACATTAAAAAGTTTTGAATGCATTAAAGAGGTAAATGTGATTTTTTTGGCCTCAAAAATGTGCAGGTATTTATACTGTTGAGGTGGGTAAGTAGGAAGGTAATGTTTATAATAGTGAAGTGGAAGGTGAAGTAAGGACACTTATGGTGTAAGAGGAGAAAAAAGTCTGAAGTAGTACACAAAATCCATAGACATAAAGGAAAAGATAAAGATGTTTAATTACAAGAAAACTTTAAAAAATACCCATGAATAAAATTAAAAGACATTGAAGAAATTAGAAGCAAATATTTATCCAATATATTGTACAAGGATTGATATCCATAATATACAATAAAACCAAATGATAAGAAAATGTAAAAAATATATTAAAATGAATGAATACAATTATAGACCATGCACTCAACCCTGCTATAGGAGACTGTCAGTGTGACTTTCAAATGCATATGTTTCAAGTATTGTTTCAAGTCTAGAGCTCTATGTGTAGGAATGGGTTGACCAGGCTAGATTAGGCTGAGAAGCTAAAGATGACAATTGTGATCATGCCTGGATCCAGCTGCTTTACTCTGTAGTCATCCCCACCATGGAAGCTATAATACAACTATATTTTTGTTTGGCTAAACTGTGCAGCATGCAGGATCTCAGTTCCCTGATCGGGGATGGAACCCATGCCCCCCTGCACTGGGAGCCAAGTCTTAACTACCGGACAACCAGGAAAGTCTCTACTACAGCTATTTTTGAGAGAAGTTTATATTAATGTTTTCTTACTGCAGACATTTTGCCAGAATTTCATTTTTTGGTATGCACTTGTTACATACAGGACATTCTCCACAAAACACTCAAGTATGAGATTAGAGTCTTCGGCCACTGCTGGCACTACCATATAAACCCTTCAATTTTCACTCTATTTCACTGAACCTAAGGTGCTACAGATGATCAAATACACCAAGAAAGAAAAAGCTTAGCCTATTAACACACTACACACTATCAGTTGTAGGATTCATCCTATTCCAGTTACCACTGAGTAGAACAAGTCAACCCAAAACTTAGTGACATAGAAGAGCCCTTTTTATTACACTCATGGGTTCTGTGGGTCAGAAATCAAAAAGGGCCAGAAGCATTGCTTCTCTCTGTTCTACATTGACAAGACTTCAACTCCAATAGCTCTAAGGCTGGTAATGACACAACTGCTGGAGACAGAACTATCTGGGCCATCCTTAATCACACACCTAGGAATTCGTGCTGCTCCTTATGGGAAGCTCCACTGAGTTCTCAGCCAGAGCACACACCAGTGGCCTCATTCTGTGGTCTCTACGCACAAGCCACTTTTGGCTTCCTCCCAACATGCAGTCAGGTTTCTAAGAGAACAAACTGGACTTGCATGGCATTTTTATGATCTGGGCTCAAGAGTAACAAAACAGCAAGGCTAACATACTATGTCAGTCAAGGAACTTAAAAAGTTTCACCCAGTTTCAAGAGAAAGACACACACTACATCCCTTGAAAATAGAAGTCCAATTATAAGAAGATATTGTCCATCTTTGGAAAATATGATTAGCCACATTCAATTTTCCAAGATGAAGATGTAAAAACATGCACCCTGATATGACCAAGACATGATAGCAATTGAGGGCAATATGAATGTTCATAAGCAGAAGGAATAAAGTGCGTGTTCTGAAAGAAACTCCCTGTTCTGAAAGAAAGTCCATCTGGAGGAAAAGTGAGTCATTCATTAACCACCTGAACAAAATCCTTCTTTTAAGGATATCTACTTCCTTGCTTTTTGCATGTCGTCATAAAACCAGAGGGAGATATGCGTTACTTAGATAATATAAAAAAGAAGTTGTGGTCGTATTTCTCTATGATTCAGAGGCAGAGGAATGAATTTCCAGCCCCCATTATTTTGCTGACTCAGGTAAGCTGAGTCTGTAGACACTTGGACACAAAAGCGTTGAGAACGTTTGCTCCCACCCTGATCACTGTGGAAGTGGCATCAGCTCTGGAGCCCAGAACCTGGGAAACACTCTCAGGCAAATAACTGAAAGCAGTGCAGGAGATATACAAATGCACACTTTGATACACAACCCTTTGCTAGTCTTTCTCTCTGGGCTTTCTAAATTTTTAGAGTTATTGTGATTAAAAAATCAAAGTTTAGTCCAACTAAATGAGGCATCCACAATTGTATCCAACACTAACATGCCTCCCCAGAGAAATTCATATCATCATGCTCAAATGAGTACACATATGACCTTCATTCCTGTAGTGTTTGTAATAGCAATCAAAAAAATTAATCTATACAAACATGTTCATATGAAAGGGATAAGACTAGAAACCTGTGTTAATTGCTGATATTAAAAACAAACATAACTATATGGGAAAGAACTTTTTCTCAACTCACCTATTAAGATCACAGGAAAAGTTCAGCAACTGAAAAGAGGAATGCAAATAGCCAAAAGGTTTTGAAACACAATATCTTGTGGTGAAATTGTTAAAAATCAACACAGCTAGTGAAATGTTAAAAGGCCCTAATCAAATAGTCAAACAAAAATTACCCCCAAATGCATAGAAATAAAAGTACATATCAAAGTTAAAAATAGAGGGGATTAATTTAGCAGAGAAAATATCAACACATAAGATTCAGATAAATAATGGAGAGAAATGAGTGTCAGAATATGTTAGACATTATTCCCTGTGTTAAAAAATAGGGAAAGAAAACATTTTCTACAATGGGAAATGACTGGGAAAATGTAAGATAAAGGCAATGAAGTTAAAGCTTTGAAGGGACTATCAGACTGCCTTTCTGGAGTGCATAATTGTGGTCATGAAATTATCAGTAGACTACTGATTAAAAATATTTAAAGGAGGTTAAAAATGTTTCCTAGGAATAAACAAAACAGAATCTTACAATCATTCTAGAAAAGGGGTGCTACATGGGACAAGTTATAGAGATAAAAGAACATGATCTATTCAAAGAAACATGTATTCATTTCATTCTGTCCTGGGAACCTCATACTGGATTCTGCATCCACCTTTCATACGACTAAATATCATACTCCTAAGAATATTCATAAGAATAGAAATCTTAGGTCAGCTTGTAGGAAAATGCAAAAACATTCCTATTTGAGCCAGAGAGACTTAGATAATGTATGGTGGCCTGAGCAGGCCAGGGGTCAATGTTTCATCATATATGCTTGACCAAGCATGAGTTTTCCACATAAAATTCAAAGATAAACAGAGATGACCTCTATCATCCAAAAGTTTTTCTATGTATGCTATTCGCAGGTATACAAATACCTTGAGAGATGAGTTTTGGACCATAATGACCAGAGATACTGACCAAGTTTACTTGCAGGGACAAAATCACGGCCAACATACTCGCAAACACACAAAGAGCATATTAGAAGGACAGAAATACAGTCTCACCAAAAAGACTGAACATCAAATTATGATCGGCAATTCTAATATGGTATAATAAGTACTGACTGCTTGGACATGCTCTCCGAAAAGATTTGCCCAAGTCACATGTTGTACCTTTTAGAACTGACACTCTACCCAAACTAAATGACACTCGAATAACATTCTACCCACTCCATCCTGCTGGGATAAGACCCAACTCTATCCATATCAATCAGGTGATGAGGTCAGCGCACTATAGAACTCAAAGATACCATTGTTATGGTCCCCTTTATAAAGGAAGCTGCCTGGTTCCTCCCAGCACAGAGCTGAGAGCAAATCCAGAGCTTCCTCCAAGATGCTGCTGATCCTGCTCTCAGTGGCCTTGCTGGCCCTGAGCTCAGCTCAAGACTCGGTTTCTGGTAAGAATAAAGGGGGAGGGTGCTGAGCCTCTGCCTGGGGCTTGGGGGATCACACTGTAGTGAGGAAGCTTGTAAAGAGGGGATGTAAATGAAAGGAAAGATGAGCTTCAGAATTCTCAAGACATGGATAGGGCCCTTCACACCCTCACTGATGCTAAGGCCTCACATTTTATTTAAAGTGCAGTTTGAGGTGTATACAGAAGTCTGAGCAAAGAATGACAAAGCATATTGATATTTTTAACAAACCTCTCTCTGGGTTATGAAGGATGCATTGCAAAAAGACAAGATTGGAACAGAGAAGTTCTCTCATGAAGATGTTACAGTAACTGAAAGAGGCAGTGCATGAAGGAAGCCATGCTATGGGATGCCAGATGGATGGAGGAGGTGAAGCCCATTTAGAGCTATTTCAGAGATGGACACTAGGATAATATTTCTCTCTCTCTACATGGAGTTATAGAGATTCCAGGACCCAGGGGTCTCATTTGACTCACACTCACATTTAATATATCTATGTACTGTCTCCTGTAAGGTCAAGATTGTATCCACATGTTTATTCCTGGTTGCCCCAACTTGAGAAAGCATGTTAATATAAGTAAAGTATTTCATGAAGATAGAGGCCAGAAGAACATTATAATATGACACTGAAATACCCCAGCACTTAAACTAGCATTAGGGTTTGATGGGTCCTAGGGAAGACAAAAATGCCTTATGTCCTTTGAGTTTGTGATTGATCCTCAGCACGGGAACAATCCTGCCACCCCTTCACATTCTCTTCCCTTTACAACAGCATTGTACATAGGGGTTCAAAAGTTAATTTAGGGGATATACAGATTGTGGTTGGAAGTGACCCATTCCTGGTAGATTAGTTGTTAACCTTGATGGATTCAGAACTTACTTGACACTTCAACTTCTGCTTGTTTCCTAGACAGAAAGAGTGAAGAATTTCTCAGCAACATACCAGTTAAGGCTCAACTAACCATCCATCAGCTTTCTTTCCTATCTTTAGCAACTTTTCACTTCTCTGATTTTTTTAATCATCATTTTCTTATAAAGAGTTAATTAATGTTAAAATCCCTAAAGATATAGACAGTGTTTGGGAACCATGATTCTGGGGACCATGAACAGGACTCTAACTTGAAAAACAAAGATGTCTACTGTGGATAACCAGCGAGTATGCTGCCTATTCCCTTGGGCCAGAAATGATTGCTGAGAGAGGACAGCATAGGGAAGTAATCTTAATCCTCACATCTTCTTACTGAGCACCAAACCCTCAGCTGTTTCCATTTTTCCCATTATTCCTCTCTCTAAATAAGTGGTTTAGGAAAAATGCTAAGAAATTAAATCAGGTTTGGTTTTCTCTGTTTTTCACTGTTCAATATGTCCCCCCATACCTTATTAAATTTTGTAAAAGTTATTTAGGGACCACATCAGGGCCATCACTTTGTCTCTCTCTCAACTACCAGTGCTCCACTAAGTCTTAGAGCCCAGGAGTTCCATATATGCATTCAGCCAGCCAGACTCAGAGTCACAATTGGCAGGTTATTTCAGAGATGAAACCATAACTGGCAACGTAAGTGACATGCAAAATCCCTTTGCTTTTCTTCTGTCCTTGGAGATATCCCCTGGTGATGATAAGATATCCAGCATCTTCATTTTTTTTTCCAAATTGAAGACACCCTTTTTCTCAAGAGCAAAGAACTAAGACTCAACATCCACTAGTATGTGGGTGAACAGAAGTGCCACAAAAGGAAGGAGGGAGTAGGAAGGAACTTGGTAGTTGAGAGACAGGTTCTGGAGGAAGGGAGTCTAATAAGGTCATGAGAGATCAAAATGAGAGGGGAGCCTGCCATCATCTATTTCCTCTCTTCTTGTGCCATACACTGCAGATGCAAACAACTCAAACTCAGTTGAGGACTTTCAGAGACAACTCCTACAAGGTGATGAAGCTCTGCAAGAAACACCCCAACAAGGTGATGAAGCTGAGCAAGAAACACCCCTAGAAGGTGGTAAACATCACCACATACGACCACCAAAGGATGGTAAGCCTCATCACAGACCACCCCCACAAG
>ML663562.1:1431620-1662410 GCA_007570785.1 Antilocapra americana
TCACCACAGACGACCACCAAAGGATGGTAAACCTCATCACAGACCACCCCCACAAGGTGATGAAGCTCAGCCAGGACCACCTCCGCAAGATGGTGAACCTGAACAGGGACCATCCTCACAAAATGTTGAACCTCAGGAGGGAAGACTCCCAGGTAGAGATCTTCATAATCATCATTCTCCCCGACCTCCTCCTGAGAGGAATCATGAACCACCCCCACAAGATGGTCAACATCGGCAGGGACCATCCCCACCAAGAGGTCCCCATAATCATCATTTTCCCCTGCCTTCTCCTGGAAGGAATCAGGGACCACGCCCACAAAATCAGCCTCAACAGGGAACACCCCCAGAAGATGGTGAACAGCAATAGGGACCATCCTCACAAGATCAACCTCAACAGGAACCACCCTCACAAGATGGTGAACCACAGCAGGGACCCCCCTCACAAGATGGTGATCAACAACAGGGATCCACCTCACAAGAGGAGGAACAGCAACAGGGACCATCCCCCCAAGAAGGTCAACCTCAGCAGAGACCACCCCCACCAAGAGGTCCTCCTAATGGTCGTTCTCCTCCACCTCCTCCTGGGAGAAGTCAGAGACCTCCACCCCCAGGGCATGGACCACAAAGACCTCCCCAAGGCTCACCACCCCAGTAGTCTGGAATTCAGTGACAGGTATGACTCAAGCTCATTCTCCATCAAGAATGAGCTCTATATGTCTCAAACTTTGAGTCACTGAATCACCTGGAAACATGTTGAAATTTCATGGTCCTGAATCCTAGTTCTAAAGATTCCTATTCAGATATATGCAAGAGGGCAGCAAGAGCTTTTACTTTTAATGAGCTCTCCAAGGTATTCTGATTGTAAGAAACACGGACCATAAACTGTCTTTTCCTGGATGATCACCTGTCCTAAATGGGTTGATAATGGGGAAGTAGAGCAGTGTTCTCTCCTCTCTTCCTCCTCAGGCTAAATGACTACCCTTCTCAAGTTTCCACCCAACCAGGCCTCTTCAGGTCCAGTGTCTCTGTAAATGATACTTTAATTTTATGCTGCTAAATTTATCTAGCTAAAATATTTCATTTTAAATATCAAAATTTCCTTTACTGTATGCTCAAGGTAAAAAAAAAAGTGACTGAACAGCAAAGTGTGAGGCTAACTCTTAAAGACATCCTACCATCCTACCTCCCCACTTTCTTCTCTAAAAGCCACAAGTATCCCTTTTCAACATGCTATTGGAAATATTGATGCCTACATAAACATAGGGAATGTTTTTTCACCACAAATGATATTATACTTTACATGCAGGTCTATAGACTGCTCGTTTCAAATAACATCTTATAGAACTTTCTTACAGCTATATGAATGTTTGATCCTCGTTTTGTTTTCTTTTTAATTTGTACTCTACCATTCTCTGACTAGTGCCCTGATTTCTTTATCCAACTCTTTGGACACTTAGGCTGGTTTCACTAGTGAAAAATTGGTTGCAGCAACCATCTTTGTAAATATATATTTAAACACTTTACATAGCAACTAAGAGAAAATCAACCTAAGAAGTTTTTTTTTTTTTTTAATCTTGCAAGCCACATTTTAAAGTCCATTATTTGTTAGGTGAATGAAAAGAGTAGACCAAAGAGATTTGGAAGGAAACAGGAGAGGGCAGAAGAAGAGGGGGAAATGTGGACTCTAAGTTACTTTCTTTCACTGTTATCTGCAAGGATTTGAAGCCAGCTGTGCACCTTATATGAGCTTCTTTTGTCTTTTTTTTTTTCAGAGCATGAGTATGAAGATACCAGTCCTTCAGAAAGCCATGACATTGGAAGAAGTCAGTCTGTATTCAATTTACCAACAAAATAATCAGCATCCAGTTTCTAAGTGTCATGTCTCATTCTGAGTGTTCGTGAATCTGAAATTTGACGGCCATGAACCCTCATAGAAACATTCAGGACCACTTCTCATTGATGCTTCCATCAGGCTCCCTCCTGGACCATTTTCCTGGGAAACATTTTCCCCTTGTTCTTTGCTTGGGGGAAGAAAAATATCTCTTTTTTTCTCCCTGCTATTGCATCCCATCTTGGGGAAATGGGCGAAATCTTCACCCAATTTCAGAAGCCACCTGCCTGTTCCTCTCCTTCCCTGATTTCTACCACACTAATGCAATGTTTTTTATTACTTTCACCCTTTTCACTGAGATTCTAGTAATTTTGGGGAAATAAAGAAAGTATTGCAAATTTGAAGAAGTGGCACAATCTGAGGAAATCTTTAGAACTTCCAAAATAACTGACACTGGTTTCCAGCAAAATAAATGTGGTTCTGGGTCCCTCCTCCCTTGAGCCCACTGTACCCCACTCATCCCTTTTTAAATAATTTCTCAGTTTTCTTCCTCCCTTGATGCCCCACCTTTGTTTAACAAAATCTGAGTTAATTTCATAAAGGAGGTGGCATGCTATCTTCTAATCGGAGTCCTTCAGACATGAGTTTAATCTTATCTCTTTTTGTTGGCTCTAGACTTCTAGTAAGCTACTTCAACTCAAAGCCCTGGTTTCCTCATTTGTATAATGAGGATAATATTACTACCTACCCTGGAGCATAAAGAGTAGCGATTATCATACATAAAAACCTAGTAGAGATTGCCTTCACCACTTCCCAATAGTTATTATAGAGAAGAGTATACATTAAATTGTAAGAAATTAAATATTCCCCAAATAAAACTGTTCAGAATGCTTTGTCAAAATATCAAATTACAACATTCTCTGACAATGCAGCTTCCAAATTTTAAAAAGAAATGAAAAATTCACTCTGTTTTTTTGGTGGCACTTTCTGGTGTCTCTTCATTTGGAGGATATTGTTTCTGATACTGATTTTGTCATGGTAACTTGGTAACTTCCACTCAGTTCCATTTCTTGCAAAGTTGGGAAATGTTCTTTGGTTAAATGACACTTTCAACAATGGCATAACAAGATCAGTATTTAAAAATAAACCTAAAGGACTTCTCTGGCAGCAAAGTAGTTAAGACTCTGCCCTTCCAATGCAGGGATGTGAGTTCCATCCCTGATCTCAGAACTAAGATCCCAAGTACCTAATGGTGCTGATAAAGGGGGAAAAAAAACATTAACAACAAAAACACCTGACAATGAGTTTGTTGACTTGAAGTGAAAAAAAAAAAAACCCGAAAGTTTGGATTCCATCAAGGGCTCCTCTATACCTTGAAATCACATTGAATGAATGACAATCTCTCCAGGGAGATCTCTAGGATGAAAAGGAGCCCATTCTTGAACATCTCTGGTGAAGACAGACAAACCTTACACACTAGAAAGAGGGAATCTGAGGACCATTCCTTCAGAGCCAGATTCATTCTGACCCCAGGTCTACTCACTATATTTCTGTTACTGAATGCTGAGTATGATTTTATTTTCTTACCTACCAGTTTGCACTATTCACTCACACTGAACCAGCAGTTACCTGAAACAGATTTTGCTAAAACTTCTTAAGTTACTGATGTTTAAATCTAATAGATAACTTCATATATGGTGGATTGCAGCTTTGAACCGAGAGTACTTCCAATCTTGATTTTGGTATCAACTGAAAGTAATATAACATTTGCTTCCTGTCTGCACAATGGTAACTATATTCTCTGTTTTTTTTTAAAACAGACATGCATTTCATTCATTTGGCAGGTTTTTTTAATGTCTAATTTAAATATATATATTTGGCAGTGAAGGTGACAGAATTCCAGCTATTTGAGCTATTTCAAATCCTAAGAGATGAAGCTGTTAAAGTGCTACACTCAGTATGTTAGCAAATTTGGAAAACTCAGCAATGGCCACAGGACTGGAAAAGGTCAGTTTTCATTCCAATCCCAAAGAAGGGAATGACAAAGAATGTTTAAACTGTTGTGCAGTTGTACTCATTTCACATGCTAGCAAGGTTATGCTCAACATCCCTCAAGCTAGACTTCAGCAGTACGTGAACTGAGAACTTCCAGATTTACAAGCTGGGTTTTGACAAGGCAGAGGAACCAAAGATCAAATTGCCAACATTTGTTGGATTGTGGAGAAAGTAAGTGAGTTCCAGAAAAACACCCAGTTCTGTTTCATTGACTGCACTAAAGCCTTTGACTCTGTGTGTCACAACTGTAGGGAATTCTTTTTTTTTTTTTTTTAAATATATTTATTTATTTATTTTCTTTACATTACTGTGTTGATTTTGCCATACATTGACATGAATCCACCATGGGTATACATGTGTTCCCCTTCCAGAACCCCCCTCCCGATTCCATCCCTCTGGGTCATCCCGGTTCATGGTAGGACTGTTGCTGGGGCAACAAGACCTGTCTTTCCTCCTCTCATCTTGCAGTCTCCTTCTAGCACCCTCTATTGGTGGAGTCTAGTATAAAACCAATACTGAGGGGTTTCCCTCCTAGCCGAGTCCGTCAAGAGAGGGCCTGTAATGCAGGAGACTTGGGTTCGATTTTTGGGTCAGGAAAATCCCCTGGAGAAGGAAATGGCCACCCACTCCATTCTCCAGGCAAGTATTCCCATGGACAGAGGAGCCTGGCAGGCCACAGTCCCTGGGGTCGCAAGAGGTGGACACGACTGAACGACTAAGCACACAGCACACAGTAGCAACCAGCCAAAGGAGAAAACTTCCTCATTCCAGCATCAGAGAGTATTATTAATAAAAGGTATACTTAGAGGTTGACGGTCAGCACACAGTTTTCTAAGGGCTGGGTGTGTTTTAATAAACTTAATCTTCACTACAGTTTTAGGAAGTATATGCTTTTTTAAAAATTAGGTTTTAATTTTTGAATAACTTTAGATTTTACAGAAAGGTTGCAAAGATAGTACTGCGTTCCTATGTATCTCTCACTCAACTTCCCTTTAATGATAACATCTTACGATACCATTGTGCGTTTGTCAAAATTAAGGTACATCACTATTAAGTAAACTTCAGACACTATTCACATGTTACTAGTTTTCCCACTAATGTCCTTTGTCTGTTCCTGAATCTAGTCTGAGACACCACGTTACATTTAGTCATTCTTAAAGAGATGGGAGTACCATACCATCTTATCTGTCTTCAGAGAAATTTGCATGCAGGTCAAGAAGCAACAGTTAGAATAAGACATGGGACAATGGACTGGTTCAAAACAGAGAAAGGATCAGGACAAAGCTGTATAATGTCACACTGCTTATTTAGTTTCTATGTGAGTATACATCATGGGAAATGGCTAGGCTGGATGTAGGACAAGCTGTAATCAGTATTGCCAGGAGAAATCTCAACAACCTCAGATATGCAGATGGTACCACTCTAATGGCAGAAAGTGAGGGGAACTGTAAAGCACCTCTTCATTGTGGGTCAAAGAAGAGAGTGAAAAGGCTTGAAACTCGGCATTAAAAAAAGACTGAGATCATGGCATCCCATCCCCTCAGTTCATGGCAAATAGAAGGGGGAAAAGTGGAAGCAGTGACTGATTTTAGTTTCTTGGGCTCCAAAATCACTGTGGACAGTGACTGCAGCCATGAAATTAAAAGACGCTTGCTCTTTGGAAGGAAAGCTGTGACAAACCTAGACAGCATGTTAAAAAGGAGAGACATCACCTGCCAACAAACACTTACTGAAATGCCCACAATATTCCAGGTACTGAGAACGCAATCAAAGTCAGGACAAGTCCAACCACTCATGAACTTGAAAATTTCAGAGATGTTCTTTATCCTTCAGTAACTAACCAGGACTTTTCCTCTCCTTTATGTTTCCCTACCTCTCCCCCTTGATCTTTGGAAGGAAAGCTATGACCAACCTAGACTGCATATTCAAAAACAGAGACATCACTTTGCTGACAAAGGTCCATATAGTCAAAGCTATGGATTTTCTAGTAGTCATGTATGGATGTGAGAGTTAGACCATAAAGAAGCCCGAGTGTCAGAGAACTGATGCTTTCAAATTGTGATACTGGAGAAGACTCTTGAGAATCCCTTGGACTACAAGAAGATGAAACCAGTCAATCCTAAAAGAAATCAACCCTGAATGTTCATTGGAAGGACTGATGCTGAAGCTCCAGTACTTTGGCCACCTGATACAAAGAGCAGACTCGTTGCAAAAGATCCTGAACTTAGAAAGAGTAAAGGTAAAAGGAGAAGGGAGTGGCAGAGGATGAGATAATCAGATAGCATCAGCAATTCAGTGGACATGGATTTGAGCAAACTCTGGGAGATAATGGAAGACAGAGGAGCCTGGCATGCTGCATTCCATGGAGTCTCAAAGAATCAGTCACAACTTTGTGACTGAACAACAACAACTCTGAACTGACTAAAATTATAGTTAGAACAAGAGAAATTAAGTTGAACTAGAGAAAAAGAAAGTGAGACCTTTCACAGGCTTGGGCTCATGGTCTTTGAGTTTCACATCCACCACAAAAATAAAAAAACAATTAGCAGCAGCAGATGACATAGAGATATAGAAGGGGCTAAGGGGCCACAGAGCACTAAGATCTTGCCATTGAATGGCAAGAAGGCCAGAAGGAGGAACATCTAAATTAAGACTGGAAGGATGGACAGAATTTTAACAACAAAACCCATGTAAAGAATTTCCTTGCAGATAAGACAGCAAACATATAGGACTTTTTGGAGGATAAAGCATGGAGCTCTGGAAAAATAGAAAGTGCTTCAAACTGAGTAGAACATGGGGGAAGTGGGGGAGGGATTGAGATATAATTCCAATATGTGTTAAGCCGAATTTCTATAACCAAAGACCTTTAGAAATAACTTCTATTTACCAGGAAATGCAGGGGATAGAGAGTAAGAAGTTAAATGATATAGCCACTGTATCAGAATGGTGGACAGTCCTAAGAACATATGACTTACTTACATCTATAAGTTAACATCATTGAGAAAAAGAAAAGACGATGTCCTTCTCTAGATTAAGAAATGTAACAACTGAATGTGGGAATGAACTAGATTTTAATGAGCCAGAAGCTTATATAATTTGGATTGCTCCCTTTAAGGAAAATGGTACAAAATTCCTGGGCTTCTCCCAGGACCTTAGAAGGAGCCTGTGCAAGCAGGGAATCCCAAAACTTAAGGTACATTTGTATAAAATGCAAATCTGACCAAATGTAACAGATAAATCTTGTTCGGACCTTCATTTAAATAAACTAGCATTTGTTGAACAAAATGTACAAAGATGCAGTCAGGAAATTTTGAGTATGGATTAGGTTTAGCTAGAAAACAAATTTGGTGAAAATTTAATAAAAATCCAAAATCTTTCTGTACATTTAATATAAAACTGGAGTTTCTATATTTGTTTACTAAAAAGGACAAGCAGTTTTCCTATAATTTTAGCAGTTATCAGGACAGTTAAGTGGTAGACTTGAAACTATGGACTTTTGTTGTAGGAAACTGTATTAATTACATTATTAGAGTAGAAAACAGGGGGTTTGAACTTAAAATTATTGTTCCTACAACTTCCTTGGTGGCTTAGCTGGTAAAGAATCTGCCTGCAATGGAAGAGACTGTGGTTCGATCCCTAGGTTGGGAAGATCCACTGGAGAAGGAATAGGCTATCCACTCCAGTATTCTTACGTGAAGAATTCATGGGGTCACAAAGAGTTGGACACAGCTGAGAAAATTTTCACATCACTTCTTCACAGTTGAAAACTAGGTTTTGTATCTACCAGTCTTGTGAAAATTAACCAACTGATGAATTCACAGTCATGTTTTATTTAATGCAGCTGGTAAAAAATCACTGTTCAGATTCTTCTCCTAAAATTAAGACCACAGCTACCAGGCATCTGCCTTGGAAAGTAAGTTGAAAAACCAAACAAAAGGGTAAAAAGGAGTAGCAGTGGGTGATTTGTATTAGTTCTTTTAAACTCCATCAAGGACTCCTTTAACCTAAAGATATGAGAACGTTATCAGAATATTAAGCCAGGAAGTTACAGGATCAGACTGAACATTAAAAAGACCTTGGACACATATGTTTATTTCTGTTTTTCTCAATGTGTAAATAAAACTCTAATAATGAAATTTTAAAATAATTAATCCCCAGGGATAAAAACAGGAGGAGAGATGACAGCAAAAAAGAAGAGTGAACAAAATCGTGGAATTAGAACAACTAGAAGAAAATTAACAGAGTTAATGAATTTGCAGTGGCTGAAACCAGACGCAGAAGTGAGAACAGCAGTTCAAATCGACTTACACCAGAACCCCTGAAATTTTGGCTTCTTTAGAATATTGTTTCCTTCTCCAGGAATTCATATTTATCCATATTTATTGTAGAACCTACATTTCTAGTTATTTAATCCTGTGCATGCTCTTTGTGACCCTATAACTACAGCCTGCTAGGCTTCTCTGTTCATGGGAATTTCCTGACAAGAATACTCAATGGGTTGCCATTTCCTCCTCCAGGGAATCTTCCAGACCCAGAGATCGAACTTGTGTCTCCTGCATTGCGGGCAGATTCTTTACCACTGTGCCACCCGGGAAGCCCAAATCTTATTATTCATTTGATCCTAGGAATTTTAAATTGTTCTTATGAATAAGTTTGTTCTTTCTCTCATTCTCTCTCTGTTTCCACTGAATTTCCTAATTATGCTGATACTTATAAAGTATATTGGCTTCCCTGGTGGCTCAGATGGTAAAGAATCTGCCTGCAATGTAGGAGATCAGGGTTTGAGCCTCGGGTAGGGAAGATCCCCTGGAGAAGGGAATGGCAACCCACTCCAGCATTCTTGCCTGGAGAATTTCATGGACAGAGGAGCCTGGCAGGCTACAGTCCATGCGGTTGCAAGGAGTCAGACATGATTGAGCGACTAACTTACTTACAAAGTATATGGATTTTTGAAAATCTCTGAATAGTCTTATGCCTTTATTCTCTCATCTGAAACATGAACACGATGCAGAAAATCAAAGGGCTGTCACGAAGATTTTCAGCTAGCACATATAAAGCATTTGTGGCCGTGCCGGACAAAGGAATGACCAACAGACATGTAGTTCTATAGCTGTCCATGTAAAGAAATTTAATATGTGATAAAGATGGCAAGTCAAGTCAGTGAAGGAAATTGGGTTATTCAATAGAGTTTAGGCTTAATTAGCTATCCAATTATTTTTTAAATACTAATTTTAGTTCTCTATCACATAGCAATCACAATAATTAATTTAACACTCCAGTATTCTTGCCTGGAGAATTCCATGGACAGAGGAGACTGACAGGCTACAGTCCATGGGGTTGCAAAGAGTCAGACATGACTGAGCGACTTTCACTTTGACTTTTCCCAGAATTAAATGTGATTTTTTTTTTTTCTGGGCCTGGAAAAAGTGAGGTTCGGATGGGAAAGTGAAGAGAAAATAACTATAAAGGTGAGGTGGGGCAGTGAAGTAGAGGCATTTATGTTAGTAAGACAGGAAAATCAGTCTGAAACAGGACACACAGCACACAGAAAAGACTGAAATATTGAATTAGTTCAGTATTTAAGGTTTTAATACAATGAACAAAGTTAAAAAATATTCAAGATTTAGAAGAAAAATGTTTATAAAATATATATTATGCAGGATTTATACCCACAATATATAAAGAAAATAAGCAATAATAAAACTATAAAATAACCAACATGAATATGGATAAGTAAGAAATCAGACCAGACATTCTGGCTGCTTTAAGAGGCTATCAGCAAGATTCCCAAAGGTATCTGGGTTCCTGGTCATTGTATCAGGTCTACAGCTCTTGTCTGGAAATATAGTGGATCAGGCTAGACTAGGATAAAAGGCTAAAGATAATAATTCTGCTGGTGTCTGGGTATATGCTGCTTCATTCTTAGTCATTCTGGGAACTATAAAACTATGAGATGCATGGTGGCCATGCTCATAAGAGATGTGGATGGCTTTAATCCACATTGGCCTCTACATTCATACAGCCATCTCAGCCTGACTTGTGAACTGGTGAATCTGAAGGGAGCAGTATTTTCCAGAAATTCTGACCCTCACAGTTCAGGCTCTTTATCCATAACCATGAACACAGAGGAGAGGATTTAGAGGACTCTGAACATTGGACCTCCACTTTCCTGCATAATGATGCTGATCCCTCCTTGAGGTATTCTGCTGTCTACCCTCTCTATTCTTGGAAAATGTTCATCTGATATGACTTATCCACATTCTTTGGTTTATAGAATACACCATGCTACTTCCTTTATGAAATACACTCAAATTTGTTAAAGAATTATGAGTGATCTAAGGAGGGAGAAAATTGAACAATAATATGATACAATAGATCCTTGTTTGTTATTGATTTTATATATAGTAGTGTGTATATGTTAATACCAACCTCCTAATCTATCCCTCCACCCCCAGATTTCCCTTTCAGTAACCATATGTTTGTTTTCTAAGTCTAAATTTATTTCTGTTCTGTAAACAAGTTCATTTGTATCATTTTTTCAGACTCCACATATAAATGATATCATACTTGTCTTTGACTGACTTACTTCATGCAGTATGATAATTGCTAGGTTTATCCCTGTTGCTACAAATGACTTTCATTCTTCTTTATGGATGAATGATATTCTATTGTTTGTAGGTACCATGTCTTGTTTATCCAATCATCTATTGATGGACATTTAGGTTGCTTCCATATCTCAGTTGTTGTAAATAGAGTTGCAGTGAACACTGGAGTATATGTATATTTTCAAATTATGACTTCCTCTGGATATACACCTGGATTGGGATGGCTGGATCATATTGTAGATTTTTAAGATTTTTCAATTTTTTAAGGAAACTCCATACTCTTCTCCATAGTGACATTACCAGTTTTCATTCCCACTGGTAATGTAGGTGGGCTTCCCTCTCAAGCATTTAATTTGTAGACTTTTTGATGGTGGCCATTCTGAATAGTGTGAGGTGATTCTTCACTGTGGTTTTGATTTGCATTTCTCTACTAATTAGTGATGGCTGAGGTCAAGTTTTTCAGAGAGTATCTGGACCTCCCCCTGAGTGAGGGAGACTCTTACTAGCCTTTGGTATTGTAGGGATTTCCTCACCTTGCGCAAGTTCTCCACACTTGCAGTATTTTCCATGTTTGCTAAAATTACTAGAATCTCAGAAAAGGTGTGAAAATAATAATAAAAAAGAAAACATCGCATTAGTGCTATAGAACACAGGGAAGGAGACAAAGAGTGGTTTTCCATCACCTGGCAGCTGATTTGTGAATAAAGGTGTCAGAAGGAGGAAGGAGGTAAGAGCAGAATTTAAAAAAGAAATCTGGTACTGATCCTAAGCACAGAAAGAAGAGAAAATGTCTTCTAGGAAGGAGGCCCTGAGGAAGCCTGTTGGAAACATCAGTGAGATGGGGTCTTGGATGCTGGGACTTTGTCTTACCATGTGTTCTTCATATGTTTATGTGTCTGTTTTGGGGTTGACAGTGATCCTATAGAACAAAGTAAAGTTGGTCAATGTCTCTGGCCAATATTATGACCAAAGTCCATCATTCATGTATTTTGCATAATATATACAGCAAAATAGTTTGATGATATAGAGATCATCTCTGTTTATCTTTGAAATGTACACATGGAAAGTAGAAGGTTGATCCTGTGTCTGCTCAGACTCTGAGGTTGTCTAAGCTTTTTTTGGTTCTATTAGGGAAGCTTGGTGTTGTTGAACAAATATGACCTAAGACTTTCTATTCTTATCAGCATTCTTGGGATTTGTAGTATTTAGGGAAACAAAAGTAGACACAAAATCCACCATAGGCTATCTAGGACAGAACAAGATGAATACCTAGTCCCTTATATAATTCATGTTATTTTATGTTTTTAAGACTTCTTCCATGCTCCTTCCATTTCTGAAATCTTCTATAAGAATTTGTTTGGCTTTATTTCTGCTGCAAAACATTTTTAACCACCCTTTGACTCTGGCCACCATTGACAGTAGTGGCAACAATTATGCTGTTTAACATGACAGTCTACTACTCCCTTCAAATCCTCAATTGCATTGCCTTGATCCCCTATTTTCCCGTCAGTGTGCATGTTAAAAAATGGTTTTTCAGATTGTTATATAACACAGGGAATTCTCTGTAGAATATTTTGACACTCATTTGTCCCCATTTTCTGTCTGAAATTATTTGGTGATATTTTCTCTGCTTAATCAATGCTCCTTGTGTTTCTTTTAGTTTTTATATGTGGCAGTTTTGCTGTGTATTTGAGGGGAGTATTTATTAGACTACTAAATTAGGACCTATTCTAGCTTCTCTGGTTTGGTTCATTTTAATTTTAAAAATTTGGTGACAAAAATTTATTTCCAAAATTTTTTGATTATCTGCATTCTGCTTTTCAGTTGCTTGCTAATCTGTTATATTTAGCAGTTGTCTCTGCCTCCTTTTATTTGGTGACTGAAATTGTTAATATTATCAGTTGGAGCTTATTTCAGAACATTTAATACTATATGGTTTATGTTTTTATTCAGATTTTGAGCGGGGCTAGTGGCAATTTTAGAATAGTGTACTTGGAGTATCAGAAGGAGTGTTGCATGGCTGGAAATCCTGAGAACAATGCCCTTGACCAGTGTGGATAATCCAGTAGGTTCCTTTCCCTGCATATGAGTGTCCTGGCCTTTCTGGAAGGTTGCAGATAATATTACTGGAAGACTTCCTAATACAATGGGTTTAGCTACAGATAAAAAACCCTTGTGCCCATGCAGGGTGACTGTGAAGATTGTTTTCCTTCCCTGGTGTAACAATGGATGTATTCGAGAAAAGGGACTGTATCTGCAGTTGGCAATGTAAGAAAGCTATGTGGCTATGTGGTGAGGCAAATGTTTCCAGCTGGGCTTGGGGGAAGAAAGGGAGTAGTTTTAGGGATAAGCAGAGACCCCCTTGTGGTATTAAGGTGACTGTTTCTGGTTTCCTCAAACAATAATTTGAAAAGGAAAGTGGAGACAAACTAGTCCTCACCAGGTGGCTTCTGGTAGACCTTCAGTGAAAAGGAGAAGGGTCAAAGATAAGGAGGAGAGGGAAGGGGCAGCCAACTTGACTGGGGGTTGGGAAGGGGTGGTCCTGCTGGAAGGCAGGCTTCCCTTCTGCTTGGTGAGAACTGGAAAAGAGCAGGTGACTCTTCAGAATGTCACTGAGTTCAGAAACTTTCAATAACCTTCTCCACTGTCAGCCACGCAGGAAAGAGATTAGTGTGCTGTGACAGGAAAAATATCATCCCTTAACTCACCAAACAGAACAAAAACAGAGGAAATGGAAGAGTTGAAAGAGAAGGCTGTCCATCAGGAAGGGCAATGAAGAAGCAAAGAGCATGACTGCAGCAGAAGCTTAGGTACCTGGAAAGGAACAGAAGCGCTCAAGCAATACATTTGCCTCCTGATATGGATGGTTAACTTGACACATGCCAAGGAAAATTTCCACTTTCCTTCCCTGAAACCTGCTCTTCTGCAACCTTTTCTCAGTTAAAAACAGCTGTTTCACAACCCAAGACACATATTAATCAAATGAATGAAGATCAAGCACAAAGAACAAATATTAAAAGCAGCAAGAGAAAAACAACAAATAACACACAAGGGGATCCCTATAAGGATAACAGCTGATCTTTCAATAGAAATTCTTCAAGCTAGAAGGGGATGGCAGCACATACTTAAAGTGATGAAAGAGAAAAACCTGCAACCCAGATTACTGTACCCAGAAAGGATCCCATTCAAATATGAAGGAGAAATCAAAAGTTTTACAGACAAACAAAAGCTCAGAGAATTCAACACCACCAAACCAGTTCTTCAACAAATGCTAAAGAATCGTCTCTAGATAGGAAATACAGAAAAGGTTTTTAAACTCAAACATAAAAAAACAAAGTAAATGACAGCGGGATCATACTTATCAGTAATTACCTTAAATGTAAATGGGATGAATGCCCCAACCAAAAGACAAAGACTGGCTGAAGGGATATAAAAACAAGACCCCTATATATGCTGTCTACAAGAGACCCACCTCAAACCTGCAGACACATATAGACTAAAAGTGAAGGGCTGGAAAAAGATATTTCATACAAATGGAGACCAAAAGAAAGCAGGAGTAGCAATACTCATGTCAGATAAAATAGACTTTGAAATAAAGGCCATGAAAAGGGACAAAGAAAGACATTACATAATGATCAAAGGATCAATCCAAGAAGATATAACAATTATACATATATATGCACCCAGCATAGAAACTCCACAATATGTAAGGCAAATGCTAACAAGCATGAAAGGCGAAATTAACAGTAACACAATAATAGTGGGAGACTTTAATACACCACTCACACCAATGGATAGATCAACTAAACAGAAAATTAGCAAAAAACACAAACTTCAAATGATACAAAGGACCGGTTCAGTTCAATTTAGTTCAGTCACTCAGTCGAGTCCGACTCTTTGCAACCCCATTAATCACAGCACGCCGGGCCTCTGTGTCCATCACCAACTCCTGGAGTCTACCCAAATCCATGTACATTGAGTCAGTGATGCCATCCAGCCATCTCATCCTCTGTCATCCCCTTCTCTTCCTGCCCCCAATCCTTCCAAGCATTAGGATCTTGAGTCAACTCTTCACATGAGGTGGCCAAAGTATTGGAGTTTCAGCTTCAACAGCAGTCCTTCCAATGCACACCGAGGGCTGATCTCCTTTAGGATGGACTGGTTGGATCTTCTTGCAGTCCAAGGGACTGTCAAGAGTCATCTCCAACACCAGACACAGTTCAAAAGCATCACTTCTTTGGCACTCAGCTTTCTTCACCAACCAACTCCCACATCCATACATGACTACTGAAAAAACTATAGCCTTGACTAGACAGACGTTTGTTGGCAAAGTAATGTCTGTGTTTTTCAATATGCTATCTAGGTTGGTCATAACATTCCTTCCAAGGAGTAAGCGTCTTTTAATTTCATGGCTGCAATCAACATCTGCAGTGATTTTGGAGTCCCCCAAAATAAAGTCTGACACTATTTCCACTGTTTTTCCATCTGTTTGCCATGAAGTGATGGGATCAGATGGCATGATCTTGGTTTTCTGAATGTTGAGCTTTAAACCAATATTTTCACTCTCTTCTTTCACTTTCATCAAGAGGCTTTTTAGTAGCTCTTCACTTCCTGCCATAAGGGTGGTGTCATCTGCATATCTAAGGTTATTGAGATTTCTCCCAGCAATCTTCATTCTAGCTTGTGCTTCATCCAGCCCAGCTTTCTCATGATGTACTCTGCATATAAGCTAAAAAAGTGGGGTAACAATATACGGCCGTGAAGTACTCCTTTTCATATTGGCAATCAGTCTGTTGTTCCATGTGCAGTTCTAACCGTTGCTTCCTGACCTGCAGACAGGTTTCTCAAGAGACAGGTCAGGTAGTCTGGTATTCCCATCTCTTTCAGAATTTTCCACAGTTTCTTGTGATCCACATAGTCAAAGGCTTTGGTATAGTTAATAAAGCAAAAATAGATAATTTTCTGAAACTCTCTTGCTTTTTTGATGATCCAGCAGATGTTGACAATTTGATCTCTGGTTCCTCTGCCTTTTCTAAAACCAGGTTGAACATCTGGAAGTTCACGGTTCATGTATTGCTGAAGCCTGGCTTGGAGAATTTTGAGCATTACTTTACTAGCATGTGAGATGAGTGCAATTGTGCAGTAGTTCGAGCATTCTTTGGCATTGCCCTTCTTTAGGATTGGAATGAAAACTGACATTTTCCAGTCCTGTGCCCACTGCTGAGTTTTCCAAATTTGCTGGTATATTGAGTGCAACACTTTCACAGCATCATCTTTCAGGATTTGAAATAGCTTAACTGTAATTCCATCACCTCCACTAGCTTTGTTTGGAGTGATGCTTTCTAAGGCCCACTTGACTTCACATTTCAGGATGTCTGGCTCTAGGTGAGGGATCATACCATCGTGATTATCTGGGTTGTGAAGATCTTTTTTTGTATAGTTCTTCTGTGTATTCTTGCCACCTCTTCTTAATATCTTCTGCTTCTGTTAGGTCCATATTATTTCTGTCCTTTATCTAGCTCATCATTACATGAAATGTTCCCTTGGTATCTCTAATTTTCTTGAAGAGATCTCTAGTCTTTCCCATTCTGTTGTTTTCCTCTATTTCTTTGCATTCACCACTAAGGAAGGCTTTCTTATCTCTCCTTGTTATTCTTTAGAACTCCACATTCAGATTGAATTATCATACCTTTTCTCCTTTGCTTTTCACTTCTCTTCTTTTCACAGCTATTTGTAAGGCCTCCTCAGACAGCCATTTTGCTTTTTTGCATTTCTTTTCCATGGGGATGGTCTTAATCCCTGCCTCCTGTACACTGTCATGAAGCTCCACCCATAGTTCGTCAGGCACTCTGTCTATCAGATCTAGACCCTTAAATCTATTTCTCACTTCCACTGTATAATCATAAGGGATTTGATTTAGGTCATACCTGGATGGTCTAGTGATTTTCCCCACTTTCTTTAATTTCAGTCTCAATCTGGCAATAAGGAGTTCATGACCTGAGCCACAGTCAGCTCCTGGTCTCGTTTTTTCTGACTGTATAGAGCTTCTCCGTCAGTGGCTGCAAAGAATATAATCAATCTGATTTCAGTGTTGACCATTTGGTGATGTCCATGTGTACAGTCTTCTCTTGTGTTGTTGAAAGAGGGTGTTTGCTATTACCAGTGCATTCCTTTGGCAAAATTCTATTCGCCTTTGCCCTGCTTCATTCTGTACTCCAAGGCCAAATTTACCTGTTACTCCAGGTATTTCCTGACTTCCTACTTTTGCATTCCAGTCCCCTATAATGAAAAGGACATCTTTTGAGGGGTTAGTTCTAAAAGGTCTTGTAGGTCTTCATAGAACTATTCACCTTCAGCTTCTTCAGCATTACTGGTTGGGGCATAGGCTTGTATTACTGTGATATTAAATGGTTGCCTTGGAAACGAACGGAGATCATTCTGTCACTTTTGAGATCGAATCCAACTACTGCACTTCAGACTCTTTTGTTGGCTATGATGGCTATCTCATTTATTCTAAGGGATTCCTGCCCACAGTAGTAGATATAATGGTCATCTGAGTTAAATTCACCCATTCCAGTCCATCTTAGCTCACTGATTCCTAGAATGTCGATGTTCACTCTTGCCATCTCCTGTTTGACCAATTCCAATTTGCCTTGATTCATGGACCTAACATTCCAGGTTCCTATGCGATATTGCTTTTTATAGCATTGGACCTTGCTTCTATCACCAGTCACATCCACAACTGGGTTTTTTTTTTTTTTTTGCTTTGGCTCCCTCCTTTCATTTGTTTCTGGAGTTATTTCTCCACTGATCTCCAGTAGCATATCAGGTACCTACCGACCTAGGGAGTTCATCTTTCCATGTCCTATCTTTTTGCCTTTTCATATTCTTCATGGGGTTCTCAAGGCAAGAATACTGAAGTGGTTTGCCATTCCCTTCTCCAGTGGACCACATTCTGTCAGATCTCTCCAACATGACCTGACTGTCTTGGGTGGCCCCACATGACATGGCTTAGTTTCATTGAGTTAGACAAGGCTGTGGTCCATGTGATCAGATTGGCTAGTTTTCTATTTTTATGGTTTCAGTGTGTCTGCCCTCTGATGCCCTCTTGCAACACCTACCATCTTACTTGGGTTTCACTTACCTTGGACCTGGAGTATCTCTTCATGGCTGCTCCAGCAAAGCGCACCCGCTGCTCCTTACCTTGGATGAGGGGTATCTCCTCACAGCCTCCCCTCCTGACCTTGAATGTGAAGTAGCTCTTCTCGGCCCTACTGCACCCACGCAATCACAGAAAAGAACTATACACAAAAGATATTCATGACCCAGATAATCATGATGCTGTGATCACTCACCTAGAACCAGACATCCTGAAATGAAAAGTCAAGTACACCTTAGGAAGCATCACTATGAACAAAGCTAGTGGAGGTGATGAAATTCCAGTTGACCTATTTCAAATCCTAAAAGATGATGCTGTGAAAGTGCTGCACTCAATATACCAGCAAATTTGGAAAACTCAGCAGTGGGCACAGGACTGGAAAATGTCAGTTTTCATTCCAATCTCAAAGAAGGGCAATGCCAAAGAATGATCAAACCACTGCACATTGCACTCATCTCACGCTAGTAAAGTAATGTTCAAAATTCTCCAAGCCTGGCTTCAACAGTACATTAACTATGAACTTCCAGTTGTTCAACCTGGTTTTAGGAAAGTCTGAGGAACCAGAGGTTAAATTGCCAATATCCATTGGGGTATTGGAAAAACAAAAGAGTTCCAGAAGAATATCTATTTCTCCTTTATTGACTATGCCAAAGCCTTTGACTATGTGGACCATAACAGACTGGAAAATTCTTAAAGACATGGAAATACCAGACCACCTGACCTGCCCCTTGAGAAACCTGTATGCACATCAGGAAGCAACAGTTAGAAATGGACATGAAACAGCAGACTGGTTCCAAATTAGGAAAGGAGTAAGACAAGGCTGTCTTACTTGTCACCATGCTTATTTAACTTATATGCAGAGTACATAATGAGAAACGCTGGGCTGGAAGAATCACAAGCTGGAATCAAGATTGCTGGGAGAAATATCAATAACCTCAGATATGCAGATAATACCACCCTTATGGCAGAAAGTGAAGAAAAATTAAAGAGCCTCTTGATGAAAGTAAAAGAGGAGAGTGAAAAAGTTGGTTTAAAGCTCAACATTCAGAAAACTAAGATCATGCCATCTGGTCCCATCAACTTCATGGCCAATAGAGGGGGAAACACTGAAAACAGTGGCAGACTTTATTTTTTTGGGCTCCTAAATAACTGCAGATGGTAACTGCAGCCATGAAATTAAAAGACGCTTCCTCCTTGGAAGAAAAGTTATGACCAACCTAGACAGCATATTAAAAAGCAGAGACAGGTCTATTTGCAGCTTTTTAAGGAACCTCCACACTGTTTTCCATAGTGGCTGTACTAGTTTGCATTCCCACCAACAGTGTAAGAGGGTTCCCTTTTCTCCACATCCTCTCCAGCATTTATTGCTTGTAGACTTTTGGATGGCAGCCATTCTGACTGGTGTAAAGTGGTACCTCATTGTGGTTTTGATTTGCATTTCTCTGATAATGAGTGATGTTGAGCATCTTTTCATGTGTTTGTTAGCCATTTTTATATCTTCCTTGGAGAAATGTCTGTTAAGTTCTTTGGCCCACTTTTTAATTGGGTTGTTTATTTTTCTAGAATGGAGCTGCAGGAGTTGTTTGTAAATTTTTGAGATTAATTGTTTGTCTGTTGCTTCATTGGCTATTATTTTCTCCCATTCTGAAGGCTGTCTTTTCACCTTGCTTATAGTTTCCTTTGTTGTGCAAAAGCTTTTAATTTTAATTAGGTCCCATTTGTTTATTCGTGTTTTTATTTCCAATATTCTGGGAGGTGCCATATGACCCGGCAATCCCACTGCTGGGCATATACACCGAGGAAACCAGAATTGAAAGAGCCACGTGCACCCCAATGTTCATCGCTGCATTGTTTACAATAGCCAGGACATGGAAGCAACCTAGATGCCCATCAACTGACGAATGGATAAGAAAGCTGTGGTATATATACACAATGGAATATTACTCAGCATTAAAAAAAAATTCATTTGAAGCAATTCTACTCAGATGGACGAAACTGGAGCCCATTATCCAGAGTGAAGTAAGCCAGAAGCAAAAACAACAATACAGTATATTAACACATATATATGGAATTTAGAAAGACAGTAATGAGAACCCAACATGGGAGACCACAAAAGGAACGCAGATGTATAGAATAGACTTGTGGACTTTGTGGATGAGGGTAAGGGTGGGATGAGATGGGAGAAGGGCATTGAAGCATGTTAATTGTCATGTGTCTAATCAATCGCCAGCCCAGGATTGATGCTCGGGACTGGTGCAGCGAGATTTCCCGGGGGGGAGGGAGGAGGGAGGGGGGACCCGGAGGGGAAGCATATGTAAACCCATGGTGATATCATGACAATGTATGGCAAAAGCAATAATAAAAAAAAAAAAAAAAAAAAGCAGAGACATTACTTTACCAACAAAGGTCCATCTAGTCCAAGCTATTGTTTTTCCAGTAATCATGCATGAATGTGAGATTTGGACTATAAAGAAAGCTGAGTGTTGAAGAATTGGTGCTTTTGAACTGTGATGTTGGAGAAGACTCTTGAGAGTCCCTTGAACTGCAAGGAGATCCAACCAGTCCATCTTAAAGTAAATCAGTCCTGAATATTCATAGGAAAGACTGATGCTGATGCTGAAACTACAATACTTTGGCCAACTGCTGTGAAGAACTGACTCATTTGAAAAGAGCCTGATGCTGGCAAAGATTGAAGGAGAGAGGAGAAAGGGACGACAGAGGATGAGATGGTTCAATGGCATCACCGAATCAGTGGACATGAGTTTGACTAAACTCCAGGAGGAGGTGAAGGACAGTGAGGCCTGCATGCTCAATCCATGGGGTCGCAAAGAGTCGGACATGGCTGAGTGACTGAACTGAACTGAACTACATAGGAATCACAAAAAGTACCATTTTGAATGGATTAAATAGGTGAATGTGATATATTGCCTCAAAACAAATGTGTGTATATATGATGTTGAGGTAGAGAAGTAGGAAAGGAATGTATGTAATAGTGAGATGGGGAATAGGGACGTTTATGTTAGTAAGTTAGGCAAAACAGTCTGAAATAGGACATAAAACACATAGATATAAAAGAATAATTAGGCTTAATTGCATCAGAATTTAAAATATTAAAAGCCCCCAAAACAAAATCAAAGGACATTCATATTAGGAACTAGGAGCAAATATTTGTAGACTAAATCTCACACACAGGGTTGATATCCAAAATATATGATAAACCCAACAATAATAAAACTTCAAAAAATATAAAAATGAATATATATGATTACAAATCTGGCACACTAGCTGCTGGAAGATACTGTCAGCAGGACTGCCAAAGCAAATGAGTTCTTGATCATTGTTTCAAGTTTGTAGCTCTTTGTCCAGAAAAGGGCTGGACCAGCCTAGACTAAGATGAGAAGCTAAGGGTGAAAACTGTGTTCATGCCTGGGTGTATGCTTCCTTACTCTGAGATGGATGGTGGCCCTGCTCACAGGAGTTGTGCATGGCTTTAATCTACATTGACTTCTACACTCACACAGCCATCTCCACCTGACTCATGTACTGCTGAAACCTGGAGGCAGCAATTCATACTCCAGAAAATCTGATCCTTACTTATTCAGATTCATCATCCAACCAGGAACACACTACAGAGGCTTTGTTGGGATCACATCATTGGACCTTCACTGTCCTAAATGATAGTGCTGATAGCTCTTTAGTTATTAATACTGTCTGCACTCTGTATTCTTGGAACAGTTTAGCCTCATATACTTTATTCAAAATGTGGTTTGAACTATCTTTCTACCAGTCAGAGACAGATATGAACTCTAAGTACACACACACAAGGACACATAAAAAGGTCAATAATCATACAAAAGGAATTTAACTCTCACTGATATCAGGAAGAGGCACATTAAGATTAGGTATTTTTGTGTATATTTAAGTTACAAAAAGATAAAAGTAACAGATATCAAGGAATTGAGAGGATGTGAGCAAGCCAGTACTTTCACGAACTGCTCCTATTTCTTTAAATTATTACAGCTATCTTTTAGAGGTTAACACTTGCTCCGTGCATACATTCTGACCCAGAATTTCAGTTTTGATGTACACTAGTTATATACAGAGTATTCTCCATAAAATGGGACTTCCTTGGTGGCACAGTGGATAAGAATCTGCCTGCCAATGCAGGGGCAGAGTTGATCTCTGGTCCAGGAAGTTCTCACATGGAGTGGAGCAACTAAATCTATGTGTCACAATTACTGAGCCCATATGTTGTAACTGCTGAAGCCTGCGGATCTAGAGTCTGTGTTCTGTAGCAAGAAAATCCACTGCAGTGAGAAGCCCGCACACTGGAACGAAGAGTAGCCCCTGCTTGCTGCAGCGAGAGAAAGCCCATATGTGTCAAAGACTCATGAAAGCCAAACATAAACAAATAATTTTCTTTTTAAAGACAAGTCCACCGGGAGGAAAAGTGAGTCATTGATTAACCATTTCAACAAAATCCTTCTATTAAGGATATCTGCTTCCTTCCTTCTCCCATGTCTTCATACAACCAGGAGGGAGATATGTGTTGCTTTAGATTCCATACAGAAGAAGTTATGGTTGTAATTATCTTTGAATTCAGAGGAAGAGCCATTGAAAGTTTCAGATCCCCTTATGTTGCTGACATAGTGGTAAGCAGAATCTACAGACACTTGGACTCAGAGATGGTGAGAAATGCCTGCTGTGACTCTCATCGCTGGAGACCAGAACCTGGGAGGAACTCTCAGGCAAAAGACTGAAAGTAGAGCAGGAGGTTAACAAATACACATTTTGATAGACAATTCCTTGACCAGGCTTTCTCTCTGGGCTTTCTAAAGTTTAGAGTTATTGTGATTAAAGAATCAAAGTTTTGCCCACAATTTTAACCAACACTATGCCTCCCCAGAGAAATTTTTATCATTGTGCTCAAAGTAGCAAAAACACGATCTTCACTGTCACGGTGTTCGTACCAGCAACGACAACAACAACAACAAAAATTTCTATACAAGCTTCTTTTTATGAAGGCAGAAGAATAAGATACTAGAAACCTGTGTGAATGTACTGCTGATTTTAAAGCAAAATAATGTACATGGGGAAAAGAATTTTTTTTCAACTCACCTGTTAATATCAGAGGAAAAGTTCTGTAAAGAGGAATGCAGGTAATCAAAAAAAAAGTTTGGAAACCCAATAACTCATTATGAAATTTTTAAATAAAATCAACAAATATAAGGAAGAATAGGCTTTAATTAAACAACAACAACAAAAATCCTCCAAAATTCATAACAAAAAATAAGCTACAAGTGAAAGTTAAATACAGTGGTTGGATTAAGGAGAGAAAATATCAAAAAATAAGTTTCATGTAGACAGTGAGGAGAATGAGTGTCAGAATATTCTAGACAAAATTCTCTGTGTTTAAGAGTAACCTGAGAAAACATGTTCTAACATGGAAACTCACTGAAAAATATGATATCAAGGCAAGGAAATTGAAGACTTGAAAGGAACATAAGACCATCTTCTGGAGGTTCATAAATGTGGCTATGAAATTATCAGTGGAAGACAGGAAGGTTAAAAATTTTTCCTAGCAGAAAAAAACCAAAGAAAATCTCACAAAGATGCTAGAAAAGAGAAGAAGTCTTAGAGACATAGAATAACATGATCCATTCAAGAAGATGTATATTCATTTCATTCAGTCCTATAAGTCCTATTGTAGATTCTATGTCTACCTTTGCTCTTACTAAATATTATAACCCCTAAAATATTTACAAGAATAGAAAGTCTTAGATTACCTTGTTGGACAACACCAATACTTTCCTAATAGAGAACAGATAAACCTGGATGATATCTGGTGGCCTGAAAAGGCTGAGAGTGAGCCTTCTGCCATCCATGTGTGCCCAAGGATGCTATCCACATATATTTCATAAATAAACAAAAATAACCTCTATCATCAAAATGTTTTGCAATGTATCATATACATAGGTAAACAAATACCAAAATGATGGAGTTTGGGTGATATGAAGGCCAGAGATTACAGCCAAAACACACACAAATGACATTTGGAAGGACAAAAAATGATTTCACCAAAAAGACTGAAAATCAAATGACAGAACAGTTCTAATATCTGTACTGAATGCGTGGACACTCTCCCTCAAAAGCTTTACCCATGTCACATGTTGTACCTTTTACAAATGACACACTAATAACATTCTATCCATTCCATCCTGCAGGGATTAGTCCCAGCTGTAACCCTGTCTAACCGGTGACAAGATCTTCCCAGTGTAGAATTCAAAGATACCATTGTTCTGGTCCCCTTTATAAAGGAAATTACCTGGCTTCTCCCAGTGCAAAGCTGAGAGCAAATCCAGAGCTTCCTCCAAGATGCTGCTGATCCTGCTCTCAGTGGCCTTGCTGGCCCTGAGCTCAGCTCAAGACCCAGTTTCTGGTAAGAATAAAGGGGGAGGGTGCTGAGCCTCTGCCTGGGGCTTGGGGGATCACACTGCAGTGAGGAAGCTGGTAAAGAGGAGACATAAGGGAAAGATGCGGCTGCAGGCTGCTTAAGACAAGAGGAAGGCCCTTCACCTCTTCTATGATGTGAAGGCCTCAAACTTAGTACAACTGGAAACCAGCACAGCATTTTTAAGCAGAGGGATGACAAAATGAGACTTATCTCTGTGCTGTGAAGGATGCATTGCAAAAAGGCAAGACTGGAACAGAGACGTTCCTTCATGTAGATATTATAATAATCAGAGAAGGCAGTGGATGAAGGTGGCCTTGCTAGGGAATGCCACACAGATGGAGGAGGTGAAGCCCATTCAGAGCTATTTCAGAGACAGAAGAGAGTAATAAATCTCTCTGTGTCTACCTAGAAATATGGAGATTCCAGGGCACAGTGGTCTCATTTTACTCCCACCAATATTTAACATTTCAGAATATTGTGCCCAACATGGCAAGATTGTATCCACATGTTTACTCCTGGTCCTTCTACCTTGAGAAGCCATGTTAATATAAGTAAAGTATTTCATAAATGGAGGGCAGAAGGACACGAAAACGTAACACTGAAATATTCCAGCACATAACCTAAATTAGCATTAGGGTTTAAGGGATCCCAGGAAGGACAAAAAGGCCTCTTTTGAGTTTGTGGTTGATCCTCAGCACAGTAATAGCCCTGCCATGCCTTCATGTTCTCTTTCTTTTGCAAAGGCATCACAGATGGTAGCTGAAAATTTATAATATCTTAGAGTATATACAGAGTGTGTCCCTTTTCCTGGAGAACATTGTGATCCCTGGAGGATATAGGTTCATCTTCTGCTTCTTTTCCTAGAAAGCAGCAGTGAAGAGTCTCTGAGCACCTCATTAGGTAAGTTTCAATTAATCCTCATCATCTTTTTTTTTTTCATTAGCAACTTTTCAGTTCTCCGGTATCCTGTTATCATCATTATCTTGTGAAGGTTATAATCGATGTTAGAACCCCTAGAGATGAAGGCAGTCCTTTCTAACCTTGGTCTTGGGGATCATGAGCAAGGCCCTAACACGAATAATATGATGTCTAGCCTGGATGACACTGGACATGCTGCCTGGTCCCTCAGGCCAGAAATAATGGTTGAGAGAGGACAACAAAGGGAAGGAGTCACAATTCTGACTCCTGCAGCCTACTGAGAGCCAACCCTTCAACTGACTCTTTCCTTCTTCTTCAGTATTCTTCTCTTTAAATGTGTGGTTTAGATAAAAGGCAGAGAAGCTAGATCTGGTTCATTTTTCCTGTTTCTCTGCTCACCTGTGTCACAATACCTAATTAAAATTTGCAAGTTATTTGGTGGCTCAGAGGTTAAAGTGTTTGCCTGTAATGCGGGAGACCTGGGCTTGATCTCTGGGTCAGGAAGATCCCCTGGAAAAGGAAATGGCAACCCACTCCAGTATTCTTGCCTGGAGAATCCCATGGATGGAGAAGCCTGGTGGGCTACAGTCCATGAGGTCGCAAAGAGTCGGACATGACTGAGCGATTTCGCTTTCTTTCTTTCCTGTGTGGGTCATCATGTTCTCTCTCTCTCTCTCTCTCTCTCTCTGTGTATCCTACTATTACTCCACCTGATTTTAGAGCCAGAGGGTTCCACAAACACTCTCCATAGGCCAGACTTGGAGTCACAGTTGGCATGTTATGTCAGTAACCCAAAATATATCTGGCAGGATAATTGACATGATTAATCCCTTTGCTTTCTTCTGTCCTTGGAGACATTTTATGGCAATCCTAAGTTATCCATCACCTTCTTTTTGCCAGATTGTTTTTCTCAAGAGCAAAGAACTAAGACTCAGAATCAGTAGTATATGGGTGAACAAGAGTACTGCAAATGAAGTGAGTAGGAAGGAAGCTGATAGTTGAGAGACAGGTTCTGGAGGAATAGACTGCCCAAAAAGTTTGTCAGAGATCAAAATGAGAGGGGAGCCTTCCATCACCTAGTTCCTCTCTTTTTGTGCCATACCTTGTAGATGAAACCAGCTCGGACTCAAGCTCAGATGAGGATTTTTTCATACTACCTGCTAGAGAACATAGAGAACGCAGAGGACCACCGCCTTCTCCTAATGATGAAAATGAAGATGAAGAAGGTGCAAGAGGGCCACCTCCACCAGGGCCACCTCCACCAGGACCTCGTCCACCAAGACCACCCCCACCAAATGATGAACCTCAGCCAAGTCCACCCCCACAAGAGGAGCAACCAGAGCAGAATCCAGACGAAGACACACCATCCGAGTAAGCTGAAAGTCGTTGACAGTTATGACTCCAGCTCCCTCTCGATCAAGGGCCCTAACCCTACAGGTCTCATGATTTAGTGAGTCATTAAATCAACAGAAAATATGTGAAAATTGCATAGACCTGGACACAAGATTTAAAAGTTTCTATAGTCTATTTTATAGTCTAAAATAAGGTAGCAAAACCTCATATTCATTACAAGCTACTCAAAGTGATTTCAATTTGGGGAAATAAGAAACATAAATTGCCTTTTCTCTGATGACCACCTGTCCTAAAGTGGGCTGGTGATGAGGAAGTACACCATGTTCTCCCTTGTGCTTTTCTCTCCTTCTCCTCTGGCTCAATGACCCTCATTTCTCAAGTTTGTACCTGACCAGGCCTCTCAGGTTCAGGGTCCCTACTAAATGATACTTTAAGTTTAGGTTGCTAAATTCATCTAGCTAAAATATTTCCTTTTCAATTAGTATATGGTCAAGGTAAAAAAAAATATGTGAACTGAAAGGCATGAGGCTAACTCTTAAAGGCATCCAAATCCTATCTTCCCACTTCCTTCCCCAAAGATCACCACAGTTAACTCTTGAACATCCTCTTGGAAACACTTATACCCTTTAAAACATAGTTATATATTTTATCCACAAATGATGTCTTACTTTATGCAGATTAATAGGTTGCTTATGTCAAATAACATAGTTGTTAAAATTATTCGTAACAGTTCTTTGAGCTGTATGGGTCTGTTTAATCCTCATATTGCTTACTTTAAAATTCCTTCTAATGCATTGTCTGGCTGTGCCATGATTTCTTTAACCAACACTGTATCAATGGACATTTAGGTCTGTTTCAGTTTTTAACTAGTTAAAAATTGGTTGCAGTAACCATCTTTGTAAATATATATTTGACCACTTTAAATAGCAACCAAGAGATAAACAACCTAAGAACAACCTTTCATCTTGCAAGCAACAACTTAGAGCACATTTTCTATTAGGTGCATAAAAATGACAGATCAAAGGAAATTTGAAGGAAACAGGAGAGGGAAGAAGAAGAGAAGGGAAATGTGGGCTCTTTGCTACGTCCCTTCACTGTTATCTGCAAGGATTAGAAACCAGCTGCTCACCTTGTGTGAACCTCCTTTTTTGCTTTTCAGAGCATGAGTATGAAGATACAACTGCTTCAGAAAGCCATGACATTGGAAGAAGGAAGTCTGTCTTCAATTTACCAATAAAATAATCAGCATCCAGTTTCTAAGTGTCACGTCTCATTCTGGATGTTTGTGAGCCTGAAATTTGAAGGCCATGAACATCCAAGAGCAGTTCTCACTGATGCTTCCAGCAGGCTTCTTCCTGAACTATCTTCTTAGAAGACATTTTCCCTTTGCTTCTGCTTGGGGACCAGAATGTGTATCTCCTTTCTACCTCCTATTGCCTCCCCCTTCCACCTGACACCTTTATTCAGAAGCCAGGTGCCTTTCCTGTCCTTCCCTGGTGTTTTTATTATTTTCACACCTTTCTAATAATTTTAGGGAAATAAAGAAAATATTGCAAATGTGAAGAAGTGGCAAGAGCTGAGGGAATCTTTAAAATATCCTAAAGAATTGATCCTGGTTTCTAATAAAATAAATGTGATTCTAGATCCCTATTCCCTCAAGCCCATCCGCTCTTTTAAATCATTTCTCAGTTTTCTTTCTAGATCCCCCACCTCTCTATAACAAAATGTAAGTCAGTTTCATAAAGGAGATGACATGTTGCTTCTCAAAAGCAAGGAAACTTCAGACATGAGTTTATATTATCTGCTTTTATTAGCTCTGGACTTTTAGCAAGCTACTTCAACTCTCAGAGGTTTGGTTTCCCTATCCATAGAGTGAGGATAATATTCATACCTACCCTAGGGCACAAAGAGTAACAAATACCACTCATAAGACCTAGCAGAAGAAATTTCCTGGTAGTCTAGTGGCTAAAACTCTACCCTCCCAAGGCAGGGGACCTGGTTCAATCCATGGTCAGAAGACTAGATTCCCACATACAGCAAATATAGATCCCCATACTGCAACTAAGATGTAGCACAGCCAAATAAATAAAAATAAATATTTCTTTTAAACACTGGCAAAGATTGCCTTCACCACTTCCTAATAATTATTATAGGGAAGGCTAGTACATGTGAAATTGTAAGAAACTAAATATTTCCCAAACTCAGCTGTTCATATTGCTTTGTCAGAAGGTCAAATTACATTATTTTCTGATAATGCCTCTTCCTAATTCAAAAAACAATGAAAAACTGTTGGCCTCTGGTAGTACTTTCTGGTGTCTTTTCATCTGTATGCTACTATTTCTGATACTGATTCTGCCATGGTACATTGATAACTTCCACTCACTTCCATTTCTTACAAAGTTGGAAAATATTCCTAGATTAAAAGACACTCCTACAGTGAGCATTAACAAAATCAATATTTAAAAAGAAACCTGACATTGAGGTTTCTGACATGAAGTGAAAAGCAGAATGTTTGGATTCCATCAAAGGCTCCCCTATTTTGAAATCACAAAGAATGAGAATCTGTCTAGGATGGAAAGCAGCCCATTCATGAATATCTCTGGCAAAGACTGGCAAATCTTGTGCACTAGAAAGAGAGGATCTCAGAAACATTCCTTCAGCACCAGATTCATGCTAACTCCAGGTCTACTCACTATGCTTCTATGAATGAATGCTGAGCATGACTTGATTTTCTTACCTACAAGCTCAGACTATTATGCTGAACAGAAGTTTACTGAAACAAATATATTACTTAAATTGCTTCTTGAATTATTCATTTTTAAATGTAATATAGAACTTCTCACAGTGGATTGTAGCTTTGGACTCCATTTTTGATTCTGATTTTGGCATCTACTAACAGTCATAGAGCCTTAAACTTTCTGTCAGCAAAATGACAAATACATTCTCTATTTTCAATAAAATAGAATGCATTTTATCGTTTCATTTATATTTAACAAGTCTTTTTTTCTACATTTAGAAAAAAATTGTCAAAAATAAAAATATAGCCCCCCCCCCCCGAAACACACACACAGGGGTGAGGTATCTCAGAGGCTGCAGCCTGGGCACCGGCAGTCACAGCAGGCTTTGGAGGTGTGGCACTGTGGGGTCTGGTACCCCAAGACTCCCTCCTGGACTGCTAGAGGAGGCTTAATCACCAAGATCCCCATGGCCCCCCATCCTTAGTCTCCCTTTCAGTCCCACAGAGGCACTTCAAATGATGCCAGTTTGCAGCTGGGCTGTGTTCTGCAGTGTGGGTCTCAGTAGGGACAAAGTGCGCCTTTGCAGTCAAGGCCAGGAAACAGCTGCACTGCCTCAGGCTCATCTGTCTGCAGAATACGTGGGGGACTCTGAAACTATGACAGAACCCACTTCACATCACCCCCAACCTCACCCCCACTGTTGGTGGGTCCTCTCGCAAGACAGGCACTGGGGCTGCTAGCGGAGAATGCCAGGGTTTGAGAGGAACCAGGCCGGCCCACACTCTGAGAAAAGGGTGGGAGACTGAGGGCAGATGGGGGTCCACAGTCCACCTTCAACAAACCACCTCCAGGTGGGAAGGAGAGGCCAGGGACCCGAGGGCAGAAGAAGGAGAGCCACCTGCTTCCCCAGACATCCATCACTCCTGTGGAATGGCCTCAGCCCGGTCCAGAGGGTGTGACATCACAACATCCAGCACTTGTGCAAGTCTCAATAAGACCTTCATGAACTGTGTGTGTTCTACCCAGCTCTGACTTTCATGGAGTGTTCTTACTGAAAATGGCATAAAGCAGAGAGAACCAATTTAATCCAGGTTAGAAGAAAATAACATGGAATGTCTCCTCTCCTCACCCTCAGACAGCCTACAGCCATGAACCTAACACCTCTAATACTTTGATCTGTGACAGAAAAAGAGGCTCCAATAGGGGCTGATTGTGATTCTTGTTTCAGCCAGTCTTCCAGTCTCAGAAAGTCAAATTTAGAGGTTTTGACAGGACCCTCTGTTGTTTCACAAACTATGTGCTGCTCTCTTATTGAGGGAACTTCAAAACTCTAGTTTTCAGAAATGTTTCAGATGTGTTCCACTTTAAGCACCCTTTTTTCCACCAAGATTATTTTGGTTCCAAAGGCAAGAAACCCAACTAATTGGCTCATATGGAAAAGGAAAAATGGAATATGCAAAAATACAGGGACATCAAATATGAGTGGATTGAAAGGCTCAATATTTTTAAAGGACTTTAATTGATCAGTCTTCCCATGTGACATTACTTTCTCCACTAGACATATCTACACCAGAATGCCATTCTCTCTTTGGCCCAGTCACTTCATTTTTCCTGGAGCTATTAGTAATTGCCCTCCACTCTTCCCCAGTAGCATACTGGACACTTTCCTGACCTGGGGGCCTTATCTCCAATGTCTTCTCCTTTTGTATTTTCATACTGTCCATGGCCTTCTCTAGGCAAGAATACTGGAGTGGGTTGCCTTTTCCTTCTCTAGTGAACCACATTTTGTCAAAACTCTTTCCTATGACCCATCTGTCTTGAGTGTCCCTGCTCAGCGTGGCTAAAAACTTCTTTGAGTTTTGCAAGCCCCTTTGCCATGACAAAGCTGTGATCCATGAAGGGGATCAGCTGTGGATGTGTCTGCTAGTGAAAGTAAAGTCCGATACAGTAAAGAATAATACTGATAGAAACCTGGAATGTTATGTCCATAAATCAGGGTAAATTGGACATTGTTAAGAAAGAGATCATAAGACTGAACATAGACATCTTAGAAATCAGTGAACTAAACTGGACTGGAATAGTAAAATGAAGTCACTCAGTTCTGTCCAACTTTTTGCAACCCCAGGGACTATAGCCCACCAGGATCCTCCATCTGTGGAGTTTTCCAGCCAAGAATACTGGAGTGGGTTGTCTTTTCCTTCTTCAGGGAATCTTTCCAACCCAGGGATCAAACTCAGGTCTCCCTCATTGCAATTGGACGCTTTACCATTTGAGCCACAGGGAAATGGGACAGGAATGGGTGAACTTAATTCAGATCCTATTATACTTACTGCTACATTATATCCTGGTGGGTCCGCTGGCAAAGAATCCACCTACAATGAGGGAGACCTGGGTTCGATCCCTGGGTTGGGAAGATCTCCTGGAGAAGGGCAAGGCTTCCCTCTTTCACTTCAGTATTCTGGCCTGGAGAATTCCATGGACTGTATATAGTGCATGGGGTCACAAAGAGTCAGACATAATTGAGCAACTTTCACTTCACATTATCTCTGCCACTGTGGGCAAGAATCCCTTAGAAGAAAGAGAGTGGCCATCATAGTTAACAAAGAAGTCAGAAATGCAGTACTTGGGTGCAGTGTTAAAAAGGACAGAATAATCTTGTTTCATATCCAAGGCAAACCATTCAACATCACAATAATCCAAGTCTTTGCCCCAACCAAAGAAGCTGAAGTTGACTAGTTCAATGAAGACCTATAATACTTTCTAGAACTATGTCCTTTTCATCATAGGGGATTGGAATGCAAAAGTGGGAAGTCAAGATATACCTGCAATATCAGGCAAGCTTGGCCTTGGAGTGCAAAACAAAGCAGAGCAAGGGCCAACAGAGTTTTGTAAATAGAACACACTGGTCAGAGCAAACACCCTTTTCCAACAACACAAGAGACAGTTCTACATATGGACATCACCAGATATTTAATACCGAAATCAAATTGATTATGTTCTTTGCAGATGAAGATTGAGAACTATACTATCAGCAAAAACAAGGCCAGAAGCTGACTGTGGCTTAGATCATGAACACTTTATTGCAAAATTCAGGCTTAAATTGAAGAAAGAAGGGAAAACCAATAGGCCATTCAGGTATGACCTAAATCAAATCCCATATGATTATACAGTGGAAATGACAATTAGATTCAAGGGATTTGGTCTGATAGATAAAGTGCCTGAAGAACTATGGACAGAGGTACATAACCCTGTATATGAGGCAATGACAGAAACCATGCTAAAGAAAGGTTTTACAATGAAAAACTATCATGAACAAAGTTAAAAGGTACTCAAGATTTAGAAGAAAAATATTTATTAAATATATATCATACAGGACTGATACCCACAATATATAAAGAAAATAAGCAATAAAACTAAAAAATAACTAACATGAATATGGATAAGTATGAAATCAGACCAGGCCCTCTGGCTGCTATAAAAGACTGCCAGGGTGATTCCCCAAAATACTTGGTTCCTGGTCATTGTGTCAAGTCTACAGCTTTGTCTAGAAATGTGTTGGATCAGCCAAGACTAGGCTGAAAGGCTAAGGATGATACTTCTGCTGGTGTCTGGGTATATCCTGCTTTACTTGTAGTCCTTTTAAAAACTATGAGACAGATGGTAGCCTACTCTTGGGAGGTGTGTATGTCTTTAATCCACATTGGCCTCTACATTCACACAGCCGTCTCAGCTTCACCTGTGAACTGCTGAAACCTGGAGCAAACAGTAGATCTTTCAGAAATTCTGACCCTCACAGTTCAGGCTCTTCATCCATAACCAGGAACACACTGAAGAGGCTGTAGGGACTCCAAACATTGAACCTCCACTGTGGAGTGTTGATCACTCCATGAGGTATTCTGATGGTCTTCTATCTCTATTCTTAGAAAAGATTTGTCTGATATGACTTATCCAAATTCTTTGATTTATACACTACACCATGGTACTTCTTTTATGAGATACACGCAGGTTTGTTAAAGAGTGAGAGGGCATCTGGGGAGGGAAAAGATTGAGCAATGATTTAAAAAGAGAAATGGGTCATCCCGGTGCACCAGCCCTGAGCACCCTGTATCAAGCATCAAACCTGGGCTGGCAATTGATTTCATATATAATAATTTACATGTTTCAATGCCATTCTCCCATATCATCCCACCCTTGCCTTCTCCCATAGAGTCCAAAAGACTGTTCTATACATCTGCATCTCTTTTGCTGTCTTGCATACAGGGTTATCGTTACCATCTTTCTAAATTCCATATATATGCGTTAGTATATTGTATTGTTGTTTTTCCTTATGGCTTACTTTACTCTGTATAATTGGCTCGAGTTTCATTCACCTCAGTAGAACTGATTCAAATGTATTCTTTTTAATAGCTGAGTAATATTCCATTGTGTATAGGGGGTTCTGAAAGGGGAACACATGTATACCCATGGTGGAGTCATGTCAATGTATGGCAAAACCAACACAAGAATGTAAAGAAAATAAATAAATAAAATTTAAAAAAAATAAAAAATAAATAAAAAGGGAAATGGGACATTATGGGCTCAAGAAATGGAGACCTAGAAACATATTCATTTTCTTAGCAAGAGGATCAATTATTTTAGAATTTCATTTTTGTTTGTTTTTCTTTAATTTTTATTTTATATTGCAGTAGAATTTATTTCACTTTCCTCTCCTTTTTCACTTTATTTCACTCTGTCACTGAGGAAAGTGAAAAAGTTGGCTTAAAAATCAACATTCAGAAAACTAAGATCATGGTACCTGGTACCATCACTTCATGGCATATACACAAAGGAACAATGGAAATAGTAAGAGACTTTATTTTGGGAGGCTCCAAAATCACTTCAGATGGTGACTGCAACCGTGAAATTAAAAGATGCTTCCTCCATGGAAGAAAAACTATGACCAAACTAGACAACATATTAAAAAGCAGAGACATTAGTTTACTAACAAAGGTCTATCTAGTCAAATCTATGGTTTTTCCAATAGTCATGTATGGATGTGAGTTGAACTATAAAGAAGCACCGAAGAATTGACACTTTTGAACTGTCGTATAGGAAAAAACTCTTGAGAGTCCCTTACACTGCAAGGCAATCCAAACAGTCAATCCTAAAGGAAATCAGTCCTGAATATTCATTGGAAGGACTGATGCTGAAGCTGAAATCCCAATACTTTGGAAATCTGATGTGAAGAACAGACTCATTGGAGAAGACCCTGATGCTGGAAAACATTGAAGGCAGGAGGTAAAAGGGAAAATAGAGGATAAAATGGTTGGATGGCATCACCAACGCAATGGACATGAGTTTGAGTAGACTCCGGGAGTTGGTGATGAGCAGGGAAGATTGGTGTGCTGCAGTCCATGGGGTCGCAAAGAGTCAGACACAACTGAGCAACTGAACTGAACTGATAGTTGTTTCACAATGGTCCATCACTTTCATGTGTACAACAATGTTATTCACATATACATATACAAATGTCTATTCCTTTTAGAATTCTTTTCTCATAGAGATTATTGCAGATTACCAACTTTCCCTTTTGGTAACCACAAGTTTGTTTTCTTAGTCAATATGTCTATTGCTGTTTTGTAAATAAGTTCATTTACATCATTTTTAAAATTCCACAAGTGATATCATATGATATTTGTCATTCTCCATCTGACTTACTCAGTATGATAATCGCTAGGTTCATCCCTGTTGCTGCAAATGGCATCTACTGTTTTTTATGCCTGAGTAATAGTCCACCATTATAGGTATCATATCTTTATCCATGCATCTCTTAATGGACACTTAGCTTGTTTCCATTTCTTGGGTATTGTAAATAGTGCTGCAGTGAATATTGGTATGTATATTGGTATGTATATTTTTGAATTATGATTTTCTCCAGAGGTGGGACTGCTGGATCATTTTGTAGCTCTGTTTTTAGTTTTTTAAGGAAACTCTGCACTGTTGTCCATAATGGCCATACCAGTTTACATTCCCACCAGTGGTGTAGGAGGATTCCCTTTTCTTCAAATCCTCTCCAGCATTTATTATTTGTAGATATTTTGATGATAGTCATTCAGGCTAATGTGAGGTAACACCTCACTCTTGTTTTGATTTACATTTCTCTACTAATTAAAGATGTTGAGGTCAAACTTTAAAAGTATCCAGGCCTCCCCAGAGTGAGGTAGACTCTTGCTAGCCTCTCCAGCATTTACTATTGGTATTTTAGGGATTTCCTCACTCTGCAACTTCTTCACATTTGCATTATTTTCCATGTTCACTGTAATTACTGGAATCTCAGAAAAGTAAGAGGGAAAAAATTACATTGTTGATATAGAATACAGGGAAGGAGAAAAACAATATAGGTATGTCACCTGACAACTGGTTTGTGAATAAAGGTGTCAGAAGAATGAAGGAGGCAATAGCAGGTAGAAAAATAGAGATCTAGCCCTGTCCCCAAGTAAGGAACAAAGGGAAAAATTTCTCCAGGAACATGGCCACAGAGAAAGCCTGTTAGAAGCATCAGTGAGAAGGGGTCTTGGATGCTCCTATGCTGGGTTCATGGCCCTCAAATTTCAGATTCACCCAGAATGAGAAATGGCACTTAGAAACTAGATGCTGATATTTTATTGGTAAATTGAAGATAAACTGACTTGCTTCAGTGTCCTGGCTTTCTGAAGGACTGGTATCTTCTTATTCATTTTCTGAAAAACAAAAAAGGAAGATCAGACAGGATTGGCAAGGGTTTTTTAATCCCTGCTATTCACTGGAGGGAAGTAGGTGAGAGTTCAACATTTTTCCTTCTCTTCTTCCTCATTCTCCTCTTTCATTCTTAAATTCTTTATGGTTTATATGGACCTACAGATAACGGGTTTTAAATTCTTGCTTGTAAGATGAATAAAAAGATTCTTCTGAGATTGTCTCTTGACTGTAATGTTCAAATATGTGATATATTTACAAGGATGGTACCTACAATATATGCTATAATAACACAAATGAAAAACCAGCTTATATGTCCATTCATGGAGGTTGGTTGATCATGGCATAGCCAGACACTGGATATATACGATGATAAAATAAAACAAGAACAGCAATAAAAATAAGATCAAATAGATCCACATAGATTTATGAGCTAAAATGGAAGTTTTCAAAGAATTATGTTCTTTGAAATGAACAGCATGAGCTCTGCATAGAATATATGAAATCATTTGTACATTAAAAAGACTGTGTGTGGTGGGGGGAGTTGCTCAGTTGAATCTGACTCTTTGTGACCACATGGATTGTGGTCTGCCAGGCTCCACTGTTCATGAGATTTTTTCCCATCAAGAATACAGGAGTGGGTTGCCATTTCCTACTCCAGACGATCTTCCTGACCCAGGGATTGAACCTGCATCTCCTGTGTCTCCTGCAATGCAGGTGGATTCTTTAATGCTGAGCCACCTGGGAAGCCTGTTCAGGTATGTTAAGTTGCTTCACTTATGTCCAACTCATTGTGACCCTTTCAACTTTAGCCTGCCAGACTCCTTAGTCCATAGGATTCTCTAGGCAAGAATACTGGAGTGGGTTTCCATGCCCTCCTCCAGGGGATCTTCCTGACCCAGAGACTGAACCCTCATCTCCTGCAACTCCTGCATTGTAGGCAGATTCTATATCACTGAGCCACCGGGGAAGCACCATATATATACACACACACACACACACACACACACACACACACACACACATATATATATATATATACATACATACACACACACATATATATATATATTGGGCTTCCCCAGTAGCTCAGCACAAAGCTAAGTATGGAGAAAGTAACATGGAAACAGACATTACCATATGTAAAACAGATTCCCTGGTGGCACAGATGGTTAAAATCTGCCTGCAATGCAGGAGACCCAGATTCTATCCCTGGATCAGGAAGATCCCCTGGAGAAGGGAATGCCCACCCACTCTGATATTCTTGCCTTGAGAGTTCCACAATTCTATGGCAAGAGGAGCCTGCTGGGCTACAGTATATAGGGTCGCAAAGAGTCAGACACGACTCAACGACTAACACTTACACTCTCATGTAAAATTGATAGCTCGTGGAAATTTGCTGTATGACTCAGGACACTCAGGTAACCGGTGCTCAGCAACAACCAAGAGGGGCGCAACGGGCAGGGAGGTGGGAGGTGTGTCGAGTCAGAGGGCACATAGATAGACCTATGCTGGTTCATGTTGGTGTTTGGCAGAAACCGACACAATATTGTAAAGCAATTATCCTTCAATTAAAAATAAGTTAATTGAAGCAATCATCCTGCAAAGTAGAAAATGTGGGTTCAATTCCTGAGTGTGAAGGCCCCCATGGAGACAGGCTTTCTTGGTTTCTCAGATGGTAAACAATCCACTTGCAGTGCAGGAAACCTGGGTTCAATTCCCTGAGTTGGGAAGATCCCCTGGAGAAGGGCATGACAACCCACTCCAGTATTCTTCCTGGAGAATCCCCATGGACAGATGAGCCATGGGCTACAGTCCACGGGGTCACAAAGAGTCGGACATGACTGAGCAACTAAGCAGTTGTGCACATGGAGAAGGAAATGGTTACCCACTCCAATATCCTTTCCTGGGAAATCCCATGGACAGGGAAGCCTGGTGGGCTACAGTCCATGGGGTTGCAAAGAGTCGGACATGACTTAGCGACTAAACAACAACAAGGCACAATTGCTTTCAGGAGGATGTCCAAAGGAGCTAACTGTGGTGGATCTGGGGTAAGGGACTGGAGAGGTAGGATATGATAAGCCTTTAAGAGTTAGTCTCAGAGTTTCTCATTAGTTTTTTTTTCCTAACTTGAGCATATATGAGCAATATTTTAAAATTACATAACTTAGCAGTAAAATTTTTCTGTATCATTCATCAGGTACACTGGATCCAAGAGGTCTAGCCAGGTGGAAACTTGAAATGGGAAATCAATGAACCAGAGGAGGAAGAGAAGAGAGGACCACAAGGCACCACCACTCTATTTCCTCATCACCAAACAGCTTTAAGACAAGTAGCAATCATTAGGGAAAAGGCAGTTTATGGTCCATGTTTCTCAAAATCAGAATCAACTTGGATACCTTGTTAAAAATACACAGTTGTTGCTGTTGTTGCTCAGTCACTCATTCATGTCCAACTATCTGTGACATGATGGACTGCAGCATGCCAGGCTTTCCTGTCCTTCACTATCTCCCAGAGCATGCTCAAACTCACATCCATTGAGTCACTGATGCCATCCAACCATCTCACCCTCTGTTGTCCCCTTATCCCCCTGCTTTAAATTTTCCTAGCAACAGAGTCTTTTCTAATGAATCTACCCTTAATATCAGCTGGCCAAAGTATTGGAGCTTCAACTTCAGCATCAGTCCTTCCATTGAATATTCAGGTTTGAGTTCCTTTAGGATTCATTGGTTTGATCTCCTTACAGTCTCAAGACTCTTCTCCAACCTGACAGCTCAGAAGTATCCATGCTCACCATTCAGCCTTTTTTTTATTTTCCAAGTCTCAAATGTATACATAACTACTGGAAAAGTCATAGGTTTGACTAGATGAACCCTTGTCAGCAAACTAATGTCCCTGCTTTTTAATATGCTATCTAGATTTTTCATAGCTTTTCTTCCAAGGAGCAAGTGTCTTTAACTACATGACTGCAGTCACAATCTTCAGTGATTTTGGAGCCAAGTAAAATGAAGTCTGTCACTGTTTCCATTGTTTCCCCATCTATTTGCCATGAAGTGATGGGACCAGATGTCGTGATCTTCATTGCATCATGGCTGTCTAAGGAAACCTTGCAAATAACTGAGAAAAGAAGAGAAGCAAAAGGCAAAGAAGAAAGGGAAAGATACCCATGAATGCACAGTTCCAAAGAACAGCAGGGAGAGAGAAGAAAGCCTTCCTAAGTGAACAATGCAAAGAAACAAAGGAAAACAATAAAATAGGAAAGACTAGAGATATCTTCAAGAAAATTAGAGATAACAGGGGAACATTTCATGCAAAGATGGGCACAATAAAGGACAAAAATGCTATGGACCTTAGAGAAGCACAGGGTATTAAGGGGAGGTGACAAGAATAAACAGAAGAACTATACACAAAAGATCTTCATGACCCAGATAACCACGATGGTGTGATCACTCACCTAGAGCCACACATTGTGGAGTGTGAAATCAAGGGGGCCTTAGGAAGCATCACTGAGAACAAAGCTGCTGGAGGTGATGGAATTCCAGTTGAGTCATTTCAAGTCCTAAAAGATGATGCTGTTAAAGTGTGACACTCAATATGCCAGCAAATTTGGAAAACTCAGCAGTGGCCACAGGACTGGAAAAGGTCAGTTTTCATTCCAATCCCAAAGAAAGGCAATGCCAAAGGATGTTCAAACTACTGCACAATTGCACTCATCTCACATGCTAGCAAAGTAATGCTCAAATTTTTCCAAGCAAGGCTTCAACAGTACATGAACAATGAACTTCCAGGTGTTCAACTTGGATTCAGAAAAGGAAGAGGAACCAGAGATCAAATTACCAACACCCATTGGTAAAATCAAGAGAATTTAAAAAAAATCTACTTTTGTGCAGAGTACATCATGTGCAATGATGTCCTGGATGAAGCACAAGCTGGAAGGGTGCTTCCCTTGGAAGACTGACACCACCCTTATGGCAGAAAGTGAAGAAGAACTATGGAGCCTCTTGATGAAGGTGAGAGATAAAAGTGAGAAACCTGGCTTAAAAATACATGGTATTGCTACTCTGTTCAAGATTTCTGAATAGACATCTTTAGAACAGGATTCGCTACTATGAAATGTCCACATTTTTCCAGTTGATTCAGTGATTCACTAACCACTGAATCATTTTGATTCCAAAAATGTTTGAGACCTGTAGGGATTAGTGACCTTGAATTATACCTGTAATTAAGTTTCCAGAATACTGGGTGTGTGGGCCTTGTGGAGGTCTTTGTGAGCTATCCACTGTGGATATGGGTTGCTAATCCTTCCCGGGAAGAGGTGGGGGAGAATGGCAATTATGAGAACCTCTTGATAGGATGGTCCCTGCTGAGGTTCATCTGGTTGTGGTCTCTGCTGTGGTTGATTTTCTTGTGCAAGTGGTCTCTGCTGAAGTTCATGATCTAGGTTTTCACCACTAGGAGGAGATCTAGGTGGTGATGCTTCAGGTCCCTCAGAAGATCTCTGAAGCTGCTCAGAGGATCCCTGGTTTTGGTTCTCTACATGGCACAATAATAGAAGAATTTAGTGATGGAAGACTCCCACCTCATTTTCATCTCTTACCAGAGATGACCATATCAGATAGTCGCTTTCTCCCAGAACCTGCTTCTCATCTATCAACTTCCCTCTTACCCTCAGCTTCATTTTGAAGTATTCCTATTCATCCATATACTGATGATATTGAGTGTTAGTTCTTTGAGCCTAAGACAAACACGTGTCTTCAATTTGGCTAGAAAGAAGGTGCTGTATATATATTAGAATTTTCAGAGGATGCCTCCAAAGACAGAAGAAAAGTAACGGGTTTGTCCATGTCAGTTATGTTGCCAGTTGTATTTGTGGTCACTGACATGCCTGAAAATTGGGACTCCAAGTCTTTCCAGTTGAGTACATACATGGGACCCTCCTGCTCTAAGACCAACCAATAATAAGAGAGAGAGGAAGATAAAGTGATGGCTCACACAGGAGTCACTAAATAACTATAGGCAATTTTAATTAAGTGCACAGACAACGTTGCATACAGAAACATAAAGAAAAGGGACCTAAAGTCCACCTCTTTGCTTTTTCCTTAAACTATATATTTAAAGAGATGAATAGTGAGGAAGTAGAAAAGAGTTAATAGTTGGTTCTCAGGAATCATTTCTGCCCAAATGAAAAAGACAGCGCACTCCTGTGTCATCCAAGATAGACATCTCTGTTATTAAAGTTTGCTCCACTCATAGCCCTGCGATCCAGGTTGGGTAAAGGATTATCTTTAACTTTAGGAGCTCTAACATGAATGAGTTCATGACAAGACAGTGATGTTAATAAGATGCCAGAGAAATAAAAAGTTGTAACTCGAAACAAAAGGGGTTGATTTGATTAAGGATTAATTATTTTACAATTATGCAGTTGAGAAAACTTCATTACTGTCTTCTAGACAAAGAAGTGGAAATTGAAGAACAGAGTACTTTCTAAATCCTTCAGGGCTCACAAGCCATTCTACAGGGAAAGAGACATTTCCAGCCACAACCTGTATGTTCTCTAAGTTAACTTTTGAACCCCAATCTGTGATGCTGTTGTAAAGGGAGGAAGAAATGAAGGGGTGGCAGAGTTGCTTCTGTTTTGAGGGTCAGTCCTTTGAGGATTCAGCTCTTTTGTCATGCTGAATTTGATACCTCAAACCCTAATGCTAATTTAGGTTAAGTGCTGAAGTATTTCAATGTCATATTGTAATGCACTTCCGTCCTCTTAATTCATGAAATATTTATATTAACATGGTTTCTCAAGGTTCCAGGACCAGGATAAAACATGTGGATATAATCTTGTCCATATTGGGCACAGCACATGGAAATATTAAACATGGGTGGGAGTAAAATGAGATCACTGGGCCCTGGAATCTCTGTATCCCCATGTAGAGAGAGAGGGAGTCTCTCTCTCTGAGAAAGCTCTGAATTGGCTTCACTTCCTCCATCCATCTGGCATTCCCTAGCTAGGCCACTGTCTTCCACTGCCTACCTCAGTTACCAGTGCATCTTCATGAGGGAATTTCTCTGATACAGTCTTGTCTTTTTGTAATTCATCCTTCATTACACAGTCTGAGTGACTTTTGTAAAAACACAGATTTTACTTTGCCATTCCTCTGGTTAAAGTTCTATATCAGGCTCAAACAGCACTTGAAATAAAATGTGAGGCCTCAGCATCAATGAGGATGTAAAGGGCCCTGTCCTTCTCTTAAGAACTTTGAAGTTCATCTTTCCTTTTGTATATGTCTCCTCTTTAGCAGCTTCTTCACTGTAGTCTGATCTTTCAAGTCAGAAGCAGAGTCTCAGCACCCTCTCCCTTTATTCTCACCAGGAACTGGGCCTTGAACTGAGCCCAAGACAAGCAAGGCCACTGAGTAACATCTTGGAGGAAGCTCTGGGATGTTGTCAACTCTGTGCTGGGAGAAACCAGGCAGCTTCCTTAATAAAGGCGACTGGAACAATGGTACCTTTGAGTTTTATACTGAGCAGTCCTTTTCACCAGATAGACATGGTTATAGCTGGGGATTAGCCCAGCGGAATGGAATGGGTTGGCTGTGCTTGGTGTCTTGTTTTCAAAGGGTACAACATACAATTTGGGAAAGTTTTTATAGGATCATTTTCCAAGCAGTCAACACAGATACTAGAGCTCTTCTGTCATGTTTCATTTTCCGTCTGTTCCTTAAGACTCATTCTGTCTTGCCCTTGTATTCTTCATGTTTTTATGTGTGTGTGTTGACAGTGATTCTATAACCCAAAGTGAAGTTGATCAATATCTCTGGCCATTATTATGACCAAAATCCATCATTCATGGTACCTTTATATATGATATGTAGCAGAACATTTTGGTGATGTAGAGATTATCTCTGCTTCTCTTTGAAGTGTGTGGGGAGAACCCATGCTTGTGTACACATGGAAGGCAGAAGGTTGACCCTCAGTCATCTCAGGCCCCCAGAGGTCATCTAAGATTTTTTCATTCTAGTAGGGAAGCTTGCCATTGTTGAACAAAGGTGGCCACAAACTTTCTATCATTATTACTATTACTGGGAGTTATAATATTTAGAAAAGCAAGGGGGTACACAGTATCCATCATAGGACATCTAGGACAGAACAAGATGAATACGGTTCCTTGAATAGATCATGTTTTTTATGAGCCTAAGGCTTCTTCCACACCTTTTCACTTTTCTAAAATCTCCCATAAAATTCTGTTTGACTTTATTTCTGCTAGGAAATATTTTTACCACCCCCCCCCCAGACCCTGGCTGCCACTGAGAAATTAGTGACCAAAATTTTGCTCTCCAATTATGACAGTCTGACACTCTCTTCATATATACAGTGGATTATTCAGCCGTTAAAAATTATAAAATAATGCCATTGACAGTAACATGGATGGACCTAGATAGTGTCATAAGTGGAGTAAGTCGGAGAAGGAGAAATACTATATAACATCTCTTATTGTGTAATCTAAAAAGCAATGACAAATGAACTTACAAAAGGGAGACCCACATGCTGAGTCCCCTTGTTGTTCACCTGAAACTACCATAACATTGTTCATCAGCTATACCTCAGTACAAAATAGGAAGTTTAAAGTTTGGGGAAAAGAAGCCTCAATTGCATTGCCATCAACTTAGAACATGTTACAAAATGTTTTCTCAGATTGTTACTTAACACAGGGAATTTTTTTGTAGAATATTTTTGATACTCATTTCTCTCCATTCTCTGCCTGAAACTTATTTGTTGATATTTTCTTGGCATAAGGAATCCTCCCTGTGTTTTTTTTTTAACTTTTGTATGTGGTAGTTTTGCTATGCAATTTCAGGGACTGTTTCTCTGACCACTTAATTAGGGCCTATGCTAGAATTCACTGGTTTTGTTGACTTTAACTTTAAAATTTGACCTCAAGGTATTGTATTTCCAAATTTTTTATTCTACCTGCATTGCAATTTTCAGGTCCTTGTTATGCTGTTATATTCAGTAGTTGTCTACTCATCCTTTTATTTGATGATTGAAATAGTTGATCTCATCTGGAATTTATTTCAGAACTAGCATAGGGTTTATGTAATTGTTCAGTTTTTGAGCAGTGGTGATGGTAATTTTTGCCAAGATCATGCCATATGGGTCCCATCACTTCATGGCTGACAAAAGGGAGAAAGTAGAAACTGTGACAGATCTTATTTTCTTGGCCTCCAGAATTACTGCAGACAGTGACTGCAGCCATTAAATTAAAAGACACCCTTCCTTGGAAGGGAAGCTATGATAAACATAGACAACGTATAAAAAGCCTGTATAGTCAATGACAAAGCCTGTATAGTCAAAGCTGTGGCTTTTCCAGCATTAATGTACGGATCTGAAAGTTGGACCATAAAGAAGGCTGAGCATCAAAGAACTGATGCTTTCAAATTGTGGTGCTGGAAAAGACTTGAGTCTCCCTTGGACTGCAAGGAGATCAAACCAGTCAACCCAAAAGGAAATCAACCCTGAATGTTCATTAGAAGGACTGATGCCGAAGCTGAAGCTCTAATACTTTGGCCACCTGATGTAAAGAGCCAACCCATTGGAAAAGACCCTGATGCTGGGAAAGATTGAGTGTAGGAGGAAAAGGGGCAACAAAAGATGAGATGGTTAGATAACATCATTGACTCAACAGACATGAAAATTTGAGCAAACTCTGGGAAACAGTGAAGGACAGAGGACTGTAGTCCATGAGAAAGGAGAGAGTCAGACAAGACCTAGGGACTGAAAAACAACAACAAAGTCGTAATTTTAGAATGATATTCTTGAGTTATCACAAGAGAGTCACATAGCCAGAAGTCCTAAAGGCAGTGCCCTTGACCAGTGTGAATAAGTGAGTCATTTGCTCTGTGTATGAGTGTCTGGGCCTTTCCAAAAGATTGCAGATAATATTGCAGGAAGACTTCCTGATACAGTGAGTTTTTCTGTAGATAGCTGTGCCTTTTCAGGGTGACTGGGCAGATTGGTTTCTTTTCCTAGCATAATAATGATATATTCCAGAAAGGGGACTGTATCCACAGTTGGCAATGTGGGAAAGCTGTGTGCGGCACAATGCGGCAGAATGATTCCAGCTGGGCTTGGTGGGAGAGAAGGAGTAGTTTTAGGGATAAAAAGACACCTTTTAGGCATTGGGATGAATGTTACTGGTTTCCTCAGACAACAATTTGGAAAGCAAAGTGGAGACAAAAGAGTCCTCACCAGGTGGCTTTGGGTGGACTTTCCAGCGACAAAGGAGAAGGGTCAGAGACAAGGAGGAAAGTGGCAGCAGACTTGAGTAGGGGCTGGGGAGAGGGCGGTCCTGCTGGAAGGCAGGCTTCCCTTTGGCTTGGTGAGGACTGGAAAATACCAGGTGGCTCTTCAAATGTCACTCAGTTTAGAACCTTTCAATAACCTTTTCAGTGTCACGAAGGTAAGAGATTCGTGTGCTGTGACAGGAAAAATATCAGCCCTTAACTCACCAGTCAGAACAAAAACAGAGGAAATGGAGGAGCTGAAAGAGAAGGCTGTCCATCAGGAAGGGTGGGGAGCAAGCAAAAGGGTTCCCTTTTCTCCACACCATTTCCAGCATTCACTGTTTTAACATTTTTTTGATGAGGGCCATTCTGACTGATGTGAGGTGATATCTCATTGTAGTTTTGATTTGCATTTCTCTAATAATGAGCAATGTTGAGCATCTTTTCATGTGTTTGTTAGCCATCTGTATGTCTCCTTTGGAGAAATGTCTGTTAAGGTCTTTTTCTCACTTTTTGATTGGGTTGTTTGTTTTTCTGATATTGAGTTGTATGAGCCGCTTGTATGTTTTGAAAATTAATCCTTTGTCATTTGTTTCATTTGATATTACTTTCTCCCATTCTGAGGGTTGTCTTTTCACCTTGCTTATAGTTTCCTTTGCTGTGCAAATGCTTTTAAGTTTAATTAGATCCCACTTGTTTACATTTGTTCTTATTTCCATTACTCTAGGAGGTGGGTAATAGAGGCTCTTGCTGTGATTTATGTAATTGAGTGTTCTGTCTATGTTTTCCACTAAGAGTTTTATAGCTTCTGGCCTTACATTGAGGTCTTTAATCCATTTTGGACTTATCTTTGTGCATGGTGTTAGGAAGTGTTCTAATTTTTCATTCTTGAACATGTGGCTGTCCAGTTTTTCTAGCAGCATTTATTGAAGAAGCTGTCCTTGCCCCATTGTATATTCTTGCCTCCTTTCTCAAAAATAAAGTAGCCATAGTTGCATGGGTTTATTTCTGGGCTTTCTATCTTGTTCCATTGGTCTACATTTCTATTTCTGTGCCAGCACCATGCTGTCTTGATGACTGTAGCTTTGTAATAGAATCTGAATTCAGGAAGGTTGATTCCTCCAGCTCATTTCTTCTTTCTCAAGACAGTTTTGGCTATTTGGAGTCTTTTGTGTTTCCATATGAATTGTGGAAATTTTTGTTCTAGCTCTGTGAAAAATGTCATTGGTAATTTGATAAGGATCACATTGAATCTGTAGATTGCATTTTGTAATATAGCCATTTTATAATATTGATTCTTCCTACCAGGAACATGGAATATATCTCCATTTGTTTATGTTGTCTTTGATTTCTTTCATTAGTGTCTTATAATTTTCTGTGTACAGTCTTTTGTCTTTTTAGGTAAGTTTATTCCTAAATATTTAACTATTTCGGTGCCATAGTAAATGGGATTGATTCCTTAATTACTCTTTTCGTGTATTGATTTTGTATCTTGCAATTTTCCTAAATTCACTGATTAGCTCTAGCAATTTTCTCATACTATCGTTAGGGTTTTCATTGTACAGATTCATGTCCTCTTCAGTGAGAGCTTTACTTCTTTGCCAATCTGGATTCTTTTTATTTCTTTTTCTTCTCTGACTGCTGTAGCTAGGACTTCCAGAAATATGTCGAATAATAGTGGTGAAAGTAGACACCCTTGTCGTGTTCCTGACCTTAGGTGGAATGGTTTCAGGTTTTCACCACTGAGAATAGTGTTTGCTGTAGGCTTATCATATATGGTCTTTACTATGTTGAGGTAGGTTCCTTTTCTACCCATTTTTGGAAGAGTTTTAATCATAAATGAGTGCTGAATTTTGTCAATGGCTTTTTCTCCATCTATTGAGATTATCATATGGTTTTTATCTTTCAGTTTGTTAATATGGGGTATCACATTGATTGACTTGTATATATTGAAGAATACTTGCATCCCTGGAATAAATCCCACTTGATCATGATGTATGAGCTTTTTGACATGTTGCTGAGTTCTATTTCCTACAATTTTCTTCAGAATTTTTTGCATCTATGTTCATCACTGATATTGGCCTGTAGTTGTTTTTTTTTTTTTTTATGTGTTGCCTTTGTCTGCTTTTGGTCACATGCTACTTTTTCACTGAGAAAGTCCAGTACCCTTTGTGTGAAATATCCCACATTTTGTGTTTAGCCTTTGGCACTCTTTCTTTTTCCCAATGAGATAATTTTGGTTCCAAATGCAAGAAATCCAACTAAAATTAGCTATAGGAGAAAAGGAAAATGGAATATGAAAATAACAGGGACCTCAAATAAGTGGATTCAGTGGCTCAAAAATGTTATCCAAGGGACTTAATCCATCTCTGGCTCTTCCTATGTGACTGCCAGTAGCTCTCTATCTCACCCTGTCATCTTAGGAACTCATTCATATATTTTCCTGTGGGTAAACTTATCATTAAAGCTCTCGTTCTCCCTTTCCCTTTCCACTGTTTTGCTAAGTTTGCTGCAAATCATATATCCTAACTGTATTTCCTATCTGTGCTAAAACCCTTAAAGTGTAAAGATTTATAAAATCACTGATCACATTATAATCTATTCCTTCTTATGAAAAGTGAACATAAAGCAAAGAAATTAAGGACCTGTTTTGAAGATTCATAAGCCAGTGAATATTTAGCATTTGTGGCTGTGCTGGGCACAGAGGCATGATCAAAAGACATTCAGCTATAAAGCTGCACATGTAAAGAAATTTATTATGTGATAAAGATGGAAATTCACATCCCTGACAAAGAGTGGATTATTCAGTAGCATTTAAGGATAATTAGCTATCCAATTATTTTTAAACATTTTAGTCCTCTACTATATAGGAATCACAAAAAGTACCATTTTGAAAGGGTTACAGAGGTAAATGTGATTTATTGCCTCAAAACAAATGTGTATATATATATGATGTTGAGATAGAGAAGCAGGAAGGGAATGTATATAATAGTGGGATAGGGAATAGGGGTGGTTATGGTTGTAAGATAGGAAAAACAGTCAGAACTAGGACATAAAAGGCATAGACATAAAAGAAAAAAGAGGGTTTATTACATTAGAACTTAAAGTCTTTATAATAAAAAACCCAAAAACAAAATTAAAAGACATTCACACTAGAAACTAGGAGCAAATATTTATAGAATATATGTCATGCATAGGATTATTATCCATAATATATGATAAACCCAACAATAATAAAACTTCAAAAAATATGAAACTGAATAAATATGATTACAAATCTGGCACACTAGCTGCTGGGACAGACTGTCAGCAGGATTGCCAAAGAAAAAAGGTATTTGATCATCCTTTCAAGTTTATAGCTCCATGTCCAGAAATGTTCTAGACCAGGCTAGACTAAGCTGAGCAGCTAAGGGTGATAACTGTGTTCCTGCCTGGGTTTATGCTTCCTTACTCTGTAGTCACCTTGAAAACTATAAAACTATGAGATGGATGGTGGCCCTGCTCATAGGAGGTGTGCATGGCTTTAATCCACATTGGCCTCTACACTCACACAGCCATCTCAAGCTAACTCGTGAACTGCTGAAACCTGGAGGCAGCAGTTCATCTGCCAGAAATTCTCACCCTCACTGATTCACATTCTTCATCCAACCAGGAACAAACTACACAAGCTTTGGATAGGCTCTGATCATTGGACCCTTGCTGTCCTAAATGATAGTGCTGACTGTTCCATTACATATTAATACTGTCTGCACTCTGTATTCTTGGAACAGTTTGACCTCATATACTTTCTCCAAAAGATGGCTTGAACTATCTTTCTACAAGTCAGGGATAGATATGAACACTAAGTCCACTCACACAAAGGACAGATAAAAGGACAATAATACAAAAGGAATTTAACTCTCACTGATATTAGGAAGAGACACATTAAGATTAAATATCTTTGTGTATAATTGAGTTACAAAAAAATAAAAGGAGCAGGTATCGAGGGATAGAGAGGAATAGCGAGCAAACCAGTACCTACATGAACTACTATTTTTTTTATTATTACAGGTATTTTTGAGATGTTAACACTTGCTACGTGCATATATTTTGATCCAAAATTTCAGTTTTTGTTATAATGGTTAAGTACAGTGTTTTCTCCATAAAATACACAAAAATGGGACTTCCTTGGCAGCATAATGGATAAGAATCTGCCTGCCAATTCAGGGGACACAGACTCGATCCCTGGTCCAAAAAGTTCCCAGGTGCGGCAGAGCAATGAAATCTATGAACCACAATTACTGAGACCATATGTTGTAACTGCTGAAGCCTGTGGTCTAGAGCGTGTGTTCTGCAACAAGAGAATCCACTGCAGTGAGAAGCCCATGCTCTGCAACGAAGACTAGCCCCTGCTTGCTGCAGCGAGAGAAAGCCCACATGCATCAAAGACTCATTGCAGCCAAAAATAAATAAATAATTTTTTTAAAAAGAGAAGCTCACCTGGAAGAAGAGTGAGTCATTCTTTAACTATTTCAAGAAAATCTTTCTTTTAAGGATATCTGCTTCCTTCCTTCATTCCATGTCTTAATACAACCAAGAGATATGTGTTGCTTTAGACTCCATATATAGAAGCTATGGTTGTAATTCTCTTTGAATTCAAAGGAATAGCCACGGAAAGTTTCAGACCCCCTTATGTGGATGACAAAGTGGTGAGCAGAATCTACAGACGCTTGGAAACAGAGATGGCAAAAAATGCCTTCTGTGGCTCTCATCACTGGTGCCCAGAACTTGGGGGACACTGCCAGACAAAAGACCGAAAGCAGTGCAGAAGATTTACAAATACACACTTTGATAGACAACTCTTGGGCCAGTCTTTCTCTCTGGGCTTTCTAAAGTTTAGAGTTATTGTGATTAAAGAACCAATGTTTTGCCCAGCTCAAAGAGCCATCTACAATTTTAACCAACGCTATGCCTTCCCAGAGAAATTCACATCATTGTGCTCAAAGTAGCAAACACATGATCTTCTCTGTCACGGTGTTTGTAACATCAACCCCCAAAAAAGAATTAGCTATACAGACATCTTTGTATGAAGGCAGAAGAGTAAGACACTAGAAATCTATGTGAATGTATTGCTGATTTTAAAGCAAACTTATGTACATAGGGAAGATATTTTTTTTTTCAAAACACCTGTTAAGATCAGAGAAAAATTTCAGCAACTGTAAGAGGAATGCAGGTAACCAAAAAAAAAATAATAATAATCTTTGGAAACGCAATACCTCATTATGAAATTTTTAAATGAAAGTCAACAAAGCTAGTAAAGAATAGGCCTTAATTAAACAACAATAAAAACCCTCCAAAATGCATAACAAAAAAATAAGCTACAAATAAAAGTTATATACAGCAGATGGATTAAGAAGAGAAAATATCAAGAAATAAGTTTCATGTAGATGGTGGGGAGAATGACTGTCAGAAAGTCTAGACAAAATTCTCTGTGTTTAAGAATAATCTGAGGAAACATTTTCTAACATGGAAACTCACTGAAAAATGTAAGATCAAGGCAATGAAATTGAAATTTTGAATGGAATATAAGACCGTCTTTTGGGAGTTCATAAGTGTGGCTATTAAATTATCAGTGGAAGACAAGGAGGTTAAAAATATTGCCTAGCAGAAATAAGCTAAACAGAATCTCACAAAGAATCTAGAAAAGAGAAGAAGTCCTATAGACGTAGAATAACATGCTCCATTCATGATGTATATTCATTTCCTTCAGTCCTACAAGTCCTGTTGTAGATTCTGTGTCTACCTTTGCTTTTACTAAATATTGTAAGTCCTAAGATATTTATAAGAATAGAAAGTCTTAGGTTACCTTGTTGGACATTCCAATACTTTCTTATCAGAGACCAGCTAGATTTGGATGATATCTGGTAGCTTGAACAGGCTGAGGGTCAGCCTTCTGCCATCCATGTGTGCCCAAAGATGTTATTTATCCAGATATATTTCATAAATAAACCAAAATTATCTGCATCATCAAAATGTTTTGCAAGGTATCATATACATAGATAAACAAATATCATGAAAGATGGAGTTTGGGCCATATAAATATCAGAGATCACAGCCAAAACACACACAATTGACACTTGGAAGGACAAAGAAATGAATTCACCAAAAAGATTGAAAATCAAATGATGACAGAGCAGTTCCAATATCTGTGCAGAATGCTTTGACATTCTCCCTTAAAAGCTTTGCCCATATTACATGATGTACCCTTTACAAATGACACACTAATAACATTATATCCACTCCATCCTGCTGGGATAAGTCCCAACTATAATTGTGTCTATCCGGTGACAAGATCTTCCCAGTCTAGAACTCAAAGATACCATTGTTCTGGTCCCCTTTAAAAGGAGCCTGCCTGCCTTCTCCCAGCACAAACATCAGAGCAAATCCAGAGCTTCTTCCAAGATGCTTCTGATCCTGCTCTCAGTGGCCTTGCTGGCCCTGAGCTCAGCTCAAGACTCGGTTTCTGGTAAGAATAAAGGGGGAGGGTGCTGAGCCTCTGCCTGGGGCTTGGGGGATCACACTGCAGTGAGGAAGCTTGTAAAGAGGAGACATAAGGGAAAGATGCGGCTGCAGGCTGCTTAAGACAAGAGGAAGGCCCTTAACTTCCCCTGTGGTGTGAAGGCCTCAAACTTAGTACAACCGATAACCAGCACAGAATTTTTAAGCAGAGGGATGACAAATTCAGACTTATCTCTGTGCCATGAAGGATGCATTGCAAAAAGGCAAGACTGGAACAGAGAAGTTCCCTCATAAAGATGCTATGATGATCAAAGTAGGCAGTGGATGAAGGTGGCCTTGCTAGGGGATGCCAGATGGATGGAGGAGGTGAAGACCATTCAGAGCTATTTCGGAGACAGAGATGAGAGTAATAAATCTCTCTGTGTCTACCTAGAGATATGGAGATTCCAGGGCACAGTGGTCTCATTTTACTCCCAACCATGGTTAATATTTCAGAATGTTGTGCCTAATAAGTACAAGATTATATCCACATGTTTACTCCTGGTCCTTCTACCCTGAGAAACCATGTTAATATAAGTAAAGTATTTCATGAATTAAGAGGGCAGAAGGACACTAAAACATAACGCTGAAATATTCCAGCACTTAACCTAAATTAGCATTAGGGTTTGAGAGATAGAAGGAAGGTGAAAAGGGCTCTTCATTTGTGGTTGATCCTCAGCACAGAAACAACCTTGCTATGCCTTCATATCATCTTCATTTTGCAACGGCATCACAGATGGTAGTTGAGAAATTATAATATCTTAGAGTATATACAGAGTGTGTCCCTTTTCCTTAGAACATTGTAAACCCTGAAGGATGTAGGTTCATCTTCTGCTTCTTTTCCTAGAAAGCAGCAGTGAAGAGTCTCTGGACACCGTATTAGGTAAGTCACAATTAATCCTCCGTCATCTTTCTTCTTTTCATTAGCAACTTTTCAGTTCTCCAGTGTCCTGTTATCATCATTCTTTGTGAAGAGTTACAATCAATGTTAGAACCCCTAGAGATAAAGGCAGTCCTTTCTAACCTTGGTTTTTGAGACCATGAGCAAGGCCTTAAATGAATAACATGGTGTCTAGCCTGGATGACACTGGACATGATGCCTGGTCCCTCAGGCCAGAATTGATGGTTAAGAGAGGACAACAAAGGGAGGAAGTCACAATTCTGACTCCTGCAGCCTACTGAGAGCCAACCCCACCTCCCCCCAACTGACTGTTTCCTTGTTCCTCAGTATTCTTCTATTTAAATATGTGGTTTAGAAAAAAAAGCAGAGAAGCTAGGTCTGGTTCATTTTCCCTTTGGTTTTCTGTTCAGCTGTGTCACAATACCTAATTAAAATTTTCAAGTTATTGAGTGACTCCAGTTTGGGCCATTAGGTTGTCTCTCTCTCTCTGTCTCCTAGTACTGATCCACCTGGTTTTAGAGCCAGAGGGTTCCACATATATTCTCCACAGGCCAGACTTGGAGTCACAGTAGGCAGGTTATGTCAGGACCCAAAATATAACCGGAAGCATAACTGACATGATTAATCCCTTTGCTTTTCTTCTGTCCTTGGAGACATCCTCTGGTGAGTTTAAGATATCTGGCACCTTCTTTTTGCCAAATTGAAGACACTCTTTTTCTCAAGAGCAAAGAACTAAGACTCAGTAGTATGTGGGTGAACACAAATACTGCAAAAAGAAGTGAGTAGGAAGGAAGCTGGTAGTTGAGAGGCGGGTTCTGGAGGAAGGGACTGTCCGAAAAGTTTATCAGAGATCAAAAGGAGAGGGGAGCCTTTCATCACCTGGTTCCTCTCTCTTTGTGCCATACCCTTCAGTTGGAACCAACTTAGACTCAAGCTCAGACAAAGATTTTCCCAAACCACCACCTGGAGGACCTGGAGGACCACCACCTGGAGGACCTGGAGGACCACCACCTCCTAATGATGGAAACGAAGATGAGGCACCTCCACCAGAGTTACTCCCACCAGACTCACTCCCACCAGAGCCACTCCCACCAGAGTCACTCCCACCAGAGTTACTCCCACCAGGGACACCTCCACCAGGGCCACCCCCAACTGGGCCACCTCTACCAGAGGAGCAACCCGAGCAGAGTCCAAACGAAGACTCCCCATCCGAGTAAGCTGAAAGTTGTTGACAGATATGACTCAAGCTCCCCCTCCATCAAGGGCCCTAACCCTACAGGTCTCACACTTTAGTGAGTCACTGAATCAACAGAAAATACGTGAAAATTGCATAGACCTGGACACAAGTGCTAAAGATGTCTATCCAGATAGTTTGAAATAAGGTAGCAAAACTTTATAATTATTACAAGCTATCCATGTAGATTCCAATTTTGAATCTACAAGGACCATAAATCACTTTTTCCCCAATGACCACCTGTCCTAAAGAGGGCTGTTGATGAGGAAGTACAGCCATCTCCTCCCTTGTCCTTTTCTTTCCTCCCCCTCCAGCTCAATGACCTCCCTTCTCAAGTTTGCACCTGACCAGGCCTCTCAGGTCCAGTCTCCCTATTAAATGATACTTTAATTTTAGATTGCTAATTTTTCTAGCAAAAATATTTTCTTTTGAATTAGTATATGATCAAGGTAAAAAGATAACTGAACAGAAAAGTATGAGGCTAACTCTTAAAGGCATCCGCATACTACCTTCCCACTTCCTTCCCCAAAGGCCACCACAGTTAATTCTTGAACATCAACGGGAAACATTTAAACCCTTTTAAAATAAATTTATTTTTAACCACAAATGATGTCATATTTTATGCAAATTTATAGGTTGCTCATTTCAAATACCATACTTCTTAAGGATATTCGTAACAGTTCATAGAGCTAGATGGGATTTGTTTAATCTGAATTTTGTTTACTTTTTAATTTCTGCTATTCCATTGTCTGGCTGTGCCATGATTTCTTTAACCAATCCTGTATCAATAGGCATTTAGGCCAGTTTCATTTTTTCACTAGTTAAAAATTGGTTGCAGTAACCATCTTTGTAAATATATATTTAAACACTTTAAATAGCAACCAAGAGATAAATAACCTAAGAACAATCTTTTATCTAGCAAGCAACAATATAGAGCACATTATCTATTAGGTGCAAAAAAATTACAGATCAAAAGAAATTTGGAAGGAAACAGAGAGGAAGGAAGAAGAGAAGGAGAAATGTGGGCTCTTAGCTATTTCCCTTTCCTGCTACTTACAAGGATTAGAAACCACCTGCCCACCTTGTGTGAACCTCCTTTTTTGGTTTTCAGAGCAGCAATATGAAGATACCAGTCCATCAGAAAGTCATGGCATTGGAAGAAGGAAGTCTGTCTTCAATTTACCAATAAAATAATCAGCATCCAGTTTCTAAGTGTCGTGTCTCATTCTGGGTGTTTGTTAGTCTGAAATTTGAGGGCCATGAACCCAGCCTAGGAATATCCAAGACCGGTACTCACTGATGCTTCCAGCAGTCTTCCTCCTGGATTGCCGCCTTAGAAGACATCTTCTCTTTGTTCTTTGCTTGGGGACAGGAATGTGTATCTCCTTTCTACCTCCTGTTGCCTCCCCCTTCCACTTGACACCTTTATTGAGAAGCCGGGTGACTTTCCTGTCCTTCCCTGGTTTCTATAGCACTAATGTGATGCTTTTATTATTTTCACACCTTTCTAATAATTTTAGGGAAATAAAGAAAATATTGCAAATGTGAAGAAGTGGCAAGAGCTGAGAGAATACTTAAAATTTCCAAAAGAATTGATCCTGGTTTCTAGTAAAATAAATGTGCTTCTAGGTCCCTATTCACTCAAGCCCATTACCATGCCCCCTCCATTTTAAATCACTTCTCAGTTTTCTTTCTAGATCCCTCACCTTTCTATAACAAAATGTGATTCAATTTCATAAAAAAGATGCATGTTGTTTCTAAAAAGCAAGGAAAATTTAATGTTCTTCAGACATGAGTATAATCTGATCTCTTTTTATTAGCTTTGGACTTTAAAAGCAAATTATTTCAACTCTTAGGACCTTAGTTTCTCTATCCATATAATGAAGATAATATTAATATCTACCCTAGGGCACAAAGAGTACCAAATATAGTACCTAGTAGAGGGACTAGTACCTAGTAGAGGGACTTCCCTAGTGGTCCAGTGGCTAAACTAAAACTCTACCCTTCCAATGCATGGGACCTGTGTTTGATCCCTGATCAGAAAACTAGATCCCACATACCAAAACTGTAGATCCCCATAGTGCAACTAAGCTGTAGCACAACCAAATAAATAAAAATAAATATTCATGTTAAACACTAGCAAAGATTGCCTTCACTACTTCCTAATAATTATTATAGGAAAAACTATAATTGTAAGAAATTAAGTATTCCTCAAATTAAACTGTTCAGATTGCTTTGTCAGATGAAATTACAATATTTTCTGACAATGTCTCTTTCAAATTCAAAAAATAAAAATAAAAAATTGTTTGTTATATGGTAGCACTTTCTGGTGTCTTTTCATCTGAGTGATACTATTTCTGATATTGATTCTGTCATGGTACATTGATAACTTCCACTCACTTCCATTTCTTACAAAGTTGGAAAATATTCCTGGGTTAAAAGACACTCTTACAGTGAGTGTAACACAATCAGTATTTAAAAAGAATTATCTCAGTAGATGCAGAGAAAGCCTTTGACAAAATCCCACATCCATTTATGAGAAAAAAAAATCCTCTAGAAAGCAAGCATGGAAGGAACATACCTCAATATAATAAAAGCTGTATATGACAAACCCACAGCAAACATTATCCTCAATGGTGAAAAATTGAAAGCATTTCCCCTAAAGTCAAGAACAAGATAAGAGTGCCCACTCTCACCACTACTATTCAACATAGTTTCAGAAGTTTTGGCCACAGCAATCAGAGCACAAAAAGAAATAAAAGGAATCCAGATTGGAAAAGAATTAAAACTCTCACTTTTGGCAGATGACATTATCCTCTACATAGAAAACCCTAAAAACATCACCAGAAAATTACTAGAGCTAATCAGTGAATATGGCAAAGTTTCAGGATATAAAATTAACATGCAGAAATTCCTTGCATTCCCATACACTAAAAAGGAGAAAACAGAAAGAGAAATTAAAGAAACAATCCCATTCATCATTGCAATGAAAAGAATAAAATACTTAGGAATAAATCTATCTAAAGAAACAAAAGACATATATGTAGAAAACTATAAAACACTGATTAAAGAAATCAAAGATAACACAAATAGATGGAGAAGTATACGATGTTCATGGATCAGAAGTATCATTATAGTGAAAATGAGTATACTACTCAAAGCAATCTATAGATTTAATGCAATCCCTATCAAGCTACCAATGGTATTTTTCACAGAACTAGAATAAATAATTTCACAATTTGTGTGGAAATACAAAATATCTTGAATAGCCAAAGCAATCTTGAGAAAGAAGATTGGAACTGGAGGAATCAACCTGCCTGACTTCAGGCTATACTACAAAGCTACAGTCATCAAGACAGTATGGTACTGGTGCAAAGACAGAAATACATATCAATGGAACAAAACAGAAAGCCCAGAGATAAGTTGACACACCTATGGACACCTTATCTTCAACAAAGGAGGCAAGAATATACAATGAAGAAAAGGCAATCTCTTTTAACAAGTGGTGCTGGGAAAACTGGCCAACCACTTGTAAAAGAATGAAACTAGAACACTTTCTAACACCATACACAAAAATAAACTCAAAATGGATTAAAGATCTAAATGTAAGGCCAGAAACTATAAATCTCCTAGAGGAAAACACAGGCAGAATACTCTCTGACATAAATTACAGCAGGATCCTCTGTGACCCATCTCCCAGAGTAATTGAAATAAAAGCAAAAATAAACAAATTGTACCTAACTAAACTTAAAAGTTTATGCACAACGAAGGAAACTATAAGCAAGGTGAAAAGACAGCCTTCAAAATGGGAGAAAATAATAGCAAACGAAGCAACTGACAAAGAATTAATCTCAAAAATATACAAGCAGCTCATGCAGCTCAATACCAGAAAAATAAGCGACCCAATCAAAAAATGGGCCAAAGAACTAAACAGACATTTCCCCGAAGAAGACATATAGATGGCTAACAAACACATGAAAAGATGCTCAACATCACTCATTATCAGAGAAATGCAAATAAAAAACACAATGAGGGGCCATCTCACACCAGTCAGAATGGCTGCTATCAAAAAGCCTGCAAACAATAAATGCTGGAGAGGGTGCAGAGAAAAGGGAACCCTCTTACACTTTTGGTGGGAATGCAAACTAGTACAGCCAATACTATGAAGAACAGTGTGGAGATTCCTTAAAAATCTGGAAATTGAATTGCCATATGGCCCAGCAATCCCACTGCTGGGCATACACACCAAGGAAGCCAGAATTGAAACAGACACGTGTACCACAATGTTCATCACAGCACTGTTTACAATAGCCAGAACATGGAAGCAACCTAGATGTCCATCAGCAGACAAATGGATAAGAAAGCTGTGGTACATATACACAATGGAATATTACTCAGCTATTGAAAAGAACACATTTGAATCAGTTCTACTGAGATGGATGTAACTGGAGCCTATTATACAGAGTGAAGTAATTCAGAAAGAAAAACACAAATACAGTATATTATTGCATATATGTGGAATTTAGAAAGATGGTAACAATGATCCTATATGTGACACAGCAAAAGAGACACAGATATAAAGAACAGACTTTTGGACTCTGTGGGAGAAGGTGAGGATGGCATGATTTGAGAGAATAACATTGAAACATGTATATTACCATATGTGAAATAGATCACCAGTCCAGGTTCGATGCATGAGAAAGGGTACTCAGGGCCAGTGCACTGGGATGAACCTGAGGGATGGGATGGGGAGGGAGGTGGGAACGGGGTTCAAGATGGGGGACACATTTACACTCATGGCTGAATCGTGTCAATGTATGGCAAAAATCACTACAATACTGTAAAGTAATTAGCCTCTAATTAAAATAAATTAATTATTTAAAGGAAAAAAAAGAAACCTGACATTGAGGTTGCTGACATCAAGTGAAGAAAAGAGTATTTGGATTCCATCAAAGGCTCCCCTAACTTTAAATCACATAGAATAAGAATCTATCTAGGATGGAAAGGAGCCCATTCATGACCATAACTAGTGAAGACTGACAAATATTATGCACTAGAAAGAGGGGATTTCAGGAACATTCCTTCAGAGCCAGATTCATCCTAACTCCAGGTCTACTCAATTAATGAATGCTGAGTATGATTTTATTTTCTTACCTATAAACTCAGACTGTTATGCTGAACAAAAGTTAACTGAAACAAAAAGATTATATTTAAACTATTTCTTGAGTTACTCATGTTTAAATGTAATGTAGAACTTCTCACGGTGGATTGTAGAGCTTTGGACTGTGTTTTCAATTCTGATTTTGGCATCTACTAAAAGTAATAGAATCTCAAGCTTTCTGTCAGCAAAATTATAAATATAGTCTCTATTCTCAAAAAAAATACAATGTTTTTCATCATTTCATTTAAATTTGTCTTTTTTTATATTAAAAAAATTTTGTTTAAAACAAAATGGAGCACCCCCCCACCTTACCCCCTCATACACACACACAAGGGTGAGGTAATCTCAGAGGCTGCAGCATAGGCACCAGTGGTCACAACAGGTTTGGAATTGTGGCAGCTGTGGGGCCTGGTACCCCAAGACTTCTGGACCACTAGAGGAGGCTTTCTTACCTAGACCCCAATGGTCCCCCACCCTTAGTCTTCCTTTCAGTCACACAGAGGCACTTCAAGAGATGCCAGTGCACAGCTGGGCTGGGTTTCTGCAGTGTGGGTCTCAGTAGGGCCAGCATTCACCTTAGCAGTCAAGGCCAGGAAACAGCTGCACGGTCTGAGGCTCATCTGTCTGCAGAAGAGTTGGGGGACTCTGAAAACTGTGATAGAGCCCATTTCGCATCACCACCAACATCAAGGCACAAATGCTTTCAAGAGGATGTTCAAAAGATTAACTGTGGTGGATTTGGGATCAGGAACTAGAGAGGTAGGATATGACATGCCTTTAAGATTTAGCCTCATACTTTTTATTTAGTTTTTTTCTTAAGTTGAGCATATATAAGCAATATTTTAAAACTACATGACTCAGCAGTAGAATTTTTTTATATCAATCATCAGGGACACTGGATCTGAGAGGTCTAGTCAGGTGGAAACTTGAAATGGGAAATTATTGAACCTGAGGAGGAAGAGAAGAGAGGACCACAAGGTACCACCACCCTATTTCCTCAATACCAAACAGTTTCAAGACAAGTAGCAATCATTAGGGTAAAGGTAGTTTATGGTTCATGTTTCTCAAAATCAGAATCACCTTGGATAGCTTGTTACAAATACACAGTTGTTGTTGTTGCTTTTCAATCTCTCAGTAGTGTCCAATTATTTGGGATCCCAGGAACTGTAGCATACCAGGTTTTCCTGTCCTTCACCATCTCCCAGAGCTTGCTCAAACTCATGTCCATTGAGTCACTGATGCTATCCAACCATATCCCCCTCTGTTGGCCCCTTCATCCTCCTGCCTTCAATCTTTCCCAGCATCAGGGTCTTTTCTAATGAGTCTTCTCTTCACATCAGGTGGCCAAAGTATTGGAGCTTTAACTTCAGCATCAGTCTTTCCAATGAATATTTAGGATTGATTTCCTTTAGGATTCATTGGTTTGATCTTGAAGTCCAAGGGACTCTCAAGTCTTCTCCAACATGATAGTTCAAATGCATCAATTCTTTGACAGTCAGGCTTCTTTACGGTCCAAGTCTCACATGCATTCATGACCACTGGAAAAGCCATAGATTTGATTAGATGGACCTTTATCAGCAAATTAATGTCCCTGCTTTTTAATATGCTGTCTAGATTTGTCATAGCTTTTCTTCCAAGTAGCAAGTGTCTTTTAACTTCATGACTGCAGTCAACATCTGCAGTGAATTTGGAGCCCAAGAAAATAATGTCTGTCACTGTTTCCATGGTTTCCCCATCTATTTGCCATGAAGTGATGGGATCAGATGCCATGATCTTCATTGCATCTTGGCTGCCTGAGGAGGCCTCACAAATAGCTGAGAAAAGAAGAGACGCTAAAGGCAAAGAAGAAAGGGAAAGATATAATCATCTGAATGCAGAGTTCCAAAGAGTAGCAGAGAGAGATAAGAAAGAATTCCTAAATGAACAATGCAAAGAAATGAAGGTAAACAATAAAATGGGAGAGACGAGAGGTCTCTTCAAGAAAATTAGAGATATCAAGGGAACATTTCATGCAAAGTTGGGCACAATAAAAGACAAAAACGGTATAGACCTAACAGAAGCACAGGGTATTAAGGAAAGGTGACAAGAATAAACAGAAGAACTATACACAAAAGATCTTCATGACCCAGATAGCCACAATAGTGTGGTCATTCACCTAGAGCCAGACATAGTGGAGTGTGAAGTCAGGTGGGCATTAGGAAGCATCACTATGAACAAAGCTAGTGGAGGTGATGAAATTCCAGCTGAGCTATTTCAAATCCTAAAAGACAAGGCTGTCGAAGTGTTGCAATCAATACGCCAGCAAATTTGGAAAACTCATTAGTGGCCACAGGACTGAACAAGGTCAGTTTTCATTCCAATCCCAAAGAAAGGCAATGCCAAAGAATGCTGAAACTACTGCACAATTGCACTCTTCTCACACACTAGCAAAGTAATGCTCAAAACTCTCCAAACAAGGCTTCAACAGTACGTGAACTGAGAACTTCCAGATGTTAGAGCTGGAATTAGAAAAGCAGTGGAACCAGAGATCAAATTGCCAACATCCATTGGCTCATAGAAAAGGCAAGAGAATTCCTGCAGAAAAACATCTCCTTTTGCTTCCTTTACTCTGCTAAAGCCTTTGACTGTGTGGATGACAACAAACTGTGGAAAATTCTTCAGGAGATGGGAATACCAGACCACCTTACCTGTCTCCCGAGAAACCTATACTCAGGTCAAGAAGCAACATTTAGAACCAGAAATGGAACAGACTGGTTCCAGACAATGACAACAGACTGGATTCTTTACCACTGAGCCACCAGGGAAGCCCCAATACTACATATTGACATAATGTACCCCTGATATGATACACTAAGAAAAGCACATCAGCCTATGGCACCTTCCAAATAATGGACAACCTCAATCCAGTCACAAAATATATCAGAAAATCCCATATTGAGAAACACTCTACAAAGTAACTGATCAGTACTCTGTCGTGTCAAGGTCATGAGAGACAAGAAAGACCAAGGAATACATTGGAAGAGCCTAACCAGCCATGATGACTAAGTGCAAGGTGTAATCCTGAAGGAGGTCCTGGGACAGAAAAACAACATCTGTGGAAAAACCTGGTGAAATATCCAAGCAAGTTCTGTAGTTTAGTAACATTGAGCTGAAATTAATTTCTAATGTTAATTTACTTTAGTAACATTGAGCTGAAGTTAATTTCTCACTGTTGACAAATGGTCTTTGGTTATTTAAGTTGCTAATACAAGGGGAAGCTGGGTGAAGAGTATACAAGAACTCTTCATACTAATTTTGAAACTTTCCTGTAAGGCTACAATAATCTTTTTTTAAATGGCATTTAAAAATTCAAACAAAAAGGAATAGGATAACATTATGTAAAATGCTATCTTGATATAAAATTTTCAATGAAGTTGACATTATTGCAAGATAATGTAATTTACCAAATTTAACTCAAAAAGCTTAGGAAAAGTTGAATAGAAAATAAACATGAAAGAAATGGAAGTTATAAGAAAACAACTGCAACAATCTATCACTATAACCTCCAACATCAATGGACATAGCAAATTTTAGTATCAAACTTTTTATATCACTAAAAACATAATTCTTGAACTTCCCTGGTAGTTCAGTGGTTGAGACGTCACGTCCAACGCAGGAGGTGTAACAAATTCAATAAAGATTTTTTTAATGGTTCATATTTTAAAAGAAAACTTTTCTAAAACATAATTCTTATATAAATTATTCCAAAATAAGATTAGCAAATTTCTAAATTCACCCTGTGAGGTTCACAAAAGAAAACATATACCTGCAAAAACATTTCACTAGGAAAAGCTCTCAGTAATAACTAAACTAGTCACCACTGTGTTAGAAGAATAATACATCATGTTGAAAAAGGACTGAGGGGTGATTCAGTATTAGGAAATGGACTCTCTCTCCACTACTGATGGCCTCAAAATTTTTACTGAGAAGTTCAAGAAAAATCAGAAAAGAACTCTTTCACCTTAACAACCACGAAGTTGACTAACCCACAGTCAGCTCTAGCTCTATTCGTTGGCTTATCTCCCATTGCAGTTGAAGCCTTCTTCCTCCTTTTACTTCTACTCTGAATTTCAATCCATACTGGCTAGTCACAATTATGTCCCTTTTCTCCCCCTGCATCTTTGATTTCTACTTTTCTACAGGACCAGTGCAATCAGCACAAACCCGTTGTAACATCTCCCATTTTTACAAACCTCTCCCTAGACCCTTAATTTAGCCTCTCCATCTACCACACTATGTGTCTGCCATCTTTATTGCAAAATTGAAAAATATGTCTAAAGTTAGTGCCCCCAGCTTTCTCACCTTGCATTTTTCTCTTCCAATCATTCCATTGTTGTGGTTGTTTAGTCATTCAGTTATGTCCAAATCTGCAACCCTATGAACTATAGCCCACCAGGGTTCTCCGTTCATGAGATTTCCCAGGCAAAAATACTGGAGTGGGTTACCATTTCTTACTCCAGTTGATAGAAACTTGTGTACTCACTGTTCCCCTTTTTTAAGGGTTATCTGTGACCTGTATTCTACTAAATTCAATGGTCAGTTCTCAGGCCTCATCTCACCCGACTCAGCAATTTGGCAACATCAATCATACCCTTCTTTAGGGAACACTTTTGTAACAGCTTCCCCTGATGGCTTAGCTGGTAAAGAAAGTGGAAAGTGAAGTCGTTCAGTTGTGTCTGACTCTGTGACCCCATGGACTGTAACCTGCCAGGCTTCTCCGTCCATGGGGCTTTCCAGGCAAGAATACTGGAGTGGGTTGCCATTTCCTTCTCCAGGATATCTTCCCCACTCAGGGATCGAACCCAGGTCTCCAGCATTGTAGACAGATGCTTGCCATCTGAACCACCAGGAAGTCTCTAGCTGGTAAAGAATCTGCCTGCAATGCGGGAGACCTGGGTTTGATCCCTGGATTGGGAAGATCCCCTGGAGTAGGGAAAGGCTACTCACTCCAGTATTCTGGCCTGGAGAATTCCATGGACTGTATAGTCCATGGAGTCACAAAGAGTCAGACACGACTGAGCGACTTTCACTTTCAATTTGTAACAGCACCAGTAACTTCATGCTCTCTTCTAGGTTTTCCCCTACCCCACTCTTTACCTCCTACAGTCACAACCTTATTCTTGCCTAACTTTTCTCCAGTTTAGTAACTAGCGCCTACATTCACATATTTGCTGAAGTTAACTAGGAATCATTCTTGACTCCTCTCTTTTCCTCACACATCGCATTACATCTCATCGAATAGTAAGTTCCATTATTTAGAAATTCTGCCTTCAAAATAAACCTGAAATACAACCATTTTCCATCACTTTCATTGCTATTTTCCCATCTAAGCAAGCAGTGCCTCTAGCTTACTCCCATAGCCATTCCACTCTCGCTCCAAAAGTCAGTTCTCCACCCCAGACTCTTCTGTCTATGGAGTTGGTGTTGTCAGTTCTGTGGGTTTCAATAAATGGATAATAACATACACATCTATCTTTATATTATATAGAGCATTTTCACTGTCCTAAAAATCCTTCATTCTCTGCCTATTCATCTCCCTCTCTACCCTCACATCCCTGGAAACCACTGATCTTTTTATTGTCTCCATAATTTTGCCTTCTCTAGAATGTCATATAATTGGAATCATATAGAACGTAGCCTTTTCAGTCATACAGAACATTGACTTACTTCACTTAGTAACATGCATTTAAATTTCCTCAATGTTTTTTCATGGCTTAACAGGTAGTTTCTTTTTAGCACTGAATAATATCTCATTTGGAGAAGGCAATGGCACTCCACTCCAGTACTCTTGCCTGGAAAATCCCATGGACGGAGGAGCCTGGTAGGCTGCAGTCCATGGGGTCGCTGGGAGTCGGACATGACTGAGCGACTTCACTTTCACTTTTCACTTTCATGCACTGGAGAAGGGAATGGCAACCCACTCCAGTGTTCTTGCCTGGAGAATCCCAGGGACAGGGGAGCCTTGTGAGCTGCCGTCTATGGGGTCGCAGAGTCGGACACGACTGACGTGACTTAGCAGCAGCAGCAGCAGTAATATCTCATTATCTGAAAATACCAGTTTATTTATCCACTCACCTGCTAAAAGACATCTTAGTTGTTTCCAAGTTTTGGTAGTTATGAATAAATCTGCTATAAACATCCATGCATAGGGTTTTGTGTGTTTACAAACTTTCAACTTCTTTGGGGCAGTACCAAGGTATATGACTGGTGGATCACACGGCAGGGGTTTGGTTTTGTAAGGAGCTGTCAGACACTCATCCAAAGTGGTTGCACCATTTTGAATTACCACCAGCAGTAACCAGAGATTTCCTGTTGCTCCACATCCTCATCAGCCTTTGGTTTGTCAGAGTTCTGGATTTTGACCATTCTAATAGGTATGTAGTGATATCTCACTGCTTTTTTAAATTACATTTTCCTGATGACATGTGATGTGGAGGATCTTGTCATATGCTTGTTGCCATCAGTTTTATTTGCCAAGTTATATGCTAAGGTCTTTGGCTCAATTTTAATCAAGTTGTTGTTTTCTTATTGTTGAGCTTTAAGAATTCTTTGTGTATTCTGGATAACGGTCCTTTATCAGATGTGTCTTTTGCAAATATTTCTCCCAATCTATGACTCCTCTTCCAACTCTCTTGACTTTCTCTTTTCAAAAGTTCTTAGTTTTAATGAATCCAGCTTATTAGCTATTATTTTCATGCATTTTATTTTGGATGTGATATCTAAAAGACATGCTTTAAAAAAAATTAGAATAGTCATCACTGGCAGATAGTCAGCATTCAAGATCCCCACCTCTTTGTAGTCATCCTCTTGTGTAATCCCTTACTATATCACACCAGGATTAGCCCGTGTGACCAATAGAATATGGCAGAAATGGCAGTATGTCCCTTGTAAGATTGAGCTATAAAGGACATTGTGGCTTCATCAGGGCCACTCTTTCTTGCCCTGTCTGTCTGTCTGTCTGTCTCTCTCTCATCAGTTGCTTTGGGGGAAGCCAGGAGCCTGAGCCCTGTGGAGAAGACCCACCCTTTACAAGTGAGTCCCTTGGAGGCTCCCTCATTTGGTTTCACAGAAGGGAAAGCACAAGACGGGGAAAGAAGAAAAAATCTCATACCTCCAGTGCTTCCCACTTGACTTTTTTTCTTTTTCTTTCCTTTTTTTCTTTTTTTGCTGTTGTTGCACTGGGTCTTCATAGCAACAAGCAGGTTCTCTAGCTGTGGCATGGGCTTAGTTGCTCTACCACATGTGGAATCATAGTTCCCCAACCAGGAACTAAACTCACGTTCCCTGCATTGGAATGTGGATTTTCAACCACTGGACCACCAGGGAAGTGCCCTACCTGACCGCTGATAATATCTTCACTGTCTCCTAATTGCTTCTAACCTGGACTGAGGTGGGGTGAATGACAAGGGTAGGTCTGCTTCCTCACAGTAGGCCCTGCACTGAGGTGTCAAGCTCCAGGTACTAAAGAGTCTTCAGTGTGTGTGTGTGTGTGTGTGTGTCCTTAGTCGTGTCTGATTCTTTGCGACCCCATGGACTATAACCCTCCAGGCTCTGCTGTCCATGGAATTTTTCAGGCAAGAACACTGGAGTGGCTTGCCATTTCCTCCTCCGGGGGGATCTTCCTGATCCAAGGATAGAACCCACGGCTCCTGCGTTGGCAGGCGGATTCTTTACCCCTGTGCCACCTGGGAAGCCCAAAAGAGTCCTTGGTAGGGACTATTTTTAGAATGAGAAAGATTTCATTTATAAGTATATCCTATAATCTCCAAGGTAAACTCTACTCCATAACTAAAATCACCTGTTAATTACACCTACAGTCCCTTCCTTGAAAACTTTTTCTTTTTCCTGGAGTTAATAATTATCTTTTTCTTCATTTGCTTGGTTTTCTTTAACATTTAAGTTTTCCTGCAACTGTTAACAGACCCATAAAAAATCTCTCTCAACACAATTTTCCTCACCTTCAAACCTATCAGATAATTTGCTTTTGTCCTGGAAATTCCCTCTTCTCCTTTTTAAGCAGGATGATGTGCCTCCTGAGTTAAAGCCTTTTTCTTTCTTTGTTGGGTAAAAATACATCCTACCATATCTTCTTACAAATGAGTGCGTGACAGGCAAAGTATTTTGAGATTTTTATATCTGAGAATGACTTTACTCTAGTCTCACACTCGGTTCATAATCTGACTGGATATGAGATTCTAGGTTAAAATTATTTTTACTCAGAAGATTTACAGGACAAATCCCTGAATTTCCACTGTTTTTCCACTATCATTCTGATTCTCAGTTCTTTGCATATGACTGCTTTTCTCACTGAGAACTTCAGTATCATCTTTTTATCCCTAAAATTTATTTGGATATAAATTGGTTGATGTGGATATTTTTTCCATTTATTGTACTGGGCACTCAGTATTCCAAGATGGTCTCCTGTCCTGCGGTCTGCACTTCAGAAGGAGTCCCATACAAACACCAAAACAAAGGCATTATTTTTTCCTTTCACTCTCATTAGAAAATACTTTTAAAGTTCAGCAAGTAAATTTAAAAACAAGAACTGTGAGAGAGGGGCACAGGTTGAACGTGGGGCCCCCAAGGCCTGACTATGCAGGATTGAGCACATGTTAAGGTTCAGAATAAGTGCAAGTCTTCTGTCCTGGTACATCAGGCAACAACAGAAGAAAAAAAATTACTTTTGTGTAAACATAATCACTTCAAATCAACCAAAACCACATCCAGGCAGACAGGTTGCCCACACCCCCACCTCCACTGTAACTTCACTCCCAGTCACTCCTGTGCTCAGTGGCATATTTAGGAGAGATGCTTAAAAATTCCTGGAAATCCTTTTCCAGAACTGAGACAAGAGGAGGGAAACTTGTCCAGCAAGTTCCCACAGGAGCTTGACCAGGTCAGTCCTGGGCCTGACTGGCTTCCAACCTGCTGTTCCAGCAGACACCCTGGCCCAATCCTCCTGAGCCTGCAGGGATGACCCGAGGGAACTCATGGTTCACTCGGTCTCTAGGCTTGGTCGAAAGGACAGTTTCCAAGGAACAGGCTTTGGGAGTCAGACAGCATAGGAAACACAACCTGAACCTAGAGTCTGACTTGGCTTGTAACTTGTGAATATTCAGAGTTAGGTATGCAGGTCTCCATTTGTATTCCTGCACTGGATTCTGCAATGTTAAGTGTAAGCCTGTGGATAATAATTGAACAGTTTCAGCATGGAGGAACATCCTTAAGTTCTTGAAAATTTATTAAACCACTTCATTTATCATTTCTTTCCCACTATATTCTATTTTCTCTGAAATTTGTGTTAGTTGAATTTTTTCTCACCTGTTGACTATCTCTTTGAATTTCTATTCTATTTAAATAAAGGAGTTCCTTAACTTCATATTCCATTTAACTGTATTTACAAGGGCCAATATTTCTTTTCATCTTCTGGTTGATTATTACATAGCATCCCATTCTTGTTTCAAGGATGCAATGTGTATTTCTGTCTCTTAATATATTAATTACAGTTTCTTAAAGGTTTCTTCTACTTCTCATATTGTCTATTTCTTCTGAATTCTTTTACTCTTTCTTTACTTGAGCTTTATTTAACAGAGATTTTCCTCAGATGTCTGATGATTGTTTTCTGTTCACATGTCAGTTAGATACTAAGAGGATCAGAAAACTCTATATGCATGAAAAGAATTTTTTTAATATAAATTTATTTATTTTAATTGGAGGCTAATTACTTAACAATATTGTAGTGATTTTGCCATACATTGACATAAATCCACCACAGGTATACATATGTTCCCCATCCTGAATTCCCCCCTCCCACCTCCCTCCCTATCCCATCCCTCAGGGTCATCCCAGTGCACCAGCCCCGAGCACTCTGTCTCATGCATCAAACCTGGACTGGCAATCCATTTCACATATGATAATATACATGTTTCAATGCCATTCCCTCAAATCACCCCACCCTCACCCTCTTCCACAGAGTCCATAAGACTGTTCTATACATCTGTGCCTCTTTTGCTGTCTTGCATATAGGGTTAATCTTTCTAAATTCCATATATATGCATTAATATACTGTATTGGTGTTTTTCTTTCTGGCTTACTTCACTCTGTATAATAGGCTCCAGTGTCACCAACTCATTAGAACTGCTTCAAATGTATTCTTTTTAATGGTTTAGTAATATTCCATTGTGTATATGTACCACAGCTTTCTTATCCATTCATCTGCTGATGGACATTTAGGTTGCTTCCATGTCCTGGCTATTGTAAACAGTGCTGTGATGAACATTGGGGTACACGTGTCTCTTTCACTTCTGGCTTCCTCAGTGTGTATGCACAGTAGTGGAAATGCTGGGTCATATGGCAGTTCTATTTCCAGCTTTTTAAGGAATCTCCACACTGTTCTCCATAGTGGCTGTACTAGTTTGCATTCCCACCAACAGTGTAAGAGGGTTCCCTTTCTCCACACCCTCTCCAGCATTTATTGCTTGCAGACTTTTAGATAGCATCCATTCTAACTGGCATGAAATGGTACCTCATTGTGGTTTTGATTTGCATTTCTCTGATAATGAGTGATGTTGAGCATCTTTTCATGTGTTTGTTAGCCATCTGTATGTCTTCTTTGGAGAAATGTCTGGTTCTTTGACCCATTTTTTGATTGGGTCATTTGTTTGAAAAGAATTTTTGTAGAATCTTGTGCCTCACAATAGGATGATTGAATGGCATGATAGCTATTTTGTTGAGATTTATCTCCAGGTGCTGTCTCTCAGATAGCCCTGAATCTTCAGAAGAATCTTCCCGTCTTCTGCTTGGGAAGCACAGTCTCCATACTGGCACTTTGGAGCTGGCCAGAAGTTGGACATCTCTCCATTTATTATAATTTTTATTTATTTGTAAAGGCTTTTTTTATATGCTTAGTTGCTCAGTCATGTCTGACTCTTTGTGACCCCATGAACATTAGCCCACCAGGCTCCTCTGTCCATGGGATTCTCCAGGCAAGAATACTGAAGTGGATTGCCATTTCCTTCTCCATTTTTTTGATGTAGACCATTTTTAAAGTCTTTATGGAGTTTGTGACAATATTGCTTCTGTTTTCTGTTTTGACTTTTTGGCCCTGATGCATATGGGATCTTTGCTCCCCAACCAGGGATCAAACCCATACCCTGTGCATTGGAAAGTTAAATCTTAACCACTGGACCACCAGGGGCATCCCATCTCCATTTATTTTATAGGCTTTTATTGACTGTCCAGTTTTTGAATAGAATCTCCCTTGTATCTTCTAACGTAACTGTTGTCCCCAAGTCTAGTGCCTCTCTAATTCAGTTTTCCTATAGAATAAACCTACTCTCTCTACTGCAATAATACAGGATATGAATCTGTTTCCTACCACCTGTATCCCCACCATCATCACTCCTCCTATAATCTAATCTCACCATCAGCTTACTTCTATTTGGTACCACTGTCTCCACCCTCAGATGTGCACAGCTAATAGAGTGTTATCTTTATCCTCTCTGGTATATCACTAGCCATTCTGCCAGTTTCCCATTTGTATATATATATACACACACATATATATTTACAATCTGTATATTTTATGGCTTTTAGTTGTACTATATGTTTTATCAAAGATGATATTTGTATTTCTGTTTCTTTACCTGTTGTTTTTGTTTAGACTTTGATTAAAAAAAAAAGGATAGGAAATGTTTTACTATTAACCTACAAGTTACTCTCAGCTATATTTTAGGAAAGCATTTGACCAATAGGCTAAGAAAGCAAAGCAAAATGGCTGCCTGCCAAAGGCTTATAAACCAAGGCTCCTGTTCCTATCCTTCCACTCAAACAGCTCACACCAGGGTAACCAATGACGTCCAAATTGCTGAAGTCAATGGAAATTTTCCAGTCATTATCTTAACTTGCTTCTCAGGAACAATAGGACATTTTGTCCTGTTTAAACACTCTTTCCTTTGGCTCCATGATGCTGTTTATACCTGTTTCATATCTAACTCTCTGATTGCTCTTCTTACATCTTTCATTTATCAAATATTTATTTAATAGTTATCAAATATTTCTTGAGTCCCTCCTATATGCCAGCTATTTTACTAGGAGTTTAGGATGTAATGATGAATACAAAATCCTGATTTCCACTATCTAGGAGTTAAAGCCTTGCATGTCCTTTGCAGATGCATATGCTTCCATTTAGCCATGAAATTATGAAATTCCTCTAATTTTGTTTTAGATTCTTTTCTCATTATATACTATCATCTTAGAAATTTTCATCCTTAAAAAAAAAACAGTGGCAGGTATGTTAATCAACTTCATTGTGGTAATCATTTCACTCTGTATGTGTATATCAAATCATCGTACCATACACTTTAACTCTATACAATTTTTTATGGAACCTTTTACAAACTTTTTTGTCATTCTTGCCCAGTTAATATGTTAAATTACACAACAAAGGGGGGAATAAAGGTCATTAATCAATTGACCTTGAAATAGAGCTTTTCCTAGATTATCCAGGCAGGGCTCAGATGTGAAAGACAAGGGGCAGCATGGTAAGTGTTGGTGACTCTGTGATATATGGTGAGAATCAGTCAACTTTTGCTGGCTTCAAAGACATAAGAGGGCTATGGAAAGTGGGCAAGGAAATGGATTCTTCCAGAAAGTCCCCAGAAAGGAACTCAGCCTGCGAACACATTGTCTTAAATTCAGTGAGATATCTTTCAGAATTGTGAGCTACAAAACTATAAAATAAGAGGTTTATATATTATTTTAATCTACTAAGTTTGTGGTAATTTGTTATACTAGCAATAGAAACACCAATATATTTTCTATAGGCTCATTTCATACTTTGCTGTGGCCAGAAAGAGTTAATGTCTGATTACAGAGTCCCTTGGACAGCAAAAAGATCAAACCAGTCAATCCTAAAGGAAATCAGCCTTGAGTATTCATTGGAAGGACTGATGCTGAAGTTGAAGCTCCAATATTTGGGCCACCTGATGTGAAGAGCCGACTCATTGGAAAAGACCCTAATGCTGGGAAAGATTGAAGACAGGCAGAGAAGGGGACAACAGGGAATGAGATGTTTGGATGACATCATCAACTCAATGGACATGAGTTTGAGCAAACTGGGAGATAGTGAAGGACAGAAAATTCTGGCATGCTGCAGTCCATGGGATTGCAAAGAGTTGGACGTGACTCAGCAACTAAACAATATAAAGTATGTATCAGAGAGGAATAAAATGGCTAGTTGTATGAAAACAAGGCAACTAAGCAATATGCTGCCTTGTAAAATAACCTCCCACCTCAAAATTCAGTGCAGATGAACATTTATTGAGACTGTTTTGAATGGGACATGTCTGAGAGATGACTTTCTTCTGTCTGTGTATTGTCAATCCCTGCCACTCTGTTTATCCTCAGATGGGTACATTCCATGTCTCACTAGTCTTTTATAATTATCCAAGCTCCTATGATGGAATGGAAGGCTTGTTCAAAGGCTCAGAACCTTCTTGGAATGGTATGAGAATCTGCTTTATTTTCTAAACTGAAAAACAAAACAACAACAACAAAAAAAACATGAGTTCCCAAGAAAATAGAACCTAGTGTTCAAAAGATCGGGCTCATCTTTCCAATTTCCCACTGTGACCATGAGCATGTGACTTAATTTCTTTAAGGTGTAAATTCCTAAATTCTCCCTCCTCCTCTCTGAGCCTTAAGCAATGTACCTGCACACTGTCCAGGTATACATTTTACTACATGAAGAAATCACTTTAGAAATTTCCCAAAAAGCCAGGAGTGAGTCAGAGTATTAAAATGGGAACCTCCTAATTCAGAGCTTCTGGGTTTTATGACTTTTAATTGAATTATATATATTTTGTTAATCAGAAAATCTTATGCCTTTTCCTCAGACTGTCCCTTAAACACTTTCCATGGACTGGACTGGAATCTTCATCTTAGAGAGAGACAGGGAATCTTGGAAAACTCAGAGGAGAGAACTTGTTTATCTGATGCCTATTTGATGACTGAAAATCCAGACAGATAGACTTGGAAGGTAAACCTCAGAGAGGAAAGAAGCTGTCTTTCATCTACATATTAAAACTATAGCTTATCTCAACATCTGGAAAGTTTTAAATTGGAATCCTTTCTCAGTGGATTAATACCAGCATTGAAAATGATATGAAATTCCTAATAAGGTATCGGAGACAAGAGAGAAGAAACTTACCAGAAAACACTGCATTGGACTTGTTCCTTCCCATGGAGACACTGGGTCATCTGTAATTAAGAAATGGTTTTTATTCACTTCCAGTAAATATCATTCAGAGTGTATCTGTCATTCAGCTCACAGCCTCAAGTAGTCCCCTAGGAAATGTAGGTCTCCACTGAGAATGGCAGCAAAACCTCCCTCCTCCTAACTGCCGAGTCACACTGCCATGCCTGAAGTCCTACCAGTGGAAATGAAGCACAAGGGCATTCACGAGAAAGATTTGGTTAAAGGGCTGGTCTCCACTGACACTTAGAAGTCCCTGAGGGTCGCACATGAACTGGTCATACCTTCATGTGAAGAACCATATTCTCTCTTCTCCCCCAAAAGTGGATTCAGCTAGTGAACATGGTGCCTGGCTGAGAAGGATGCAGACATGGTAAGAGCACCTACCCCAGTCCCAATTCTTGAGTCTGTCCTGGGGTGCCTCCCAAGGTAAAAATCCCTCAAAGACCAAGAATAGCAAAAAAAAAAAAAAAAAAGGTCTTTGGACTTGCCTCATGCTTCATTCACAGGCTCTTCATAATAACCAGCAGTGACACCTTCTAGAAATAAAGGAGTAAATTTCCTGATTTAAAAGGTTAAAATCTCCATGGATTTTAAAACCATTCCTATTAAAAACCAAAGCTTCTCAATATATACATGTATCAAGTAATTATTATACACTATAAACTTATAAAATATTTTATGGCAATTATATCAATAAAACTGGGGGGGAATTATTTAAAAAATAAACGTATTATAGGGAAAACAAAAAACTGCAAAGTTTATTGGTAATTGGCACAGTTAAAAGGATCTCTACATAAACAGGCTACAGGATCCAAAACATCAGCAGAAATGACCGGGGATTTGGGCCATAAGGCTGCCTCATACTCCTACAGTCAAATAAAAGTGTTTTCCTAATACCCCATGGGATGGAGGTGGTGGTGGGGATGGAGGAGGGACAAAGAATTAACTTACATTAACTTTTCAATCAATTACTACAGACTGGGTAGTTAGAATATAGTACTAGGTGGAGCTCCATTTTGCAAATGAAGTATACTCTACAAGGAAGATAATTAGTGGAAGAGGAAGGATTTAAAGCCAGAAAACCAATCTTTTTTAACTGGCCCTTTTATGACCAACCTAGATAGCATATTTAAAAGCAGAGACATTGCTTTGCTAACAAACGTCCGTCTAGTCAAGGCTATTGTTTTCCCAGTAGTCATGTATGGATGGGAGAGTTGGACGGTGAAGAAAGCTGAGTGCCAAAGGATTGATGCTTTTGAACTGTGGTGTTAGAGAAGACTCTTGAGAGTCTCTTGGACTGCAGGAAGATCCAACCAGTTCATCCTAAAGGAGATCAGTCCTGGGTGTTCATTGGAAGGACTGATGTTGAAGCTGAAACTCCAATCCTTCGGCCACCTCATGTGAAGAGTTGACTCATTGGAAAAGACCCTGATGCTGGGAAGGATTAGGGGCAGGAGGAGAAGGAGACGACAGAGGATGAGATGGCTGGATGGCATCACCGACTCGATGGATATGGGTTTGGGTAGACTCCAGGAGTTGGTGATGGACAGGGAAGCCTGGCGTGCTGTGATTCATGGGGTCACAAAGAGTTGAACACAACTGAATGACTGAACTGAACTTGGCCTCTACTAAAATACAATTTCTAGATTCCTTCAGCTACTATCTAAAGTACCCCATATGCTTAGCGCTGTGCGGCAGTACAGTAGATCTCAATCAATGTTGGCTATTATTTAAGACAGAAGACTCAGACTGTTTAGAAATTTGCTTTTGCAAGTAAGAACCAAGGGTCTTTCTTAGCAAAAATTTCAGGCATTCCCTCAGACTATTGCAGTTTGTTTGCAGGGGTAGAAGGCACTGAAATCTTATGAACTCTTGGTTGAGTGGCAGGCAGAAAATTGAAAAATAATGGTGGCTTAGGAGAGGAATGGGCAGAGGCAGGAACACTGCTTAATTCTGAAAGCTTTTAAAACAAAAAGTTTCTGTTCAGTCTATATTCAAATAAGATTTACACTTAGTGTAACATTTACTTCAAAATTCTTTTTGAAATGAATTGCAACCAACTGGAAAGGAAAAGGAAATTGTTAATCCCTTTACTGACACCACATCCATCGACCCTACAGAAACATGAAGTAGCTTGTCCTTTCTAGTGAATCCCAGAAAGTGGATCCCAGAGTTCAGATTATGACAGATCTTAAAGCTGAAGCTAGGTTGATATTTAACTGGTTTCAATTCCAGGAATTCTGTGAAATACTTCAATTTTCCTCAAATTTCAGTGAATTTTTGACAAAATTTACTCTACCTCAGAGAACAAAGCCAGAAAAATATCACCAAATGTATAAATCACGACAGCACATTCCTTTGCAAAAAGCTATAAACAAGGAAAGGGAGAGCAGGGAAACATTTCTACATTTTTAAAGGAATCCTCACTTGTGACCTGAGTGGCTTCTTCCTTAAAGCTGTGGGAGTTTAATTCCACATAACAGGCAATTCTAGGAAAACAGAATGGAGGATGCCTGTGGTCACAGGCTTATGCTGGGAATCAAGTACACTGGAAAAAAGAAGGCTTTCCCTCAGAAATACAAAAGAGGAAGCCCACCAGTCTCCACCCAGGCTTCCTGTGCCAGAACTCTCACTTACCAAAAGTCTGTGTATTCTTCAAATACACTTCAGTGGTTGTTTCTGCATCTTCAGTGAAGTCATGGTGGGTGGTCAAGTCTGATAGGCCAGTGGTCGACTCTAAGCCAATGGTTGACTGTAGGTGAGTGGTCAGCTCCAGGTCAGTGGGGCTTGTGGTTGACTGTGAGCCAGTGGTCGACTCCAGGTCAGTGGGGCCAGAGGTTGACTCTAGGTCTGTGGTCGACTCCAGGTCAGTGTGGCCAGTGGTTGACTGGAGGCCAGTGGTCAACTCCAAGTCAGTGGGGCCAGTGGTCAACTCTAGGCCAGTGGTTGCCTCCAGGTCAGTGGTTGACTCTAGGCCAGTGGTTGACTCAAGGTCAGTGGTTGACTCTAGGCCAGTGGTTGCCTCCAGGTCAGTGGTTGACTCTAGGCCAGTGGTTGACTCTAGGCCAGTGGTTGACTCAAGGTCAGTAGAATCTATGTCAACCGTTGACCCTAAGTCAGCGATGAATTCTTGAGGAGTTAAGAAGAAAAAACAGCTCAAGTACTTTCTAGTGAGAATATTTCCACTATCTCCACACCCTTCCATTCACAGCTAGATCTTTTTCCAGGGAAAACATAGAACAGAAAAGGGTATATTGAATCATACTTGTCTCCCTACAAGTTTCTTTTTTACCAAGTGCTAGAATATCCCAAAGACTAACTACCAGGAGTACGCTCATAGGCTCCCACTCCTCCCTCTTTGAGGGGCTGAGTTAGGAAGGAGCATTTGATACTATGCCTCTAAATATGAATCAGTCAGACTGCAATGGAATAAAATTTCAAAAACTCTCCTATATAATTCTTTCAAGTTCCTAAAACAAAATAATCAGAGAGGGCAAGGAGCAAGGACAACAACTATTTCCAAGATGCAAAATCAAGAATGGATTTGACTATAAAATAGGACCTCCTACCATTTTCATTTAGAAGGCTATATTTAGTACTTCATTTTCCAGTCTGCCCCAGAGAATGCATAATCTAGTCATTCTGGGACTTGTGAACCATAAAAGCATCATAACCTGATGAACTTACAACCTGGGCCTGCTTGGGCTGGAATGAAAGAGCGCAGTCCTCATGGTCGCCTAGTCCAGCAGGTTGTGGGCAGCCTGCCAGTGAGGCCAAAATCATGAGCTTTAATTTAGTCATTTGCTTTATCATTCATTCATGATAATGAATGTTTTAGGTTGTCAAAAAAAATTGACAAAAATGAAATGAAAATTGTCAAATGAAATGACTGACAAAGATTCGCCTCCAAAATATATAAGCATCTCATGTAGTTTAAGATAAAACAAACAACCTAAACAATTCATTATTCATTTATGTAATAAAACATCCAGACCCAGCAGTGGATAAATTTAGAGCTACTAGAAGGAGAAGAACTGGAATGAAGTAGAGGGGAAAACCAGCACTTAAATGAAAATGAATGAACATCCCTCCTCTTTTTTGTGTTTTTAAAAAATTAATTTTAATTGGAGGATAACTGCTTTACAATGTTGTTTTGGCTTCTACCATACAACAACATGAATCAGTCATAAGTATTCATGTCCCCTCCCTTTTGGAGCTCTCTCCCACCCCCCACCCTATCTCATCCCTCTAGGTTGTCACAGAGCACCACATTGAGCTCCCTGTGTTATGCAGCAACTTCCCACTAGCTATCTATGTTACATATGGTAATATATATGTTTCAATGCTATTCTCGCAATTCATGCTACCCTCTCTTTCCCTCACTGTGTCCACAAATTTGTTCTCTATGTCTGCATCTCTATTCCTGCCCTGAAAATAGGTTCATCAGTATCATTTTTCTATATTTCATATATATACATTAATATGCATTATTTGTTTTTCTCTTTCTGACTTACTTCACTCTGTATAACAGGCTCTGGGTTCATCCACCTTACTGGAACTGATTCATATGTGTTCCCTTTCATGGCTGTGTAATATTCCACTGTATATATAGACCACAACTTCTTTATTCATTCTTCTGTTGATGGACATCTAGGTTGTCTCCATATCCGAGCTATTGTTAATAGTGCTGCAGTAAACACTGGGGTACATGTGTTTTTTTCAACTATGGTTTTCTCAAGTTTTATGCCCAGAAGTGGGATTACTGGGTCATATGGTAATTTTGTTCCTAGGTTGCTTTTTTTTTTAAGGAATCTCCATACTGTTCTCCATAGTGGCTGTGTCAATTTACATTCCCACCAACAGTGTAAGAGGGTTCCTTTAAATTTAAAAGCTTTTGCACAGCAAAGGAAAGTATAAGCAAGAGGAAAATATAGCCCTCACAAGGGGAGAAAATTGTCAAATGAAATGACTGACAAAGATTCACCTCCAAAATATATAAGCAGCTCATGTAGTTTAAGATAAAACAAACAACATAAAGCCCTTCGTGTGTAACATATGTGGGCACGCGTAAAACAAACAACATAAACAAAAATTGGCCAGAAGACCTAAATAGACAATTCACAATTCCCTAAAGAAGACATACAGATGGCCAATAAACATGTGAAAAAATGCTCAATATAGCTCATTATTAGAGAAATGCATATCAAATCTCTAATGAGGTATCACCTCACACTGGTTAGAAAGGCTATCATAAAAAAAAATCTACAGACAAAAAATTCTGAAGAGGATAATGAGAAAAGGGAACTGTCCTCTTGAGAAATTGATCTGAGTCCAGGAAGAAATGGAGTGGCCCTCAGAGTCGACAAAAGAGACCAAAATGCAGTACATAGGTGCAATCTCAAAAACAACAGAATGATCTCAGTTCCTTGGAAAGGCAAAACATTCAGCATCACAATAATCCAAATCTATGCCCCAACTACTAATGCCAAAGAAGCTGAAGTGGACTGGTTCTATGAAGACCGACAAGACCTTCTAGAACTAACATAAAAAAATTTTTAAAAAGATACTTTTTTCGTCATGGGGGATTGGAATGCAAAGGTAGGAAGTCAAGAGATACCTGTAGTAACAGAGAAGTTTGGCCTTGGAGTACAGGGCCAGGGCTGCCAGAGTTGGTCAATAGAACACACTGGTTATAGCAAGCACCCTCTTCCAACAACACAAGAGAAGACTCCACACATGAACATCACCAGATAGTCAACACTGAAATCAAATTGATTATATTCTTTACAGCCAAAGATGGAGAAGCTTCATACAGTCAGCAAAAACAAGACCTGGAGCTGACTGTGGCTCAGATCATGAGCTCTTTATTGCAAAATTCAGGCCTAAATTGAAGAAAGTAGGGAAAACCATTATGCCATTCAGTGAAAGTGAAAGTCTCTCAGTCATATCTGCCTCTTTGTGACCCCATGGACTATACAGTCCATGGAATTCTCGAGACCAGAATACTGGAGTGGGTAGCCTTTCCCTTCTCTAGGGGATCTTCCCAACCCAGGTATTGAACCCAGGTCTCCCACATTGCAGGCGGATTCTTTACCAGCTGAGCCACAAGGGAAGCCCATGTCATGCAGGTATGACCTAAATCAAATCCCTTATTATTATAGTGGAAGTGATGGATAGATTCAAGGGATTAGATCTGATAGACAGACAGATTTGAAGAACTATGGACAGAGGTTTGTAACACTGCACCAGAAGCAGTGACCAAAACCATCCCAAAGAAAAGGAAATGCAAGAAGGCATAGTAGTTGTCTGAGGAGGCTTTACAATTAGTTGGGGGGGGGGAATAAAAAGGAAAGGTAAGGGACAAAGGGAAAGATACATCCAACTTAATGCAGAGTTCCAGAGAATAGCAAGGAGAGATAAGAAAAACTTCTTAAATGAACAATGCAAAGAAATAGAGGAAAACAATAGAATGGGAAAGACTAGAGATCTCTTCAAGAAAACTGGAACATTTCATGCAGAATGGGCACAATTAAGGACAAAAATGGTATAGACCTAACAGAAGCACAAGATATTAAGAAGAGGTGGCAAGAAAACTCAGAAGAACTGTACAAAATAAGTCTTAATGACAGAGATAACTATGATGGTGTGGTCACTCACCTACAGCTGGACGTCCTAGAGTGTAAAGTCAAGTGGACCTTAGGAAGCATTACTACAATCAAAGCTAGTGGAGGTGATGGAATTCCAGTTGAGCTATTTCAAATCTTAAAAGATGATACTGTTAAAGTGCTGCACTTAATATGCCAGCAAATTTGGAAAACTCAGCAGTGACCACAGGCCTGGAAAAGGTCAACTTTCATTCCAATTCCAAAGAAGGGCAATGCCAAAGAACATTGTACAGTTGCACTCATTTCACATGCTAGCAAGAATATGCTCAAAATTCTCACGCTAGGTTTCAGCAGTATGTGAATCAAAATTTTCCAGATGGAAATCTGGGTTTAGAAAAGGCAGGAACAAGAGATCAAATTGCCAATGCTCACTGGATCTTGAAGAAAGCAAGGGAATTCCAGAAAAAAATCTACTTCTGCTTCATTGACTATGGTAAAGCCTTTAACAAACTGTGGGAAATTCTTAAAAGAGATGGGAATACCAGACCACCTTACTTGTCTCCTGAGAAGCCTATATTCAGGTAAAGAAACAACAGTTAGAACCAGACATGGAACAATGGACTTGATTCAAAATTGAGAAAAGAATATGTCAAGGCTGTATACTGTCACCCTGCTTATTTAACTTCTATGCTGAGTACATCATGGGAAATGCCAACCTGGATGAAGCACAAACTGGAATCAAGATTTTCAAGAGACATAGCAACAACCACAGATATGCAGATGATACCACTCTAATGGCAGAAAATGAAGAGGAACTAAAGAGCCTCTTGATGAGAGCAAAAGAGGATAGTGAAAATGCTGGCTTGAAACTCAATATCAAATAAACTAAGATCATGGCATCTGGTCACATCACTTCATGGCAAATAGAAAGGGAATAGGTGGAAACAGTGACAGATTTTATTTTCCTGGGCTCCAAAATCAATGTGGACAATGACTGTAGCTATGAAATTAAGACACTTGCTTCTTGAAAGGAAAGCTATGACAAACCTAGACAGTGTATTAAAAAACAGAGACATTACTTTGCCAACAAAAGTCCATACAGTCAAGGCTATGGTTTTTCCAGTAGTTATTACAGCTGTGATAGTTGGACCATAAAGAAGGCTGAGCACCTAAGAACTGATGCTTTCACATTGTGGTGCTGGAGAAAATTCTTGAGAGTCCCTTGTACTGCAAGGAAATCAAACCAGTCAGTCCTAAAGGAAATCAACCCTGAATATTTATTGAAAGGACTGATGCTGAAGCTGAGGCTCAAATACTTTGGTCACCTGACACAAAGAACTGACTCACTGGAAAAGACCTGATGCTGGGAAAGATTGAAGGCAAAAGGAGAAGGGGGCAAGAGAGGATGAGATGATTAGGTAGCATCATCGACTCAATGGATAGGAATTTGAGTGAACTCCCAGAGACAGTGAAGGACCAGGGGAGCCTGGTGTGCTGTAGTCCATTGGGTCACAAAGAGATTGCACATGACTGAGCGACTGAACAACAGGAAGGACTAGAAAAGAAAGAAGCTCTTGGGAAAAGCAGCCTTCCACTGGTTCTGGAGACACAGATTCTTTCCTCTCTCAAGCAGAACAAATTTCTGCTCCAGATCCACTGATTCCCACCACATGTGTCCCAGCCAGTGGCTGGAGCACTTTGAATCTTACTCTCCTGTAAGGTAAGACTACACCCGAGGACTTTTTAACCTGAACCAAATAGAGTAAAGCCTCTTTCAGCACCTGATAGTGAAGGGGACCACAAGGAAACCCCAGGAGCCCTCTCATCATCAACCTTAATTCCATCTATCAGTCATGTAGCCTGACTTACCTATATAAGGTAGGTTCAAAATACAGCCTTAATCTCAGCCAAACCACTCAAAGTCCCCAAGGCCTCAGAGCTCAGCCACCCATCTTCACCTCACTTTACAAGGCTTCTATCTCTGTCTTACACATACACACACAAATACACTCACACACACACAGCGAATGGATTTTAGCCCACTTCTCCAAAAGACCTCCCAATGTCCACTCACCTTGAAGCAGCACAGGGTAGGTCATAGCCAGAGCGAAGAAGGTGGAGAGGAGAAGGGCTTGCCGGAGCATAATGCTGGTGGTGCTGAGTGGAGAGCCCAGGAGGCTGGCAGAGGTGGGGAGGCCAAGAGTGCTGGACTGCAATTCCGCAGGGCATTTATACAACCTCAGGCCCAGATCTCTGAAGTCAGCATTCCCAGGGGGCTGGGAGAAGAAAAAAAACTTCACTCACAAAGGATAAGATTGCCCTGGAGCAAAGGAGGGAAAAGGTAAATGGAGGGGTGAGGGGCGGAGGAAGGAAGCAAGGAGTTTGGAGGAAACCATCAATGAGATCTTTGTCGATGAAGTTAGAGTCTGCCCCATTACCACCAGGGGCGAGGCTTCTTCTTCCACCGGATTGCAGACACTCCCCTCCTGACCCAGGGCTGCAGGTGTATCCTAGAGTGTGCCTCAGCAAGTGCCTCGCGCTCAGTTGTGTCCAACTCTTTGCAACCCCATGGACTGTAACCTGCCAGGCTCCTCTGTCCATGGGGATTCTCCAGGCAAGAAAACTGGAGTGGGTTGCCATTTCCTTCTCCAGGGGATCTTCTCCACCCTGGGAATGAACCCACATCTCCTGTGTCTCTGGCATTGCAGGCAGATTCCTTATCTGATGAGCCATCGGGGAAAGCTGTAGTTGGGAGCCTAATAATGCTTTACTGAGCCTCCGAAATGCCACTGTTTGTCAGGCTGTGAGACTAAGAACCATGCATGATGAGAGCCTGCTGGCTACTCTGGTGCTGAGTGAGAGCCCTGTGTGAACAGGCTTCTAACTCCAGCAGGTCCCTGCAAGAGAACCGTGATCAGAATGATAACTAGCGCAACTGTTACAATCACAGAAATACCTAAAATCGTAAGATTTCACGTGCCACTGTCTCACTGGATATTCACCATGATTCTGTGCTAGAGCCACTCTTATCCTAATTTTTTTTCTGGTGAGGAACCTAGAGGCTGAGAGACCTCATGACTCCAGATTTCACCTGAAGATACTCATGCCCTGCCTGCGTTCCTTGAACATGTGGGAGCTCTTAGCTGTGAGGGCTGGCTCCTGCTAATGACATTCCCAGTCCTCTAGGGGGTAGTATGAAGCTGCGAGGCGTCCTTGGCTGAGCACTGACTCTAACCCTCCTCAGATGAGTTGCTCAGTCGTGTCTGACTCTTTGCAGCATGGACTGCAGCACCCAAGGCCTCCCTGTCCATCACCAGCTCCTGGAGTTTACTCAAACTCATATCCATTGAGTCAGTGATATCGTCCAACCATCTCATCATCTGTCGTCCCCTTCTCTGGCCTTCAATCTTTCCCAGCACCAGGGTCTTTTCAAATGAGTCAATTCTTCGCATCAGGTGGCTGAAGGATTGGAGTTTCAGCTTCAACATCAGTCCTTCCAATGAATACTCAGGACTGAATTCCTTTAGTATGGGCTGGTTGGATCTCCATGAAGTCCAAGGGACTCTCAAGAGTCTTCTCCAACACACTTCAAAAGCATCAATTCCTCCGCACTCAGCTTTCTTTATAGTCCAACTCTCACATCCATACACGGCTATTGGAAAAACCATAGCCTTGACTAGATGGACCTTTGTTGGCAAAGTAATGTCTCTGCTTTTTAATATGCTGTCTAGGTTGGTCATAACTTTCCTTCCAAGGAGTAAGCGTCTTTTAATTTCATGGCTGCAGTCACCTTCTGCAGTGACTTTGGAGCCCCCCAAAATGAAGTCTGCCACTGTTTCTAATCTATTTGCCATATTTGCTAACCCTCCTGTTAGATATCAAACAGGCTGAGAAAACAGAATTTTGTGAGGCCGGCTCACCTAAGTCGGCCTCTACCCATTGAAGTCAGGACTGTTACCTGGAGAGGAGGGCTGCACAATTCCAGTCACTGTCAAATCCCGTGAGACCTTTTGGTCTCAATTGTCTTTACTTAAAAGGTCACAGCTGATTCCTCCTCCTCCTCAGAAACCACGGGGCTGAGAATACTATTGAGAGAAACCTTTCAATAGTAATAGTAATAAGAGCTAATAGTTATAGAGAACTTATCTATTGGCATAGGCATATGTTTCTTTATCTTAATGCCAAAGCTAAGGTAATCTTATTAGTCTCCTTTTCCAGATGAAGAAACCATGGCACAGAGAGGTTAAGGAATTTTTGAAAGTAAATGTTATAGAATCAGAAAGCAAACCTTTGGGCAGCCTGATGCTGGGGCCTCTGCTCTCAACCAACTCTTCCGTTTGTGCCCCCAGCCCGGTTGTCTGGCTGGGCTCACTGGCAGTCTTGTCCTGGGAAATGTGGTACTGCACAGGCTTTACCTTCAAGGCAGAGGGAATCAACCCATTCTGCTTTTCTGGAAACTACATTTCCTTGGCAAAGCCTGTACAATGAAGTGTAACCAAACCCAATAGTCAGGAGCCTAAGAAGCAAGAAGCTCATGAAAAAACTTGCAGGCAAATGACACTAGCAAACAATAGACTCAAATCGGATAATCACACAGCAAGTCCCTGGCTGGTGGAAAAGGGAGAGTTTCATCTCTGTCAGCACAATGTGAGAGTGTTTCCTACCCTAGAAAAGTGGAAGAATCAGCTCCCAAATGTGCAAAGTCGAATATCTGGTCTCTTTAAGGAGCACAGGACTTAACCAGAGTCATCAGAAATGACCAACTTCTTCTAGAAGCTTCCTCTAGAAGTTTTGTTTCAAAACTCAACTACCAAAAAATATAGATACTGCTCTAGATGTTCTTCCAAAGCTCAGATGGTAAAGCATCTGCCTGCAATGCTGGAGACTGGGGTTCAATCCCTGGGTCAGGAAGATCTCCTGGAGAAGGAAATGGCAACCCATTCCAGTACTCTTGCCTGGAAAACCCCATGGATGGAGGAGCCTGGTGGGCTACAGTCTATGGGGTGGCAAAGAGTCGGACATGATTCAGCAACTTCACTTTCCTTTTTTCCTTTTCCAAAGATCATGGTACAATTTTTATGTGCCTCAGTTTCCACCAGAGTTAGTGCAAGTGCAGCTTCCAAGTGACCACTGTATTGAAATATGGGGGCAAGTTGGTCTCCTTTCATGAAAATGTTTTATTCTTTCTCATCACTTGAATATAGTTAGGTCATTAGCACAGTGGGTCCCAGAGACGTCTCTGCTAAGGTGAGATGTAATAACGTTGTCAGGTTATAATTATAAGGTCTTTTTATTGATATGGCACTGTAGGTCTGTTTTGTACTGTTAAAATAATTTGGCTTGCTTAACTTTTTATATTGCTATCAACTGTTATAGAATCAGATCATCTCAAAGCTTAAAGGTGTATTAAATTGTACCCAGCTCAGTCAAATAGCCAATTCTTTTTTTAAAAGTAAGAATAACTTTTTCTTTAAATAATATCCCTAGTAATGAATAACTCACTGCATTGAGGAGAATAGTTCATCTTTGAACAATTATTCCTCTTAATGGAAAAAAAATGTGTCTTCTTGTAATTTCAACTGATTTGCCCCAGTTTTATTCTTGGGGTATATATATATATATAATATTTAATATAAATATTTAATTTTATGTATATATATATATAATTAGGTCCTTTTTTCCCCTCTCTTTAGATATTAAAAGTAGATATCATTTTACTTTCAAATTTTTTCACCATCCTAAAAAATAATGTAAGTTTCTTACTATCTTATTCCCTCAAATTTCTCCAAAACTTAGCAAAGTGTCTGACACATCAGAGGTGATAAAATTATTTATTCATAATTTAATGATAGATGATTTTTGGTCTTTAGTTTCTGGTTGCATTCATCTGTGGTCTTTGAAAAGGAAACACTATAATTGAAACAAGTTAGCACAAATTTGATCGATGAACATGGGTCTGGGTAGACTCCGGGAGTTGGTGATGGACAGGGAGGCCTGGCGTGCTGCAATTCATGCAGTTGCAAAGAGGCAGACATGACTGAGTGACTGAACTGAACTGAGAGAGAAGAAAAAACTATCACTATCCTTCTTTCTAGAAAATTGGTACATTAAATGCCAAATTAAATGCTAAAATATAAGCCTGGCAGAAAGTATGGCAAGTTTCCTGAAAGCACAAAAGAAATGCAAAAGCTGTTGCATCTACTTTCTTCAGAATGAAATCGGTTTCTGGCAAGTGGGCTGAGCTGGGAATGACATCGTGCAGACATGTCTCTATGTGTGCGTGCTTGCTAAGTTACTTCAGGCATGTCTGACTCTGTGCAACCCTATGGACTATAGCCTGCCAGGCTCCTCTATCCATGGGATTCTCCAGGGAAGAGTGGGTTGCCATGCCCTTCTCCAGGGGATCTTCCCACCCCAGGGATCAAACCTCCATCTCTTAAATCTCCTGAACTGGCAGCTGGGTTCTTTACCGCTAGCGCCATCTCACCCTCGACAGACAGAAGCCCTGAAGCACCTAGCAGCCATGGAGCCAGCAGTTTGGCCCAGGGCAAAGTGCTCCTTCCAGTCTCCATTCCAAACTCCAACAGTCATTCTCCCCTTAAGGGGAAATTTCCAGAGAGCAAGATGTGTTTCTCCCTTGAGGAACTAGATGCCCAGAATGACTACCTGACCTCATAGATTATATACTGATAAAGGTTAGCCTAGGTTTTTTAGAGTCAGTCAAGCATTTTTCCAGCATACGATCAGTGACCTAACAATTACACTAAGTATCTGAAACAACTCAAAAGAAAAACTCAAAGTTGATTGTTTCTCAGAGATTATAACCATGGAGTAAGTTTATTTATTTTTATATTTACATTACAAAGGCAATTTATAACAAGATATTGAGACTTCTAATCCAATGCTAGAGATACCAAAAAAAAGTTATTTACTTAAAAAAACATTTACAGAGTCACTGAAATGCCATGACTAAAGCAGAAGAGGCACTGGACAAAAGGTCAAAACCACAGACCCTGGCATACAGTAGCCTGGACTCTATCCAGTATATCCTGGCTCTTCCAGTAATAATTAAGCAACCATGGACAAGTTACTTAACTCATAGGAGCTCAGTCTTTTCTTTACATAATGAAGATAAAAATAGTTTTTACTTTACTGGATTACTGTAAGGATTAAATTAATGTGTTCATGTAAAATGCCTAGAATAAGGAAAACCATAATAAAAATGAGCTATTATTAGGTGCTAAAAATTAGCTATTGTTAGGTGCTAAAAAAAGACTCAGGTCTCCAAAGAGTTGATAATATTGTTTTAAGGTGGGACTACAAAGGAGCATCATCCTGAAAAGTTCCATGGGGAAGGTGAAACAAGTTAAAGAGTTAAGAGTCACTTAAATTTTATTTATATATTTATTTATTCCTTTTTCACTGTCCTGGGTCTCCTTTGCTGCCTGCAGCCTTTCTCTAGTTGCAGATGTGAACAGGAGCCGCTCTCTACTTGTGGTAAACAGATTTCTCACTGTGGTGGCCTCTCTTGTTGTGGAGCTCAAAGGCACACAGGCTCAGGAATTGTGGTGCACGGGCCAGGTTTCTCCATGACATGTGGCATCTTCCCAGACTAGGGATCGAACCTATATCCTTTTTATTGGCAGGCGGATTCTTAACCACTGGACCACCAGGGAAGTCCCACTTGAATTTAATATATTTCTAGGCTAATAGAAAGAAAGAAGGTAAACAGAAGGGACTCTAGGCAAAAGAAGTAATGCTGTATTGGAAGAGACAAAAAGTGCACAAATAGTAATGTTCAAGGTGTCATGTCATGAGAACGATAATCAACCTGGGAGCATAGAGGAAATATATATTAATTGCTAGATTCTAAACCACTGAAGGCTGGTGCTGTCTTTATCAAGTGGGCTTTGCATTGCCCACTCCTACAGAGTCTATGATAGTTATATAATGATTGCCAAATAAATGATTATTTATCTGTATTGAACTATAACATGGGATAGGTGGGAAGGCATCATCATTCAAGCAACAAAATAGTAGCTAAAAACTTGAGTTTTGGACTGTGAATCCAGGTCTTCGTGAGAACTCAGTCTCGTGCAAGTTACTTGATCCTTCAAAGTGCAGGGGACAATAGTAATCATTTCACAGGGTCATTGTGAATGTTAAATGTAATTTAATCCATGGATTAAATGTAATTACAGTATATTAGTATATTAATTACAGTATATTTAATTAATTACAGTAATTAAATGTAATTATAGTATATGATCAATGATTGGCAGCTATCATTATTATGACTTTAAATGGGCCTTGAAGAATGAATTAAAAGTGTAAGAGTGGCTATTTTCATTCAAAAGAAGTTCCTGACTGGAGAACATAGTAAGAGCATGAGAGGAAAGAGGGTAGAAGAAGAGAAGGTTATTAAAAAAAAACAGTCTGAAATAGCATTTGGGACCAGATCAAGAAATGAGTTGAGTCATTATTCTTCCAGAAGAATGGAGTCCTTAAGGTTGTTAAATCAAGGACTGTCCTGGTAGAGTCATGCTTCAGACAGGCTAACCAAGCCTGCACAGAAAGAAAACAGGTCAGCTAAGACGCAGCACAAATAAGAACTGCTGTAGGTTAAACAGTGTGGTGGCCCTAGGCATGAAAGGAAATACACAGATACTAAAGACATTACAGAGGTGAAATTAAAGGGACTCAGTGGCTCATTGGATGGCGCAGGCCAAGGCATCTCCACCATGAGTTATATAAAGTTGTCTTTAATTCCTCTAGGACTTGAATTTCCAGAGTCAAAAATCCTATGCTAAAAATAAAAAGATTGAAGAGGATAATGAAGAGATTAATTCTAAGATTTAGCTGAGAGTCCTGATTGGTTGTGAGTGAGCAAGTAAGAAATACACCGTGGTACTCGGGTAATGGACCTCACTGTGTTAGAATAAAGTTTTAGGGCCCATGTTTTCTCTGGTGCTAGTACACATCCTTATGGGAAATTTTGAGACACTGCACCATCTTTATCTGTTAAATATTTTGCTCCAAGATTAGATACTTTTCATTCATGAGTGGAGGAGTAGTCCATAGTTAATTGATAAGAAATAAAATATTTATAACAATGAGATACTGCTTCACACACATTCAGTCCAGTTCAGTCGCTCAGTCATGTCCAACCATTTACAACCCCATGAGCTGCAGAAGGCCAGGCTTCCCTGTCCATCACCAATGGCCAGAGCCTGCTCAGACTCATGTCTATTGAGTCAGTGATGCCATCCAACCATCTCATCCTCTGTCGTTCCCTTCTCCTGCCTTCAATCTTTCCCAGCATCAGGGTATTTTCAAATGAGTCAGTTCTTCACATCAGGTGGCCAAAGTATTGGAGTTTCAGCTTCAGCATCAATCCTTCCAATGTATATTCAGGACTGATTTACATTAGGATGGACTGGTTAGATCTCCTTGCTGTCCAAGGGACTCTCAAGAGTCTTCTCCAACACCACACTTCAAAAGCATCAATTCTTTGGTACTCAGCATTCTTTATAGTCCAACTCTCACATCCATACATGACCACTGGAAAAATCATAGCTTTGACTAGACAGACTTTTGTGGGAAGCTAATGTCTCTGCTTTTTAATATGCTGTCTATGTTGGTCATAGCTTTTCTATCAAGGAGCAAGTGTCTATTAATTTCATGGCTGCCATCACCATCTGCAATGATTTTGGAGCCCAGAAAAATAAAGTCTGACACTGTTTCCACTGTTTCCCCATCTATTTGCCATGAAATGATGAGACTGGATGCCATGATCTTAGTTTTCTGAATGTTGAGCTTTAAGCCAACTTTTTCACTCTCCTCTTTCACTTTCATCAAGAGGCTGTTTAGTTCTTCTTCACTTTCTGCAATAAGGGTGATGTCATCTGCATATCTGAGATTATTGATATTTCTCCCAGCAATCTTGATTCCATCTTGTGCTTCTTCCAGCCCAGCGTTTCTCATGGTGTACTCTGCATATATGTTAAATAAGCAGGGTGACAATATACAGCCTTGACGTACTCCTTTCCTGATTTGGGACAAGTCTGTCGTTCCATGTCCAATTCTAACTGTTGCTTCTTGACCTGCATACAAATTTCTCAAGAGACAGGTCAGGTGGTCTTGTATTCCCATCTCTTTCAGAATTTTCCACAGTTTGTTGTGATCCACATAGTCTAAGGCTTTGGCGTAGTCAATAAAGCAGAAATAGATGTTTTTCTGGAACTCTATTGCTTTTTCAATGATCCAGCGGATGTTGGCAACTTGATCTCTGTTTCCTCTGCCTTTTCTAAAACCAGCTTGAACATCTGGAAGCCCACGGTTCATGTACTATTGAAGCCTCACTTGGAGAATTGTGAGCATTACTTTGCTAGTGTGTGAGATGAGTGCAACTGTGTGGTAGTTTAAACATTCTTTGGTATTGCCTTTCTTTGCGATTGGAATGAAAACTGATCTTTTCCAGTCCTGCAGCCACTGCTGACTTCTCCAAATTTCCTGGCATATTGAGTGCAGCACTTTCACAGCCTCATCTTTTAGGATTTGAAATAGCTCAACTGGAATTCCATCACCTCCACTAGCTTTGTTCGTAATGATGCTTTTCAAGGCCCACTTGACTTCGCTTTCCAGGATGCCTTGCTCTAAGTGAGTGATCACACCATCATGGTTATCTGGGTCATGAAGATCTTTTTTGTATAGTTCTTCGGTGTATTCTTGCCACCTCCTCTTAATATCTGCTTCTGTTTGGTTCATACCATTCCTATCCTTTATTATGCTCATCTTTGCAAAAAATGTTCCCTTGGTATCTCTAATTTTCTTGAGGAGATTGCTAATCTTTCCCATTCTATTGTTTTCACCCATTTCTTTGCTTGGATAGCTGAGGAAGGCTTTCTTATCTCTCCTTGCTACTCTTTGGAATTCTGCATTCAAATGGGCAGAATTTTCTCCTTTGCCTTTAGCTTCTCTGCTTTTCTCAGCTATTTGTAAGGCCTCCTCAGACAACCAATTTGCCTTTTTGCATTTATTTTTCTCAGGGATCATCTTGAGCACTGCCTCCTGTACAATGTCGCGAACCTCCATTCATAGTTCTTCAGGCACTCTATCAGATCTAGTCCCTTAAATCACTAACTGCCACTGTATAATCATATGGGATTTGATTTAGATCATACCTGAATAGTCTCATAGTTTTCCCTACTTTCTTCATTTTAAGTCTGAATTTGGCAATAAGGAGTTCATGATCTGAGCCACAGTCAACTCCTGGTCTTGTTTTTGCTGACTGTATAGAGCTTCTCCATCTTTGGCTGCAAAGAATATAATCAATATGATTTCAGTGTTGACCAGCTGGTGATGTCCATGTGTAGAGTCTTCTCCTGTGCTGTTGGAAGAGGGTGTTTGCTATTACCAATGCATTCAATTGGCTAAACTCTGTTAGCCTTTGCCCTGCTTCATTCTGTACTCCAAGGACAAATTTGCCCATTATTCCAATTATCTCTTGACTTCCTACTTTTACATTTCAGTCATTGTCAAAAATATAAACAAAATAATGTTGGCATGGATGTGGAGAAATTGGAACTCTCATGCATTATTGTGGGAATGTAAAACGGTGCAACCATAATAGAAAAAAGTATGGAGGTTCCTCAGAAAGTTAAAGATATAATTGCTTTAGGAACCAGCAATCCCACTTCTGGGCATATATCCAAAAGAATTCAAAACAGAATCTCAAAGAGACATTTGCACACCCATGTTCATAGCAGCATTATTCAAAATAGGTAAGAGGTTGGGGCTCACATTCATCAACAGATGAATAGATAAAAAAAATGTGTTTTAAAAATACAATGGAATATCATTCAGCCTTTAAAAAGGAAGAAAATCCTGTCATGTGCTAGAATAAGGTCATGTGGACAAACCTTGATGACATCATGAAAAATAAAATAAAGAAAGAAAGTGAAGTCACTCAGTCATGTTGGACTCTTTGTGACCCCATGGATTGTAGCCCACCAGGCGGATCTCCCAGGCAAGAATACTGGAGTGGGTTGCCATTTCCTTTTCCAGGGGATCTTCCTGACCCAGGAATCAAATCCAGGTCTCCCGTATTGTAGGCAGATTCTTTGACCGTCTGAGCAACCAGGGAATATGAAATAAGCCAGTGACAAAAGGCCAATACTGAGTGATTCCACTTATGTGAGATATCTCAAGTGGTCAAACTCGGAGAAACAGATGATTGAAAAAATAAAACAGTAGCTGACAGGGAGAAGTGGGAGTTGTTACCCAGTGGACATAGAGTGAGAAACTTCTAGAGATCTGTTGCACAACAAGGTGAGTATACTTAACACTGCTGAAGTGTACCCCTAAAAATGGTGAAGTGGCAAATTGTATGAGTTTTTTTTACCACAATTAAAATTGCTAAAAATAGCTAGAACAATTAACAACAGCTAAATGACAATTACTGTTTACTAGACACAATTCAAAATATTTTCCAAATTCTAGGTATTTTTAAATATTTGCTCATTTTAATCCTCATAGCAATCCTAAATTATTATCACTACATTTGGTTTACAAGTAAGGAAATTGAGGCACAAAGAATTTAAGTAACTTGCCCAAAATTACAGAGCTAGTAAGAGACTAAAGCAATATTCAATTGAAACAGTGTGGTTCAGAGTCACTTTCCATCTCTTCCCTATACAAGCTGATCTTTATTCATCATCTCAGTGTCAAAGGTAATTACTCTGAGAGTATTAACTCCTTCCTTATGCTTCTGCCCAACTGTACTGAAAGGTTCAGACAGCAGAGGCCAGACTTATACAATGTTATGGCATTATGTTCCCTAATAGTACCTAGCTAGGAGTTTCACCCAAGAGAAAGAAATGGCAACCCACTCCAGCATTCTTGCCTGGAGAATCCTGTGGATGGAGGAGCCTGGAGGGCTGTTGTCCATAGGTCACACAGAGTCGGACACAACTGAAGTGATTCAGCATGCATGCATGCATTGGGGAAGGAAATGGCAACCCACTCCAGTATTCTTGACTGGAGAATCCCAGGGACAGAGGAGCCTGGCGGGCTGCCATTTGTGGGGTCGCACAGAGTCGGACATGACTGAAGCAACTTAGCAGCAGCAGGAGTTTCACCCATTAGTATTGGACCAAATTAGTTCATGCATTTTAACAGACATTGAAGCTTAGCAGGATCCCATCCATGTAAAATTTGAATCAGGATATTTCATTCAGTTTCTTCACTGACCCATTTCTAAATAGCTGCTTCCTAATAGATATATGCATATATGTAAATGAATCATTTTGCTGTATGCCTGAAACTAACACAACATTGTTGTATGTGTATGTGCATATGCTCTGTCAATTGGTCATGTCTGACTCTTTGAGACCCTATGGACTATAGCCTGCCAGGTTTCTCTGTCCATGGGATTTCCCAGGCAAGAATACTGGAGTGGGCTGCCATTTCCTTCTCCAGGGGATCTTTCCGACCTAGGGATCAAACCTACATCTCTTGCATTGCAGACAATTTCTTTATCACTGAGCCGTCAGGGAAGCCCCTACATAACTATGCTCCAATTTAAATTTTTTTTTAATAAATAAATACATACCTGCTTCTTTATTGACACTGGATTGATGTAGGTTCCCCTGTAAGAGGTTCCGTTCAGTTCAGTCACTCAGTCGTGTTCAACTGTTTGTGACCCCATGGACTGCAGCACGCCAGGCCTCCCTGTCCATCACCAACTCCTGGAGTTTACTCAAACTCATGTCCATTGAGTCGGTGATGACATCCACCCATCTCATCTTTTGTCATCCCCTTCTTCTCCCGCCTTCAGTCTTTCCCAGCATCAGGGTCTTTTCAAATGAGTTAGTTCTTTGCATCAGGTGGCCAAAGTATTGGAGTTTCAGCTTCAGCATCAGTCCTGCGAGAGACTGGAGAAGGTAAATGAAAGAACTTCAGTTTCCTCTATCACATTTCGAGTTACATAAAGAAAAAGAAAGAAAAGGTTTGAGTGTGTTTTGCTGACCTCTCCAAGAGATGTAATACAGATTCACCATGGAATTTTATTTACCATTATTTTCCTTACAAATGAGCCTCCTCTTAACCACTGCAAAAATCATTTAAGTAAAGTTGAATAGAGGTTAAAGGATGGATAAAGAATGAAAGAGCCCATATTTCATTATAAGATTTTATATATGATGATAGATGCTCACTGAACTTACTGTGGTAACCATTTCATAATTAAGGTTAAGTCAAATCATCATGCTGTACACCTTAAACTTATGCAGTGCTATATATCACTTATATCTCAATAAAAGTATAGAAAAATAAAAATACAATAAAATAACATGTTTATCCAAATAAAAAGAATATAGTACCTCATAAAAATTTCAAACAAGGCTTAAAAGTATAAAATTGAAATGGAAAATACCTCTGCTTTCTAACCCTGAAACCATGATTAAAAGTTTCTTCTATTTCTTGGGGGAAAAAAAATGTGTTATTCTTACTGCTCAATATTCATGGAGGATTATAGTTCATTCACTTTATGAGATGTTCTAAATTCTATTTTTAGATTCATATATTTAACAAGGATTTGATTCTTACTTTACCCAGGCATTGCTTCACTGCTTAGTTTTTTTTTTTTTTAAATAGAGTGGAAGATTCTTTAAATTCTATAATGCCTTACAGTTTTCAAAAATTCAGCACACATAATTTCATATAATCCCATAATAACCCTTTTTCCCCCTCTACCCCTATGTTTACATTCTCCCCTCCCCTCTCCCCACTGGCAACCACTAGTTTGTTCTCTATATCTGGGAGTCTGCTTCTTTTTTGTTATATTCACTAGTTTGTTGTATTTTTTAGAAACCATGTATAAGTGATATCATACAGTATATGTCTTTTCTAACTTATTTCACTTAGCATGATGCCTTCCAAGTCCACTCCATGTGCTGCAAATGGCAGAATTCATTTTTTTATGGCTGAGTAGTATTCCATGGTATGTGTGTGTGTATGTGTACCACATCTCCTTTACCCATTTCTCTGTTGCTTCCATATTTGGGCAATTGTAAATAATGCTACTATAGACATTGGAGTGCATGCATCTTTTTGAATTAGTGCTCTTGTTTCTTTCAGATATACACCCAGGAGTAGAATTGCTGTATTATGTGGTAGTTTTATTTTCAGTTTTTTGAGAAATCTTTATGCTGTTTTCCATAGCAGCTGCACCAAATTACATTCACACCAACAGTGTAGGAATGTTCTCTTTTCTCCTTAGTACCAGCTTTAACCATTTGAGCAAACATTCTGATTAATAACCCAGCATACTCCCTACTTCAGGCCTCCTGAAGTTCATTCATTTAACATAGACTGATGAATCACCTTTTTTTTTTTTCAGAATTTTTCATTATTGCAAGAGCTCGAAGCTATGGATACAAATGAAGTAAAAGACATAATATGACAAGGACCTTAAGGAAGCATAGGGTATTCTGGTGATCCAGAGATAGAGAGTACACTCAGTAATGATGGTTAAGTCAACAGTTGTTCAAAAACTCAGTGAGTCAGAAAGTATGCTAGACTCTAGTGACATAAAGACTGTCTCTGACTCTAAAGATATTCTTGGCTAGTTGTTCAGGAAGCTTTCATAAAGGATATTACATTTTAATTGGATCTTAGAAGGTGGAAAGATTTCATCAGGGGAAATGATGGGTAAACAGGGAGGATTATCAGGAAGAAGAAATAATGCAACTATAAACACATAGAAGCAAAGATAGGAGAGCAGAGGAATATTCAGGGGATAGCAATTAGGCTAATCTCTCTTACAGGGTTGTTGCAGAAAACACCAGAATCTGAGACTACAGAATGGAATGCCTACCTAGACCAAAGAGATTGGACTCATTGGTAAATAATAGCCTGTTACTGAAGGGCATCCCTGGTGGTTCAGTGGTAAAGAATCCACCTGCAATGCAGGAAATGCAAGAAATGCAGGTTCAATCTCTGGGGTCTGGAAGATCCCCTGGAGAAGGAAATGGCAACCAATTCCAGTATTCTTGCCTGAGGAATACCATGGACAGGGGAATCTGGCAGGCTACAGTCCATTGGGTTGCAAAGAGTCAGATGCAACTGAGCACACATGCATGAAGGCTTTTTAGTAGATTAAGCTGATCCAACTCATATTGTATGAAAACAATCAGAGAAAATTTTAAGGAAGAGGGTGTCACAGTAGCACAGGCAAGACACTAAGTAGCAAGAATAGCATACAATCAGCAAATTAAATTTGTGTGGATGGCGTGGCGTGAGGGTCCAGGGAGTGGGAAAACAACTCCAAGTTTTAAAGAGTAAATTATTCCAATGACATACACAGGTGGTCAAACCAGGAACCAGTTTCTGAATGGTGTTAGGAAGAGAAGAGCTTGGGTGAAGAGAGAATTTTCAGCAGGGGGCAAGATCAGTTTAGCTAGTGGAAGTTATGTTGCTTTAAGAGAATCTTCATGGGAATCTTCCATAAGCAGCAGAAACCATGCGTGATTCATTTGCTCTGAAGTGATGACTGTGACCAAAGAGTAGATATGATTCCAAGACAGATGGGGAAAGACAGGAAGACTAGGAAGAAACTTGGTCTAGGAAGTTCTTTCATTTGGGATGACCGAGGAAAAGCCAGCAAAGGAGACAGAGAAGTAGAAAACCATAATGTTACATGGACACAGAAAATGAGGAAGGAGAATACTTCAAGGAGATGGTAAACAGCATCAGATGCAGCCAAGACAGGTCAAGAATAAAGAAAATTAAGGAAGTAAGCAGAGGATCAAAAACGATCAAGAGACAATGAGCAGGGGGCAGTCCTAAGATGGTGGAGGGAAAGGACAGGGAGACCACTTTCTCCCCCACAAATTCATCGAAGAACATTTGAACGCTGAGCAAATTCCACAAAACAACTTCTGAATGCTGGCAGAGGACATCGGGCACCCAGAAAGGCAGTCCATTGTCTTCGAAAGGAGATAGGACAAAAGATAAAGGATAAAAAGAGAAACAAAAGAGGTAGGGATGAAGATTCTCGTCCCAGGAAGGGAGTCTTAAAAGAGAAGTTTCCAAACACCAGGAAACACTCTCACTGGCGGGTCTGTGGAGAATCTTGGAATCTCAGAGGGCAACATAATCAGGAGGAAAAATAAATAAATAAAACCCACAGATTTCATGCCTAACAGCGACTCCCAGCACTTACAGCTGCCACCAGCAAGTGATGGCTGAACAGGGAGACGTCGGCTGCATTGCTTAGGGTAAAGACCAGGCCGGAGTGCCCTGAGGGCAGTCTGAGGGAACCAAAGTGAAAGAGCAACCCAAACTGTGGGATAGCCAGAGAGAGAGAAAGAGAGAGAGAGAGAGAGAGAGACAACTATCCTGCGAAAAGCCCTAACCTGAGGCACTGCCGGGCCCTTTCACAGAACAAAGGATTGCACAATACCAGAGGAGAGCTAGCAGGCTGCAGGCCAGCCCATCTCCCACCAGAGACAAACAGACAGAGGGCAGCTGGAGCTGGAAAGGGGCAATCACGGCCCCAGAGAGGCATCCTCTACCACACTGCAAACAGGCTCCATTGCTAACCAAGAGGTCTTGGGATTCTGGATGGTTGACATCCTCCGGGAGGGTCGCAGCTAGAGATCAGCGCCCCAGAAGAGACACACAGCACACCTGAGAAGGTGTGCCCATTGTACACCCAGAAAACTGGGCGGCTGGGACAGGGGAGGCTATAAGATGCACCACCCACCTGGGGGTGACTGCGCTGGCCAAGCACCCGGTCACCTGAGCTGCTCGAACCTAGGAAGGGCACAAAACGCAGGCCCGACCAAGTCTGCGCCTTTGGGGAGTACTAGAAAACCTGAACCTGAGTGGCTTAGTTCTGGGAAGTGCATGCAACCCAGGGCCCACCTCAGACTGTTCCTAGCAGAGCAACCTCAAGCCTGAGCAGTGTAGACCAGGAAAGCGCACACACAGTGAGCAGGGGCAAACCCAGTGCGGCTGAAACATTGAGAGCACTCCCCGCACAAGCCAGTGATATTTGTTTGCAATGTTCCTCCCTCCCCACAGCACAACTGAACAAGTGAGCCTAAATAAGTGAACACCTTTGCCCCCTTGTGCCAGAGCAGAAATTAAATGCTGAAGAGACCAGCAAACAGAAGAAGCTAAAATAAACAGAGGGAACCTCTTTGGAAGTGACAGGTGCAACAGATTAAAACCCTGTAGTTAGCACTGATTACATTGGAAGGAGCCTATAGATCTTGAGACGTATAAGCTGGATCAAGGAACTATCTGAAACTGAACTGACCCCACACTGTCCACAGCAGCTCCAGAGACATTCCTAGATATATTTTTACTATTATCATTTTTTAATTTTTTTTATTTCTAAGTCCTCTATTACCCCCTTTAATTTTCATTTTTATAATCTACTATTACCTTGCCCAAAAACGCCCCTATTTTTAAAGCAAACTTCATATATATTTTTTATAAAGTTTGTGACTTTGTTTTCTTTTTCTAATATTGTATTTTTGAGAGTCTAACCTCTACTCTAGATTTTTAATCTTTGCTTTTTGGTATTTGTTATCAATTTTGTACCTTTAAGAATCCAATCTTCAGAACCCATTTTTACTTGGGAGTGGAATTACTGGCTTGATTGCTCTCTCCCTCTTTTGATTCTCCTTTTTCTCCACCAGACCACCTCTATCTCCTCCCTCCATCTTCTCTTCTCTACCCAACTCTGTGAATATCTTTGTGTGTTCCAGGCTGTGGAAAACACTTAGGGAACGGATTACTGGCTGAATCGGTCTCTCTCCTTTTGAGTCCCCCTTTTCTCCTCCTGATCACCTCTGTCTCCTTCCTCCCTACTCCCTTCTCTGTGTAACTCTGTGGACATCTCTGAGGGGTCCAGACTGTGGAGAGCACATAGGGAATTGATTACTGGCTAGCTTGATCTCACCCCTTTTGATTCCCTCTTCTCCTCCTGGTCACCTCTATCTCCCTCCTCCCTCTTCTCTTCTCCATGTAACTCTGTGAACCTCTCTGGGTGTCCCTCACAGTGGAGAAACTTCTCATCATTAACCTAGATGTTTTATCATTGGTGCTGTATAGATGGAGAAGTCTCGAGGCTACTGTAAATAAGACTGAAATCCAGAGTCAGGGGACTTAAGTTCAAAACTTGAGAACACCAGAGAACTCCTGACTCCAGGGAACATTAATCAATAAGAGCTCATTTAAAAGCCTCCATATCTACACTGAAACCAAGCACCACCCAAGAGCCAACAAGTTCCAGAACAAGATATACAATGCAAATTCTCCAGCAACACAGAAACATAGCCCTGAGCTTCAATATACAGGATGCCCAAAGTCACACCAAACCCACTGACATCTCAAAACTCACTACTGGACACTTTATTGCACTCCAGAGAGAAGAAATCCAGCTCCACCCACCAGAACACTGACAAAAGCTTCCCTAACCAGGAAACCTTGACAAGCCACCCATCCAACCCCACCCACAGCGAGGTACCTCCACAATAAAGAGTGACCATAAACTGCCAGAATACGGAAAGGCCACCCCAAACACAGCAATCTAAACAAGATGAAAAGGCAGAGAAATATTCAGCAGGCAAAGGAACAGGATAAATGCCCACCAAACCAAACAAAACAGATAGGGAATCTACCTGAAAAAGTATCGAAATCAAGACAACAAGCCCCAAAAGAAGTTGTTTATGCCAATCCCTATGTCACTAAACTGAGACTTAATTACAGTTTCATTTCTTCTAGAAATGGAATCTTAAAGCAGTCAATCATGGTTCTCTTGATTAGCACTATTTAAGTAATGTGCCTGTTAGACTCTTTGCCAACCCCTGAAGGAAAACAACTTTGCCATAACCAACCTGGTTGGTTTGTTTGTTTCTTTGTTTGTTTGTTTCTTGCCCTGTATAACTTTCTTGTTCCTGCTTCCTTCTGTGTTTGAGTTTTTCATTTAGTACAGCTCCTGGGAATTCCTTTCTATCTGCTAAATTAGATGCAGCCTGATTCACAAACTTTTGAATGAAGCCAATGAGATCTTTGAATTCACTCAGTTGAATTTTGCTTCTTAACAACTGACAAGAGCATAGACAGAGGGAAGGGAGAGAAAAGAATAAGAGAATCAAGGTATTAGATGGTGAAAGTATTGGGATAAATGACCACACAGAGTTGCAAAAAGTATGTGTAATTACCCATTTACACTTCTGTTTTCTCTCACTGAAATAAGCAGCTTTCAGGAAAGGACCAAGAGCTGTTCATGTCTGCACCCCAATCATAGACTGCTTCTTATCACTGATATGCATTCTTCTATTTTCTCACAGAGTCACAGAAGCTCTTATGCTTCACTGGACATTTATGACAGCCCAACAGAAGACTGCACTTCCCAGAAGATATGAGCAGAAGTAATGCCTGAAACTTCGAGGTTTTGTTCTTTAAAGGGAAGAGACATATCCTCATTTCTACCTCCCTCCTTTCTGCTGCATGGGGTATAGGTATGGTGATGGCTCATCTTGATCCATCTAGATGAGGGCAACACCATAGGGATGGCAGAGAAAATATAAAGGAAAGATTCTGATTTTTCTCAGAGTTGTAGAACATGGCCATCATACCATCTCCAAGAAATAAACCCCTGTCCTTTTCAAGGCCTTGATGGTGTAGTGTGAGGAGGGATACACCGTCATTGTACCCCAAGTAGCCCAGACTAATCCACATCCCAACATTCTGCATAGCTTGTATTCGTTGTTTCATAAAGATGCAAGGGAAGGAGGGAAAACATGTCTAAGGAGACATTTTAGATGTTGACAGAATTTTAGCATGGAAAGGAAATGTTGCTTTGAGTCATGAATACAGTTTGGTTCCTTTTATCTCTATTTCTTTTTACCAAATCAGGTTATGAAAAAAAATCTCCAATTTGATCTTGCTTTAATTTGCTATTAATTTAGTGAAAAGTTATCTTATTACAAGTCTAGTCTTAAAAGATGCAAGGATTTGTTTTGATTTCTAGCCTTCTGTTCTGAGATGCATAAGGTTGACAAATGTTTCAAAGGGCTTTCAGATCCAAATTCACTCTGATACCAATTCTGAGAGATTGGCAGAGTGCATATTAATATCTTTCTACAAGTGAGCCCCCAGCATATTGTTGCCTTCATAAGTAGTTAAATATTGAGTGCTAACCAAAGAGATAGAAATCCAAGATGGTTAATGACCTGCTCAAGGTCACAGCTCTTTAGTGCAATGCCAAGTGGTAGAACCAAAACTTCTAAAAATCTTCTTTTTTTTAACAACTGATTATCAGTTTATTAAATAAGTCTTCTTCTAAAATTCTTTTCACCTCTAATCATAACAGACTTAGTGGACAATAACCTCTGATGGCATAAACCATCTCACCCAGAATAAGGTTTCTCTTTTTTTAAAAAAAAAAAAAAAAAAAAGGCACTATTCATTTCCCAGTGTTGTCACTCAGTTCAATGCATACAAATGAACATTATTTACAGTGAATAGAACCATTTGGAAGAGTCTTTCAAGGTTAGTTGGATATTTGTCTTTTTTTTTTTTTTAATTTTTAAACCTGCTTTGCAGAAGAATCCCTTTCTGGATTTGGTGATTTGGAAACATCCAATTCCTCATTCTTTCTGTTTGAAACCCAAAATATCTTGTGATTGGCATTTTGTTCCACCATCACTTCTGGGGAAGTACATAACAAGTACATTTTCCTAATCTATTTTATACCTAAAATGGGAAATTGTGAGAGGCAAGAAAAATTCTAATTCATTTCCAAGAAACTAAGATCAATACTTTCTCAACTTATCCCACTCTTTGCTTCTATGAAAAGCAGCTCTTCCCATAGAAACAAAAGCCCTGTTCATCTTTATTCTCCATCTTTAGCTGGAAGCCCTACCATGAGCATGTAAGCTTACAAGTTCTCTTGCTTAAAGCATAAAAACATTTGATGGTTTAACTGATACTTTTTCTAAGAACTACAGGAAAAATCCATGGAATCTTAATCCTGGGAACATTTCTAGAAGGAGAGCCAGATAGACATATTGCCTTCCAGGCCTTTGTGGTTTGTGATAACAGTACCTCATTTGGATGGCCTCTTGCAGGCGGTTACTCAATATCAATGATAAGGAAACATTGCTGTGTTCTTTCCATCCTCTGTGGCTAGCAAGAAGCCCCAGTATGCCCAGCAAGATCAATTCCTTTTATATCCTCAACCACATTCTTCATATGGTGGGAGATCAATAAAATAAATACTCATTGAATTGATGAGCGAATAAATGAAGAAACTGACCTTTTCAAACCAACTTTGTTTACAGTCTCTGTCCTCAATTCAGGGGGCCATCCTATGACAGCCATTCTGTGTGATCCAGCAATGGGTACTCCCAAACAAGAAAAGTATGTGTAACACAAGCCCAGAGATCCAAAAAGCCAGGAAAAAAGAACCCAGGAAATACTGACATGTATCCTGCTTCTCCGTGCAAAAAAAATACAGGTGGGTGATATGGATGGGGTGAGCAGCCTGAGATCAAGCCGAATTCTAAATTTACAACTCAAGCTGTGTTTTAGATGAAACCTGCAGGAATTGTGCCCTGTTTGTACTTCTGCTTTTAACTAGTTAGGGAAATTTAACAGAAAATGGAGAAGCGTGGTGCCCGTAGGTCTCTGGCTAATGACTAAACATACTAGAGGTCTGTTTATGGAGGTTATTATGTCCTGACCCTAGAAAAGCAAAAACAAGGCTGGAGTATTTTACCCTTTAATCAGCACGGATATTAATGCTAGCAGGCAGAATGTATATTCATTTAGGCTTCCTAAATGCACCATGCATAGAAATCAAAAAGGCAAACTGCCCAAATCTCTTAGTTCCTGCATTTATGTCGAATTTGACAAGTTACAAAACAGTTCCTAAACATAATCTTATTTGAATCTAACAAGATCCTTGTGTTAGTTATTATTCCAACTTTACTGAGTATCTTCAGGACTTGATTCTGGTTCTTTAGAGGTTCTTTGCAGTCCTGATAAAGGCAGCTATCCAGGCCATCACTACATGAAATCAAATCACCCTACAATTGTTATGGGGGGGAGGGGCACCGGAGGCAGGAGTAGGGGTCCCTGTCTATAAAACCTCACAGACCCAGAGAGTTTTAGAATAGAAATGAACTCAGCAATCATCTGGCCTTCATTTTAGTGAGGAAGAAATGGAGATTCAGAAAGATTAGGTAAGATTATTTGGCTTCCAATGACAACACTGCCTTTTGGCAGATTCCTTAACATATCTCTGCCTCAGTTTTCCCATAAGGAATATGGGAGTAACAATTACCTACCTCCTAGGGTTATGATGAGAATTAGGATACTTAGTAATACTGAATATTTAGTAAGTACTAAAAACTACCATACTGTAACCATCATCATATACCAAGTGCACATAGAAAAGTGGGGGCTAAAATATGATTCTAAATCCATTCTTTCCACCACAGGACACTATCTAATTCCTCAGGAGGAACTCTTCCACTCCCCACTGTGAGGCGCCAAACGCATTAAAAATAAATTCTTGTTTTCCACATCTAAATGCATAGTAGAAATTGGATAAGAGAAGGGATTCAGAGGCAATAGGCATGTAAGAAATTTGGTATTAGGTAGACATCCACCATCAAAATCAGGTATCTGAAATCTATATTTGGATGAGAGTTTCAGACAAAAGAGCTACAGAAGAAAAAAATGGTAACCTCAGTAGTAACAGGGTCAAAGAATATATAATTCTCCCTTCTCATTTCTAGTGGCTGTTTTCCCATTGTTCTGTATGTGAAGAGGAGGTAGGAGGGAGTTTTTTTTTTTTCATTTGAAAGTTATTGAAGACAAAAAATAAAATAAACTTACCCAGGGAATAGAGGAAAGGAAAGGAGGAACAGGCAGAGCAGGGTGGTTGTGGTTTAGTCGCTAAGTCATGTCTTCCTGACTCTTTGCAAACCCGTGGACTGTAGCCCACCCAGCTCCTCTGTCCATGGGTCTTCCCAGGCAAGAATACTGGAGTGGATTGCCATTTCCTTCTCCATGGGATTTTTCCTGACCCTGGGATCAAACCCGCGTCTCCTGCATTGCAGGCAGATTCTCTACCGGGAATCCGAGAATTCTCCACTGAGCCACCAAGAGAGCTTTAAAGACAATGAAACTACTCCCTGATACTGTAATGGTGGACATGTGTCATAAGTTTGTCCAAATTCATAGAATGTACAACAACAAGCGTGAAACCTAATATAGACTATGGATTTTGGATGATGATGTGTCAGCGTGTGAAAACTGTAAAGCATTTAAAGAATATTTCATTCAATAATTTTTTAATTTTAAGCAAACTTAGATATCTGTGTGCATGCTAAGTCACTTCAGTCATGTCCAGCTCTTTTCAACCCTATGGACTGTAGCCCTCCAGGCTCCTCTGTCCACAGAATTCCCCAAGCAAGAATACTGGAGTGGGTTGCCATGCCCTCCTCCCAGGGACCTTCCCAACCCAGGAATCGAACCTACATCTCTTATATCTCCTGCACTGGCAGGTGGATTCTTTACCTCTACACCACCTAGGAGGCCCAGGTCTGAGTATAGCACTGACTGATTCCATCCCAAGGCCAAATGTCCATGAAATAATGTAGGTAACAAAATACAGTGTTTCACTTGAAAGGAGCCAGTTAGACCCCTTACTAGAAAGAGTCTCACTAGAGGAGAAACCAGTCACAGCATTCCAGAAATACCCTGCTACAGATGCATATGGAATAGAGTCACAGAATGTTAGACTGTAAGAACCTAGAGAAGAAGGTCCATCTAAACTCTCTCTCTGTTCTCCAGAACTTAGCCATATGCCTGGAACATAGTAAGTTTTAAAGCTCGATAAAGAACAGGGAGAAACTCTGAGATAGAATAACCATGAGATTAGTATTGGTGTGATCATAAGACCCCATTTGTCCACTGTGGCATCGGGATCCCCTTTGACGAGATGGTCCATGAGAATGAAATCAGATTCTGGAGTCTGTTGACCTAGGTCCCAGGCATCCCCAGCGGCCCCACGAAGCACAGGGCCTTACTTTCCACAGTGCAGACAAGCAGCCCTTCCCCATGAGACAGCAGAATAAAGGTTTGATTTTTCAGCTGTCCTCTGATTGGAAGGAGTAGTGTATCACCAGGGCCCAAGCCCCAAGGGCACAATGCTATGGCTGTAATCCCACTAAAGCCCATAAAGAGAGCTTTAAAATCTTACTGGAAGTAGAGCAAGAGGCCCAGACTCCTGAAAACAGTATTCAAAAGAGGAATTTACTTATTAGTTTTCCTATTTTTTTTTTCTCTTCCTACTGCTTATCCTCCCACTCATAATCAATCAGGATTGCCTTTCCAACTGTACCCCTCACTGGAGTTAATTTAGGGCTGTTCTGACTTTTCTTTGGATTTCTCAATAGGTTCTTTCCTGGACTCTTCACTCAACAGTTCAAATGACTCTTCAGTGAACTCCCAACTGAAATCCTGTTCCCAAATGTCACTGAATTCTCCACCTATGTGTCTCAATCTGTGGGCACTGTCTCATGCAGAAGACATGAAATAAAAGGCAATCAAGCAAATACAAGCCAGAGACTGAGCATTTCAGCAAAATCTAGGGTAAGCCTTTTTCCCACTGCCTTCATTCTGAGACAGGAGCAGAGGACACATCCATGGCTTTCCAAAATCTGGAAATTCCTCTATCTGTGCTATAAGTCATTGGTCACAGGTGGACATTGAGCACTTGCATTTTTCATTTAATTTAATTTTAATTAACTTATACAGTTAACTACTGCTCATGGCTATGGTACTAGACAGTTTATAGCCTTTGCTGCACCACTTATGTGACAGAGAGAATTAATTCTTCTCATTTAAGGAGCAAATACCTTTTCCCTGCTACTCGTCTAGTCAAATTTCTCTTTTCAGGAATGAAAAATTTCCTCAGGGGAAAAAAAATTTGAAATAACTGAGAGGTTTAAACCTCACTAGCACAAACAACTGGACCACTCCCATAAGACCATTCTCATGGTCCAGCTCTATCCACTGACCAAACTGATTGTCATTTTTATTGCCATATTTATTGTCCCAATTTATTCTTATTGCAATGTGTGCATACTCAGTTGCGTCCAACTCTTTGTGACCCCATGGACTGTGGCCTTCCAGGCTCCTCTGCAGTAAGGTAGGGTAAAACTCAGGCCTGGGCCACTTCTCCACTTTCCGTTGGAGAAAGAGAATTGATAGAGGAGCCACTAAAATTCACTGGGACAGTCACCAGAGACTGAATGAGTAGGAATCATTAAGGGAGCAAATCAAAGATTTCAAAGCACATCAAGAATAACAAAAACTGTTGATCAAAAGAAAAACACACAATCTAAAAGGTGCAAGTTGAGATTTTTTTTTTAAACTTGTTATTTTATATTGGAGTATAGTTGATTGGCTTCCCAGGTGGTGCGGTGGTAAGGAATTTGCCTACCACTGCAGAAGACACAAGAGACACAAGTTCAGTCCCTGGGTCAGGAAGATCCCCTGGAGTAGGAAACGGCACAACTGAGCACCCACAGTAATAGCTGATTAACCAATGTTGTATTAGTTCAGGTGTACAATAAAGTGATTCAGTTATACATATACATGTATCTATTCCTTTTTCAAATTCTTTTCCCAATTAGATTGTTACAGAATATTGAGCAGAGTTCTTTGTGCTATACAGTAAGTCTTCGTTGGTTATCTATTTTAGATATTTGGGGATGTTATTGAGGACTCCTGAGCCCAGGAGACAGCCTCTCAGATAACCCTGAGGAACTGCTCCAAAGAGGAAAGGGGGAAGTCAGGATATATATATTAATTTTTCACTGGAGGAAAAAACTTGTAGTTGAACATCAAAAGAGTAATGCTAACCAAAAGAACAGACATCACAAGTTAATGATTTTAGTTCTTTCCAGCATATTAGAAATGGAAAGATTTTGGGGTCATCCAAATTTTTCCTCAGATATACAACATAACTATGACAATATCCAGAGCACAGAGTTCTTCCTATTTTCCTCCATCTTGAATTCCCCACAGGGTGCATTATCCTGGGCGACCACAGTGGCTGATGGCTTGATCCTGGTAAAACTGGAATGGCAGGCAATTTTCCTTTCTTTACAGAAGGCAAAAGGGGGAAGATTATTAGAATCATTAAATAAAGCTGTCACTTTCAAGTAATGATTATTAAGTACCTCCTTACAAGTATTAAAGGTATTAAGTATAAGAAATATTAAATACCTACTGGGAATTGAGCAGAGATAACCAGTTTAGTAATTCAATGGAAGGATTTGTAAGAAAGGCTAGTACAAAGCATCAGAGATTAATCCAAATCATTATGACCATGTTCTCTTACTTGAAATAATCAGAAATAAATAAAGCCAAAAGGACTCAGAAAGAAAATACCCATAGATAATGAAAAACATGAAATATATTCTGTAGCTTATAAAGTACACTCTAGAAACATATGAGTATTAGCAAATCCAGCTAGCTGTTAGTTATGTTTTGGCTTTGAAATTAGTTTTCCTCCATTGAGGACATAAATTGAGGGATGGGGAAGGTCAAGATGAGAGGAAGACTGGAATTCAATAAAATCTATTAGAAGGTAAGGAAGAAGTAAAAGGGAAAATCAGAGCTAAACTAGACTCAAGGGCAAGGTGAGAGGATGAGAAGAAGTTATTGCATTTGAAGGAACTCTGAGAAGTAACAGAATGAAGAAAATATTCACATATCCTGTGCAAACCAGGCGGGATGAGGACACTGAGGCACAAGAGAGGTTAAGTAACTTATCCAAAAACACAGAGCCATTTAGTGCCAATTTCAAGGGCTAATGAAATATCCATAACAACCTTGCTGTGTATTATTCTGATACAATTTTAATCCTCTTGTTTATGACTTCTGTGGTTTCAATCCAGTTGTTTATGGCAAAGACCAAAACAAGGAGTTGATTTTAGGAGTAAAGCTGTTTTACTATAAGAATGAAGTAAGCTGTGTTAGGATGTCACCATCTCATCTGTTCTTGATAAGCACTCAGTGCTCAGCTGCTGAGGGGCTGCCCTGGAGGCTTATCAATAAAAACATGTGCTGCTCATCACCAAGTCGTGTCCGAGTCTCTGTGACACCATGGACTGCAGCGCACCAGGCTTCCCTGTCCTTCACTGTCTCCAGAGTTTTCTCAAACTTATATCCATTGAGTCAGTGATGTCATCCAAACATCTCATCCTTGGTCTCCCCCTTCTCTTCCTGCCTTCAATCTTTCCCAGCATTAGGGTCTTTTCCAGTGAGTCAGCTCTTTGAATCAAGTGGCCAAAGTATTGGAGCTTCAGCTTCAGCATCAGTCTTTCTGATGAATATTCAGGGTTGATTTCCTTTAGGATGGACTGGTTTGATCTCCTTGCAGTCCAGGGGACTCTCAAGGGTCTTCTCCAGCACCACAGTTGGAAAGCATCGTTCTTTGATGCTCAGCCTTCCTTATGGTCCAGCTCTCACATCTGTGCATGACTACTGGAAAAACCATAGCTTTGACTATAACAGACATTTGTTGGCAAAATGCCATCACTGCTTTTTAATATGCTCTCTGGGTTGGTCATACCTTTTCATCCAAGGAGTGTCTTTAAATTTCAAGGCTGTACTCACCGTCCACAGTGATTTTGGAGCCCAAGAAAATAAAGCCTGTCACTCTTTCCATTTTCTCCTCATCTATTTGCCATGAAGTGATGGTGCCAGATGCCATGATCTTAGGTTTTTGAATGTTGAGTTTTAAGCCGGCTTTTTCACTCTCCTCGACATATGAGGCAAGTAATGGGAGGAAATGTTTAGGCTATAAATACCCAGAGTTTGTGAGAACTACGTGAGAGCTCCCTCTTGGCAAAGCTACCCTTTGCAGATCTAGTCTCTAAAGACCTTAGTCTCCTGTCTCAGTGAAGTCTGTCCTTTCATCAGCAGCGGTCAAAGCCATTCAGCATTCTGAGAAGGAGCCCGTCTCGGCCCCCAACACCGACACGCCCTTGTTCCTGAGCAACCACTCTGCAACATGGGGCTTCTCATTTGAGCTTCACCACTGCTGGACACCCCATTGTGGTCAGTCAAGCCAACTCTCATAAAACATGTACACCTCATATGAATTTGAACTTTATTTCTGTCACCTCCCTTCGCCTGGAAACAACAGTGCAATTCATCTGTCATTTGGGGTATGTGATTTCTTTATTGGCTTATTGAGATGTTACTAAAACTGTGTAACCTATGGTCACACACCTGGTTTCAGGACTTGAAGCTCAGATTCTTCTCCTTTTTAAATATTTATTTATTTTGGCTGAGCCAGGCCTTCATTGTAGCACATGGGCTCTTCCTTGCTGCATATGAGACCTTCTAGTTGTGGGACTCGGACTTCTTCATCATGATGCGAACGTGGGATCTAGTTCCCCACCCAGGGACTGAGCCTCGGCCCCTACATTGGGAGCACAGAGCCTTATCCACTGGACCACCAGGGGAGTCCCAAGGCTCAGGTTCTTGATGTCTTCTCTCAGAATGAATTCAGTGAGAGACAGAGTGATAGGTAAGAAGTGGATTTATCTAGAGAGAAACACACACCTCACCCAGAGTGTGGATCTATCTCAAAATCAGGAGGCCCAGAAACATGGGATGGTTAGTTTTTATGGGCTGGGAAATTCCAGGTTGTTGATGAAGTTAATGAGTGGGAAGATTATCCCAACTATTTCAGGGAAGGAGTGGGGATTTCCAGGAATTGAGCCACTGTCCACTTTTTGACCTTTTATGGTTGGCCTCAGAACTGTGAAGGTGGTGTCACTTAGCTTATGCTAGTGTATTACAGTGAGCATATCATGAAGCCCAAGATCCACTGAAAGTCAGATCTTCTGCCATCTTGGACCTAGTTGGTTCTTACCAATTTTTGTCATGTCCTATGGCTATGTTATTCTTTTAAAGTTCATGTCCTGACCCCTTCCCTCCTGTTTCATTACCCTATGTGCTGTTGGTTTGTGAAATTATTGTAATTTCTGCAGTGAACATGTGCTCAATTAACTATTGGCTGAGACCATTTCAGTCTGAGCATAATTTACTGTTCCCTGAAGCAAAACGAGTATCAACAGATAGATTCATCAAAAACTGATTCACAGCTTATAAACAAGACCTGAGCTTAGCTCTCAACCTTCCAGCAATTTTTCTTTACCCCAAGTTCTTCCACCCAAGTACTAAGGGGACGTAATAATGAACTTTCAAGAAAAAAAAGGGAGACAGAGAGAAAAAAAACTCACATAAACAAGCACATAACAGCGGTGATAAGAAGCAAGCCAAGGTCTTTGATCATTCTCCATTCATTTCCACAAATAGACCAGAGAGTAGGAGCCAGGAAAAGGAAAAGAAGCAGAAAAACTGCCAGGACTATGGGCTTAGTCCAGGGGTCCTGGGCCAGGAAGGATGTCATCTTCCTAACTGAGGCCAGCCCACAAGGCCCAGGGCTACATGCTGCAGTGTTCATGTTCACTGAAAGTGAAACGAGCAAACTTGTGTGGAATAAGAAGAGGAAGAAGGAAAAAAGATGAGAGAGACTCCAGGAGAAGAGAACATCAGGGTCAAGTGAGAACTAGATGATTCCCTGAAAAAGCAACCAAGATTTAAAATGCATGTGACCTGAAACAGGAAAGCACATTTAAATAGCCAGAGCCTCTGAATGTTGTCAGCCACACGCACTGCTCCTGAGTCACTGAGCAACAAACCTGGAACAGACAATGGAAAGCAGAGAAGACCATCCCCTGCTCCCACAGATTAGCAAGCCACTTGGGAAAAACTGGTACCTCATTGTGATTTTCACTTCCCAGGTCTCACCCGCCAGGTTCTCTGCTCCTGAACCTTGGCTCAGAGGTTCAGAAACCTCCACGAGGACTCCAAGAGTCCTTCGCAATTCTTCCTTTAGATTTTGCACAGAGACAGAGTATACCCACCTGTGGCCCTGGCCTCTTTTTCCAACTAGCTAACCAATCCCCTCAATAATTCATCTCTCCCCTTGTTCCTTCAACTGTTCCATTATTTTAATAATAAATTCATTGAGTGAGCATGATTCACCTTTATAATAAGGGGTAAATTATTTTCTAAAGAAAATATAAATACTGCCATCCTTTTTTACTTGTTTTGATATGCATATTAACTTGTTCAACAAATACATACTGAGTGTCAGATGTTGTTCTAAGTATAATAGTATTAGAATATGAAATAGGCTTACTTCCTGGCATCATGGTTAAGAAAGACATCAATAAATAAATAAATAAATATAAGTAAGCTAGATAGAATTAGTGGTATGGAAAAAAATCATCAAGGAAGGTTTATGGATAGTGGAGGTGTGGCAGGTCTGGGGTAAGTTAGTCAGTGGATATGCTATTTTGCATAAAGACTCCGAGAAGGGCTGTCTGAGAAAGGCTTCAACAAAGTGCAGGAGGGAGACGTGTGCTTCCTTGAGAGCTTTCCAGGCTGCAGGAATAGTAAGTGCAAAGGCCCTGAGGTGGCATGGGAATGGGCTTGGCTAATTTTCTTCATTCAAAGTTGCCTGGTCTTCTCCCAATATAGTATGAATAAAATTGAGAGCCACCACAGAGAAAGAAGTCAGACACAATCCTGTGGATGAAGAAAGCAGTTAAATGTTAACACAAAGGTCTAAGATCCAAAATGATAGACAGCATGCATGCTAAGTCACTTCAGTCATGTCTGACTCTGTGTGACCCCATGGACGGTAGCCCGCCAGGCTCCTCTGTCCATGGGATTCTCCAGGCAAGAATACTGAAATGGGTTGCCATGCCCTTCTCCAGGGGATCTTCCTGACCCAGGGATTGAACCCATATCTCTTATGTCTCCTGCATTGGCAGGCAGGTTTTTTACCACTAGGGCCACTTGGAAAGTCCTTCCTTGGTGAAAGGCCCGCAAGGAGAGTCAAATATTCATACAGTTAACTAATTTATGCAGTAAGTATTTTTGAAGTAAGCTAAAGAAGAAGGCTGAGGTAAAGCTGAAGGAGAAGCTAAACAGACTCGGGGAGCAGAGGGGAAAGACAGGGAGCCAGGAGAAGAGTTAGAAAGAGCTGTGAAAGAACCTCACCAGGGAGGCAATAAAAATCAGTTCAGTTCAGTTGCTCAATAGTGTCCGACTCTCTGTGACCCCATGGACTGCAACACACCAGGCTTTCCTGTCCAGCACCAGAAACAAAGGTAAAAGGAAACAGGACAGAACCTGAAGAAACCATGTTGCAGAAAGGTTGGAGAAGGCTCAGCATATGCAGTGTTGCTAATCTCATACCAAGGATGTCATTATTCACAAAGATCCTGTTGTCCTCTCCTTTGTGGCAGGAATCATTGCCATCTGACATTTCAAGTACTGATTCCCACTGGGCTGGTCACTTGGTTTTGCTAGTAACACATTCCTTGGTTTAGTAAATCTCCATACCTCTTCTAGTCAAAACAGTAATAACTAAACCATTAATACTGGCAATCCTCTATAGCTTGGTTCAATAACAAGTCCAACTTCACAAAATAGTAGTCATTCTCAAGTCTGGAAGCAGGGTGATATAACATGGAACAACAGACCAATTCAAAGTTGGGAAAGGAGGATATCAAGGCTGTATTTTGTCACCCTGCTTACTTAACTTATATGCAGAGTACGTCATGAGAAATGCTGGGCGGGATGAAGAACAAACTGAAATCAAGATTGCTGGGAGAAATCAATAACCTCAGATATGCAGATGACACACCCTTATGACAGAAAGAGAAGAACAACTAAAGAGCCTCTTGATAAAGGTGAAAGAGGAGAGTGGAAAAGCTGGCTTAAAACTCAAATTCAAAACACGAAGATCATGGCATCTGGTCCCATCACTTCATAGCAAATAGATGGGGAAATGATGGAAACAGTGAGAGACCTTATTTTGGGGGGCTCCAAAATTACTGCAGCTGGTGACTGCAGCCATAAAATTAAAAGACACTTGCACCTTGGAAGAAAAGCTATGACAAACCTAGACAGTGTATTAAAAAGCAAAGACATTACTTCACCAACAAAGGTCCATCTGGTCAAAGCTATGGCTTTTCCAATAGTCATGTATGGATGTAAGCTGGACCGTAAAGAAGGCTGAGTGCTGAAGAATTGATGCTTTTGAACTGCTGTGTTGGAGAAAACTCTTAAGAGTCCCTTAGACTGCAAAGAGATCAAAGCAGTCAATCCTAAAGGAAATCAGTCGTGAATATTCATTGGAAGAACTGATGTGGAAGCTGAAACTCCAATACTTTGGCCACCTGATGCAAAGAACTCACTCATTAGAAAAGACCCTGATGATGGGAAAGATTGAAGGCAGGAGGAGAAGGGAATGACAGAGGATGAGATGGTTGGATGGTATCACCGACTTGATGGACAGGAGTTTGAGCAAACTCCAGGAGATGGTGAAGGACAGGGAAGCCTAGCATGCTGCAGCCCATGGGATCATAAAGAGTCAGACAAGACTGTGTGACTGAATAACAACAGCCGTTCATCATTTTTTCCTTCAATAAATATTTATCAGGCACTTATGTGTAAACTTGAGAAGAAAAAGTAATCCCTCCTCTTACCCTCTCTCATCCTCACTGGAGAGGAAAAAAAGGAAGGGAAGAGCATGGGACCCTAGGCCTTGATTTTGCATCTAGTTTAGGAGGCAGATTTGTATCAAAGCAAGACAAAGAAAAAATAATGCTGAGAGTTCAGAAGGCAAGTGATCAGAATCAGGGTTTGAGAAATTTGTATTACAGACAGTAGCATATTACATGGTATGCATGTTGACAACTGAGAAATTAGAGGAGGCAAGTAGCACTCTGAGCCTGAAGTTCATTCTGTGTTCATGTCAAACCACTAAGAAATGACAAACAAGTAGCCTCTGGGAGGGAGGTGGTTGGCTGACCAGAGACTTTATCTGAAGGAATATACTGGAAGGATAAGTCCTAACTCTTCCTTGAGGCCTTAGGACAGGAATTCTTTATGTAATTGCTCCCATTTATACAGAAAGGAAAAATTTTGTTCTGGTTCTTCTGTCTGTACTAATGAAATGAGACTTCTATTATCACCACTGTCAGGTCCACCCCTCTCCCCAGAAATTCTCGCTCATCAGTCTTTTACTGAGCACCTAGTAATGCCTCACAAGCTGCTGAACAATGCTCATAAAAAAGAAGAAAATTGCTTAAGTTCTTCCTTTTAGGATTTCAGAGACCTATAAGAGAGAGGACTAACAGAGAAATAATGACACCTAGATAAAGCTAGTGAGAATGCAGGTCTAAATAAAATCCAAGGAGATGGAGTGTAAAAATTAAGTAACTGTGGCATTGGGGGAAGGAAGATCTTGAGAAGAGCCTGGTCTGAGACACTTCAGAGACAGGGGATTTGCCAGTAAGGGGTAGAATAAGTGTTGAAGATTGATGGGGGGAACGCGTGAAACAGATTAAAGGCCAAGTGGATTTAAAACAAAGTGGTGCTCTGCCTGTGTTTTCCTTAAGAGTTTTATGGTGTCCAGCCTTCCATTCAGGTCTTTAATTCATTTTGAGTTCATTTTTGTGTATGGTGTTAGGGAATGTTCTAATTTCATTCTTTTACAGGTAAGTGTCCAGTTTTCCCAGCACCATTTATTGAAGATGCTGTCTTTTCTCCATTATATATGTTATAGAATAGGTGCCATAGCTGTGTGGATTTATCTCTGGGTTTTGTATCCTGTTCCATTGATCCATATTTCTGTTGCTGTGCCAGTACCATACTGTCTTGATTACTGTAGCTTTGTAGTATAAAGTCAGAGAGTCTGAATCCTCCAGCTCCATTTTTCTTTCTCAAGATTGCTTTGGCTATTCAGGGTATTTTGTGTTTCCATACAAATAGTAAAGTTATTTTGTTCTAGTTCTGTAAAAAAAAATGCCATTAGTTTGACCTACCTCCTAGAGTCATGAAAATAAAAACAAAAATAAGCAAATAGGACCTAGTGAAGTGAAGTGAAAGTCACTTAGTCATGTCTGACTCTTTGTGAGCCCATGGACTATATAGTCCATGGAATTCTCCAGGCCAGAATACTGGAGTGGGTAGCCTTTCCCTTCTCCAGTGTATCTTCCCAACCCAGGGATCGAACCCAGGTCTCCCATATTACAATTGGATTCTTTACCAGCTGAGCCACAAGGGAAACCCAAATAGGACCTAATTAAATTTAAAAGCTTTTGTACAGCAAAGTAAACCATAAACAAGAAGAAAAGACAACCTCAGAATGAGAAAAATATTTGTAAAATAAAGCAACTGACAATAGATTAATTTCTAGAATATACAAGTAATTCCTGCAGCTCAATATAAAAAAAAAAAAAAACCCAAACAACTCAGTGGACAGCAAGGAGATCAAATCATTCAATCCTAAAGGAATCAACTCTGAATATTCATTGGAAGGACTGACTGAGACCCAAATGCTTGGCCACCTGATGCAAAGAGCCAACTCATTGGGAAAGACCCTGATGCTGGGAAAGATTGAGGGCAGGATGAGAAGCAGGTGACAGAGGATGAGATGGTAGAATGGCATCACTGACTCAGTGGACATGAGTTTGAGCAAACTCTGGGAGACGGTGAAGGACAGGGAAGCCTGGCATGCTGCATTTCATGTCACAAGCAGACACAACTGAGCGACTGAACTGAACTGAATAAAAATGGGCAGAAGACCTAAATAGACATTTTCCAAAAAAGACATATGAATGACCAATAAACACGTGAAAAGATGTTCAGCAACACTAAATGTTAGAGAAATGCAAACCAAAACTACAATGAGGTATCACCTCACATGGTCAGAATGGCCATCATCAAAAAAAAAAAACTATCAACAATAAATGCTGGAGAGGGTGTGAAGAAAAAGGAAACTTCATGCACCATTAATGAGAGTGTAAATTGAGAACACTATGGATTACAGTATGGAAGTTTCTTAAAAACTAAAAATAGAACTAACATATGACCCATGAATCTCAGTAAAGGGCACATACCCAGAGAAAACCATAATTCAAAAAGATACATGTGCTTCAGTGTTCATATAGCACTATTTGCAATAGCCAGGACATGAAAAAACCTTAATGTCTGTCAACAGAGAAATGGATAAAGAAGATGTGGTACATATATACGATGGAATATCATTCAGCCATCAGTTCAGTTCAGTTCAGTTGTTCAGTCGTGTCTGACTCTTTGTGACTCCATGAGCTGCAGCATGCCAGGCCTCCCTGTCCATCACCAACTTCCAGAGCCTACCTGAACTCATGTCCATTGAGCTGGTGATGCCATCCAACCATCTCATCCTCTGCATCCCCTTCTCATCCTGCCCTCAATCTTTCCCACAGCTCTCCACATCAGGTGGCCAAACTATTGGAGTTTCAGCATCAGCAGCAGTCCCTCCAATGAACACACAGGACCGATCTCCTTTATGATGGACCGGTTGGATCTCCTTGCAATCCAAGGGACTCTTAAGAGTCTTCTCCAACACCACAGTTCAAAAGCATCAATTCTTCCACACTCAGCGTTCTTTATAGTCCAACTCTCACATCCATACATGATCACTGGAAAAACCATAGCCTTGACTAGATGGACCTTTGTTGGCAAAGTAATGTCTCTGCGTTTTAATGTGCAATATCATCAGTGCACTTGAGGAACCAACCGCATGGAACCACTTATCATTCCCAAGTATGTGACATACATTTCCATCTCTTTATCTTTACACATGGGGCTTCCCTGATGACTCAGTGGTAAAGAATCTGCCTGCCAAGCAGAAGTGCAGGTTTGATCCCTGGGTTGGGAAGATCAGCTAAAGAAGGAAATGTATTCCAATCCAGTATTTTTGCCTGGGAAATCCCACGGACACAGAAGCCTGGTGGGCTATAGTCCATGGGATCAGACATGGCTTAGTGACTGAACAACAACAGTCTTTTCACATGCTATATTTTCTGTGAAATACTATCCTGACTCCACGCTAGTCTCTGCTTGGGAAATTCTTACTCATGCTTCAAGATACAGCTTAGATGTTACCTTTTCAATGAAGTCTTCCTTGATTCCCTCTAAGAGAAATACTTAAGAATTGTGGTTTTTAAAAGCCCATAATGTAGAATTTACCACTTACAACTTCCTTGGTGGTCCAGTGGCTAAGACTCTGCACTCCCAATGTAGAGGGCCCAGGTTTGATCCCTGGCCTGGAAATTAGATCCCACATGCCACAACCAAGTCTTGGCTCAGACAAGTAAACAAAACTTTTAAAAAATTTTTTTATTTATTATCTTATCCATTTGCTTTGTGTTTCAAGGAGTGCTTAATTACAAAGTAGATAACATATGTTTATCTAGCACGTGTTTTTATTGTGATATTCTTGGCATTTTCCAAAGATAATTCTTGTTGCAGTGCAAAGAATGGTTTGGGAAAGAAACTGGAGGAGCAGACTCTCTCATCTAGACATTAAAACAAGGACATTCACTGAGAAACACAGGATGCACAGGGTCGGAGCTGGTATGGGAGGACACACTATGGACTATGGTGTCACTCTAAGACCCATAGATCTTTTCTACCACCACCGGCTGCTTTCCCAGGCCACTTGCCCTGGAAATGGCTGCCCTGGGATGGCTCTCAGAGCAATCATCTCTTTCCAGGGGCAATCACTGACTGATTAGGACAGGTCTGGACTATGCCAGTTCCAGAGAAAGCGGAGGGCTATGTTGCTAAAAGGCCTCTTAGAATCTAATCCAGTGCTTACTTGAGGAAATTTAGGTCCAGAGAAGTAGTAACTCATCTAAGGCCAAGACAACTAATCACTGAAGTCAAGACTCAAACCTGTCCCAGGACTCTGGGGTTCCTCGTCTGTCACACAGCAGAATAAAGACAGAATCAAAACTCCAAGTCCCTGTTTCCCATTTCTGCTGGCTTTCTCTGAATGAGTCACACCAAAATTCATTAACAGTGTAAGATCCCCTGTGGATCCTGTTGGGTACGGTGCTATCACAATGGTCGAGGCACTGCACCAAGCTGTGAAAAGCACAAACGAAATACAGTTCTTCCCTGTGGGCGTCCACTCACCTGGGCAGTTCTGGCAGGACTCTGCTTTGTTCTTTTCTGCATAACCTGAGAGGAAGCCCAAAAATTTGTGGCCAAGCCTTGGTGAATGCACAGCACCAATCGTGGTGGGAGAAAACAAGTTTGCAAGAGAAAAAAAAATAAATGAGTGTGTGATTTTCAGAGAGGCTGACTTGGAGAAAGGAAATTCAGTAGCAGACAAGTGTGATTGTGATTTAATACCTTATACAAAATAGATGTGGCCTTTCTGATGCAGAGTTAAGTAGACAGCCAAAGTGGAGTGTGAGATGCGATAGCCCTGACCAAAATCACATTCTCAACACAACTCCAAAGCTGCCAAAATTTACAAACATGAATGTTTTTTGTATGTTAAACCATTATCTCTAGAATCTCTTACCTTTCCTTTCCATCCCTATTAAACTGATGTGTTGCATTAGTTAATTCATTAATATTAATTATTGTTTGCCTGGTGATAAGTGGATGCTGTGTGTTTAAGATGAATGACCACAACTGCAGAGATTGTTTTAAGCATTTTATCACCAACTTTGTCTCCCTTGATTCTCAAATCAGCCCTTGTACATAGAATACATCTTCATTTTAAGACGAGAAAACAAAGGCTCAGAGAGGTTAAGGGGAAAACCGCAAGTCACACAGCCAGGAAATGGCATAATTGTGAGTTTAATCTATGTCTTCTGATCTTTTTCTTTTAACTAAGTTTATTTTAACTTTTAACTGAAGGATAATTGCTTTACAGTATTGTGTTTGGTTTCTGCCAAACATCTACATGAATCAACCATAGGTATACCTATGTCCCCTCCCTCTTGAACATCCTCTTCGGATCTCAAATACTGTATTCCTTCCCCTACGTTTGCTCAGTGTACCAGCAGAACTCTCTAAAACAAACAGAGCTCACATCTCAAAAAAAGAGACTAACACAAGACATAATAGAGTAGGAGGTAAGTAACAAATCCAGATTTAAAATATTTTTCAGAAAAAAAATTGCATCAGTAACTGCCTTAATGTGCCTGTGGATTAAGCCCTATATCTAGGAAATCCAAACCCATGGCTCCATTTTCTTAAAAAAAAAAAAACTTTTTTAAAAAAAAGTAGTAGTTTCAGGTGTACAACAGAGTGAATTATTTTTATTCATTAAGAAATGATCACCACTATGAGTCTAGTTACCTCCTATCACCGTGTCACCCAAAGTTATTACCGTATTACTATTTCCTATGCCATTCTTTACATCCCTCTGATAGTTATCTTATAACTGGAAATGTGTACCTCTTAATCCCTTCACCTATTTCACTCATTCCTCTCCCCACCTCCCCCATGGTGACCATCTGTTTGTTCTCTGTATCTTTGAGTCTCTTTCTGCTTTGTTGCATTTGTTTATTTGTTTTGTTTTGTAGATTCCACATATAAGTGAAATCATATTTCTCCGACTTGTTTCGCTTAACATATATCCTCTAGGTTGATCCATATTGTTACAAATGCCAAGAATTTTGTTATGGCTGAGTAATAGTTATCTATCTATCTATCTTAATACAACAAGGCTTCCTAGGTGGCTCAGTAATAAAGAATTCACCTGCCAATGCAGAAGACACAAGAGACAAGACTTTGATCCCTGGGTGGGAAGATCCCCTGGAGGAGGAAATGATAACCCACTCCAGTATTCTTGCCTGAAAAATTCCATAGACAAAGAGGACCGTCAGGCTACAGCTCATGGGACTGCAAAGAGTCGGACATGACGGAGTGACTGAGTGCACACACACACACACACACGCACACACACACATATACGTGTGTGTATATATACCATATCTTTATCAGTCTGTCAATGGGCACTTAGGCTGCTTCCATTTCGTGACTATTGTGAATGACACTGCAATGAACATTGGAATGCATGTTTTTGTTCCTTCCCAATAAATACCCCAAAGTGTGCTGAATCATATGTAATTCTGTTTCTGGTTTTTTGAGGAACCTTCATATTGTTTTCCATGGTTGCTGCTGTGTCCACATTCCCACTAACAGTGCACGAGGATTCCCTTTTCTCTACATGCTCACCGACACTTGCTATTTTATGTGTTTCCAATGACAGCCATTCCGACAGGTTTGAAGCAATGTTGCAGTTGTGACTTGCATTTTCCTGATGATTAGCGATGTCGAGCATATTTTCATGTGCTTGTTGACTGTGAGTGAAGTGAAAGTCACTCAGTCATGTCCAGCTCTTTGCGACCCCATGGAATCAGTCCATGGAATTCAGAATACTGGAGTGGATAACTTTTCCCTTCTTCAGGGGATCTTCCCAGCCCAGGGATCAAAGCCACATCTCCTGCATTGCAGGTGGATTCTTTACCAGCTGAGCCACAAGGGAGGCCCCTGCTGACTGTGGCTCCATATATCATGATAGACCACTCATCATCCATTGTTTCATAGGTGTCTCCCAGGAAACACTGGCAGGTGTTTTTTTTAATATTTAAATGACTTCAGCAGGTATGTTTCTCCAAATACTCAAAAACTCCACCCATCCTTTGCAAGTAGGCCTGCCTAAAACAAAAGTGAAGATTTTCCAAATGAAACAGGCTTGAATCCAAATCTTTGTTCTATTCTGTTGGTTTTCATACTAACTAGATAAACTTCAACTAAAAATGAAAGAAACAGAAAGTTTGGTTTGCTCTCATTCTTTAGACAAGAATGAGGTAATGCCCTGAGAATGACACACTTTGGATTCCATTGCCTGAAGGAAGCACAGCTCCAACAGGACACTGTGTTAAAGGGCAAAATCTGGTTCTATGGGTTTGGGATGGGGCCCAAGGCTCTGCATTTTAACAGACCTTACATTTGGAGCAGCAAAACTCTAGAAACACCTGAGTGCTCAGGGTTGCATATATTGACAACTGCTGGCTCCCCTCAGTTACCAATAAAATAAATTATTAATCAGGTAGGGCTTCTCTGGTGGCTCAGTGACAAAGATTCTGCCTCCAATATGAGAGACCCTGGTTCGATCCCTGGGTCAGGAAGATCCCCTGGAGAAGGGACTGGCAACCCACTCCAGTATTCTTGCCTGGGAAATCCCGTGGACAGAGGAGCCTGGTGGGCTAAGTACATGGTGTCGCAAAGAGTCAGACACGACTGAGTGACTAACACACAACACAACAACTAATTAGGCAAAGTCGAGTCGCTTGCTCACCACCATAAAGGACATACATAACTACCTAGATTAAGTTCTAGTAGCAGCTCGAAGCCAGGGTTAAAGTCCAAATACTTATGATATTTTGAGGGTTTTGTTTAAGGTGAGCCTTTCAATATGAAGACTTGATAACGATTTGCAAAGATTATGAAATAATAATAATTAAAGATTGGTGGACGGCAAGGGTTTCCAGAGAGTCTTGGGGAGTAAACAGCTGTTTGATGCCACCTATAGGAAGAAGTCTGATTTTGCACAAGTTTCCTAGAACAGCAAAGACTTGGTGAAGACAATGATAAATAGTACATAGTAAATAATACAAGGAGGAGAAAGGGACGACAGAGGATGAGATGGTTGGATGGCATCACCGACTCAATGGACATGAATCTGAGTAAGCTCTGGGAGTTGGTGTTGGACAGGGAAGCCTGGCATGCTATAATCCACGGGTCACAAAGAGTCAGACAAGACTGAGCAACTGAACTGAACTGAAATAATACAAATATTAAAGCCTTATTAATAGTAAACTGTGGGGGTGTAGATGGTTTTGGTTTCTAACAGAGATGTGTACTTGGTATATTATGATACACAGTGTCCACAGTTTCCTGCAAGGAGTCAGGCTGGGCCTAAAGGAAGCAGGGGGGAACTCCATGCGTCAGAGAGAGCCACCTTCTGGCTCTTCCCAGTTTATAAAAACAATCTACAAGTGCAGTGATTGATTTTAACAGAATGGCTAGGCTGCCACCTATTGATATATTTTTAAACTTTTCAAATGTTTTACAGAAAGCTCACTTTCAAGTAAGACAAGTTTGGGTGTGTGCTCAGTCATGTCCGACCCTCTGTGACCCCATGGACTGTAGCCCACCAGGCTCCTCTGTCCATGGGATCTTCCAGGCAAGAATACTGGAGTGGGTTGCCATTTCCTACTCCAATCATTGCCACTGCTGACCTGAATTAGCCCCAGTCGCCCAAGTGGAGGCACAGGATGGTCAGCCCTCCACAGTCTGCCTATGCCTTGCTTACTCCGTCACTGTGAAGGACAACTGGCCTCTTTGACTTCAATAAAAGAGTATTTTTTTTTATTGGAGTGCAGTTGTTTTATAATGTTTGTGTTAGTTTCTGCTGTCCAGCAAAGTGAATCAGTTATACAAATACATATAAACAACAGAGTACTTAGGGGATCTGTTTGGCTGAAGTAACCCAAAGACTAAAGTTAATGATGACTTAAACAAGGCTGACGTTTCTTTCTCCCTCATAAAGGTCCACGTTGGTTCCTCTGTGAAGTCAACCAGCACTGGCCCAAACTCCCTCTGTATTTTCATTTTGTAATCCTCCACAAATAGTTTCCATTTCGTGGTCTGAAATGCTGCTGCAGTTCCCATCACTTTTCCATTCCAGCTGCAGGAGAAAGGTAGGGTTTCCTTTTTATGTGAATAAAATAAACTGTTCTCATTTTTTAATTCCAAATATCCAGCCTGGGAGTATTTCTCATCTTTCCCTACTTCCTTTTCTTCACCATGTAAAATATAGCTGTGGTCTCCATGAAACACTATAGGCAGACACGAATAGGTTTTAGCCATATAAAGAGTAATTAGCATATAAATTGACTGTCCCAGTAATGTTTGGGGGAAAATATAGAATTTCTGTGCTCTGACCAACTTTATTCATTAATTTTTAAATTAAACTTAATTTATTTTTGGCTACACTGGGTCTTTGTTGCTTTGCATGGGTTTTCTCTAGTTGCATTGAGCGAGGGCTACTCTTTGTTACAGTGCAGGCTTCTCATTATGGTGGCTTCTCTTGGTGAGGAGCACAAGCTAAGGTTTTTGACACTTGAATACAGTTGTTTAATCACCATCACAATGAAGATATAGAAAAATTGGGTCACTCCAAAGAGTTTTCTGATCTTCAAAGTCAATCCCCCCCACTACCCACTCCCAACTGCTGCTCCCATTAATCTTATTTCTTTTTTTATAGTTTTGCCTTTTGCAGAGTGTCATAGGAATTGAAACACATCGTACTTGGTTTCTGTGTCTGACTGTTTTCACTTAATGAAATGCTCTCAGGTTTATTGGCTTTGTTGCAGGGATCTGTAGTTGTCGCTTTTTATCACTGAGTAGTGTGCCACTCTATGGATGCACCACAATTTGTTTATCCTTTGATCAGTTGACAAACATTAAGATTGTTCTGGATTGGAGGTAATTATGAATGAATCTGCTAGAAACATTTTCATGGGGGCCTTGATGTACATCTATGTTTTATTTCCCCTGGCAGTGGGGTTGACATGAACAGTTTTATGCTTAACTTTCTTTTTCTTTATCTTTTTTATTTTCAGCTGCACTGGATCTTCATTGCGAGGCATGGGCTTCTCATTGTGGAGCCTTCTCTTGTTGCAGAGTACAGACTTCAGTAGCTGCAAACCCAGGCTCAGTAGTTGGGGCACAGAGGTTTAGTTGCTCCACAGTATATGGAATCTTCCCAGGCCAGGGATCAAACCCGTGTCCCCTGCACTGGCAGGTGAATTCTGGTCCACTGCCCACCAGGGAAGCCCTATGCTTAATTTTTAAAGTAACAACGAAGCTGTTTTCCGGAGTAGCTTTCCCATTTCATATTCTCCCCAGAAATTCCTAACAGCTCCAGTTTTCTCCACTTCCTCAACAGTGGTTGGTATTGCCCACTTAATATTAGTCATTGTAGTGAGTGACTCGCTTAGTGAGTATGTAATGGTATCTCCTGTGGCTTTAACTTTTACTTCCTTGATGACTAATAATGTTGAGTGTCTTTCCACGTACCTGTTTATCACCTTTATTCAAGTGTCTGCTCACATTTTTTGCCCATTTTTTAATTGGAGTGTCTTAGTATTGAATTGTAACAGTTCTTCATATATTGTGGTTAGTATCCTTTTTTCCTTATATATGTTTTACAAATATATTCTCTCAGTCTCTAACTTATATTTTCATTGTCTCAACAGTGAATGATTTTTATATTGATGAAGTCTAATTTATCTTATCTTTTTTTTTCTTTTGTAGTTCATGGTTTTTGTATCCTATTTAAGAATTCAAAGAAGGACTTAAGTTCCTTGCACTTGTTGTTAAATAAAACAAAGCTATATTAACCAATATAGTATAATAGTGACATAAATGTAAAAATATAGATCAATGAAACAGAATAAAGCCCACTTAATTTTTCTGTTATCACACCTAATATATTCATAATTGCTTACATCTCATTAAGTAGTAGGTATTCACAGTTCTCCCATTCTCTCAATATATTTTTTCCACTGGTTTGTTTGAATAGTAATCAAAATAAGACCCTAATTTTGTAAGAAACTGATATATTTCCTAAGAATTTTTATCTATGCTCCCCCTTTTCATGGGCTTTTTATTACTTCTTTATATCAATAGAAGAAACTGATTGTTTGCCGTGTAGAATTTCCCCACAGTCTAGCTTTCGCTGAGCTGCATCCCTGCAGTGCTAGTTAAAGCATTCTTCTGTTCCATTTGCTGTGAACTGGTAGTTATATTCAGGGGCTTGATTAGATTCCAGGTCAATTTTGTTGTTGTTTTTCCACAAGACCGTATCACAAGCAGCAGTGCATTCTCACTTCAGGAGGCACTTAATATCTGTTCTTTTCTGTTTCAATATTATCAATCATTGAGACCCTTAAGGGTGCACTCTCTTACCAGTCCCTTCATTGTGCTCACTCAGCAGACCAGCACGCAATAATGAGCACCAGACATATAGAAGGAAGTTGGAGACGTGAAAATAGGTAACACCGGGATTGGCCCAAAGAAGTTTGCAATCAGCTAGGGAGCAAACTAGGGTGGGAGACACAAGAGAGCTATTACAGTACCACATAAGTATTGAAATTGAAGAAGCTCAGTATAACTTGAAACCACAGAGGGAGGGCAGTCTTTACCTTCCCATTTATTAGCACAAGAAAGCCTTTGAATTATTTCACAATCATGATGCTTTCCAATAAATTAATAGGGCAAAAGAGCACCAAGTGTGAGTGAGAGTCACTCAGTCATGCCTGACTCTTCGCAACCCCATGGACAGTAGCCTGCCAGGCTTCTCTGTCCATGGAATTCTCCAAGCAAGATTACTGGAGTGGGTTGCCATTTCCCTCTCCAGGGGATCTTCCCAACCCAGGGATCCTGCATTGCAGGAGAGTCATTACCATCTGATCCACCAGGGAAGCCTACCATTAAGAGACATTTCTAAGTGTAAAGACAGGTCAGCTTAATAAGTATCAGCAGATACACATTTGACTTTAATCTTATAACCTATAGACAATATATTAGAATATGTAATGAATCCATACACCTTTTCCAAAGGAATACCCAAGACAGAAGCAGCAATAAAGTAATAAATGACAGTCATCAATCAGATGAAATAATTTAGATGAAGCTTTTCTCTCTCGAAGAGATGGGGACTGGCAAGTGGTCAGGAAGGAAATACAATGTGCTTCTACCTTTGTATGAAAAATAATGTTCAGTTCCATGTTACTGAACATAGTTCTGTTTTTGCCAAATAAATCCTCTACTTCAAATTACTGTCCAAATGCTTTATTAAAACTCCTCTTCTGGCCTTTGTTTGGGGGTGTGTTACTTTTGTTGCCACCTCCTGATCACTGTCCTCTGAAGCTTCTGCTTTTTTCTCTCTGTCCCCTGACACCTCAGTTGCCCTCGCGCTGTCCCCTGAAGCCTCAGTTGCCTTCCCGTTGTCCTCGGAAGATGCAATATCCTTCCCGTGGACCTTCTAGCTCTCGTTGCTCCGTGGCCACAGAAAGCTGTCAGTGGCGTGAATCATGCCACTTTTCCTGTACTTCTGTTACTGATGCAGTAGGGATATCAAAGCAAACACCCTGCTTTCCTTTGGGAAAGATCATTCCCTTCACTTTGGAATCAATATCCTCACCCAGGTGCTCTTTAGGTCCTTTCCAAGCATAACTAATGTTTGGCATTTCAGCTGAGCACCAAATGAGCCATTAAAACATCTCAGCCCAATGTAGTTTGGTTACAATATGACTTACTAGTAGAATATGAAGAAAAGACTGGGGGCTTCCCTTGTGGTGTAGTGGATGAGAATTCTCTGGCAATGCAGGGGACATGGGTTTGATCCCTAGTCCAGGAAGACTCCACATGCTGCTGAACAACTGAAGCCCATGTGCCGCAACTACTGAAGCCCACGTGCCTAGAGCCCATGTTCTGCAACAAGAGAAGCCCTGCAATGAGAAGTAAAGAGCAGCCCCTGCTACCTGCAACTAGAGAGAGCCTGCTCGCAGCAACAAAGACCCAGCACAACCAAGATAATAATAATTAATAAATAAATAAATTATATTAGAAAAGAAAAGATAGGAACAACAAACTTGATATTGTCAATAATCAACATTATTTTACCTCCTGTACCTGTCTTCTGCACCAACAGCTAATGTAATTTAGGTTATCTTAGCAGAATTACCATGTTTCTGTATAATGATTTCAGCTCTATTCTGCCCTGGTCAAGCTATTCCATGAGAACTTCAGGAGGGAGATGTGTAAAGACTAACATGGTCTGAGAAGAGACATCTTTGAAGAAAAGCTATGACAAACCTGGACAGCATATTAAGAAACAGAGACATTACTTTGCCAACAAAGATCCATCTAGTCAAAGCTATAGTTTTTCAGTAGTCATGTATGAATGTGAGAGCTGGACCAGAAAGAAAGCTGAGCACTGAAGAATTGATGCTTTTGAACTGTGGTGTTGGAGAAAACTCTTGCGAGTCCCTTGAACTGCAAGAAGATGAAACCAGTCCATCTTAAAGGAAATCAGTCCTGAATACTCATTGGAAGGACTGATGTTGAAGCTGAAACTCTAATCCTTTGGCCACCTGATGTGAAGAACTGACTCATTTGAAAAGGCCCTTATGCTGAGAAAGACTGAAGGTAAGAGGAGAAGGGGACGACAGAGGATGAGATGGTTGGATGGTATCACTAACTCAATGAACATGAGTTTGAGCAAACTCTGAGAGTTGATGATAGAAAGGGAAGCCTGGTGGGCTGAAGTCCATGGTGTTGCAAGCATTAGATATGACTGAGCGACTGAACTGAACTGAGGAGATAAACAGTAATAAAGGCTGGACATGAAATAATTAAGGAATCATCAGAAAGACAAGAGATGACAACCCCGGAGAAGCCTTGGTGGCAAAGCTCAGCATCTTCCAGCATTTCAAGGGCTCACATGTAGAAGGTGGATACCACCTCCCCCAGAGCACACACAGACAAAGGGGTGGTTTACAGAAAAGAAGAGCAGTTTGAGCTATCAAAATGTGAAGGAGTGGTACAGGGTAATAACTTTCTGTCAATTGGCAGGAACATCACTGAAGGAATACATCAAACTTAATGTTTGATCAGTCTCTCTCCAATTTTAAGACTGTGAGTTTGAAGCAGCCAAAGACTCAATCATTTTTCTGTTTGCCTCCAATTGATTTACTGTTGAAATTCTCACCATATGGGACTTCCCTGGTGGTCCAGTGCTTAAGACTCTGCACTTCCAATACAAGGGGCACAAATCTGATCCCTGGTCAGGGAACTAAGATCCCACATGTTGTACAGTGCAGCCAAAAAAAAAAAATATATATATATATATATATGTGAAATTCCCACCACAGTAGTTAAAATTTTACTTCAGTCTCCTCAATCACCCAATCTGATCCCTCCTTTGCACCCAACAGATAACATCAATATCTTCTTTTTTTAATTGGGATATAATTGACATATAACATTATATTAGTTCTAGGTGTGGGCTTCCCAGGTGGCACTAGTGGTCAAGAATCCACCTGCTAATGCAGGAGACATACAGAACACAATGATCTGATATGTGTGTATATCATGAAATGATCTCCACAGTAAGTGTACTTAACACCCATTACCACATGTGGCACAAGTGCTTTTTGTCTTCTGATGAGAAATTTTAAGATTTACTCTCTCAGAAACTTTCCAATATACAGTACACTATTATTAGCTCTAGTCACCATGCTGTCCATTACATTGTTGTTGTTGGTTAGTTGCCAAGTCATGTCCAACTCTTTTGCAACCCCGTGGCCTGCAGCCTGCCAGGCTCCCCTGCCAATGGGATTTTCCAGGCAAGAACACTGGAGTGGGTTGCTGTACATTATACACTCAACATTCAGAAAACTAAGATCATGGTATCCAGTCCCATCACTTCATGGCAAATAGATGGGGAAACAATGGAAACAGTAACAGACTTCATTTTGGGGGGCTCCAAAATCACTGCAGATGGTGACTGCAGCAATGAAATTAAAAGACGCTTCCTCCTTGGAAGAAAAGCTATGACAAACCTAGACAACATATTAAAAAGCAGAGACATTACTTTGCCAACAAAGGTCTGTCTAGTCAAAGCTATGTTTTTTCCAGTGGTCATGTGTGGATCTGAGAGTTGCACCATAAAGAAGGCTGAGTGCTGAAGAATTGATGCTTTTGAACTGTAGTGTTGGAGAAAACTCTTGAGAGTCCGTTTGGACTGCAAGGAGATCAAACCAGTCAATCCTAAATTAAATCAGTTCTGAATATTCATTGGAAGGACTGATGCTGAAGCTGAAACCCCAATACTTTGGCCACCTGATGAGAAAAACTGACTCTTTGGAAAAGACCCTGATGGTGGGAAAAAATTGAAGGCAGAAGGAGAAGGGGAAGACAGAGGATGAGATGATTGAGTGGGATCATCTACTGAATAGATGAGTGTGAGCAAACTCTGGGAGTTGGTGATGGACAGGGAGGCCTGGCATGCTGCAGTCCATGGAGTCGCAAAGAGTCAGACAACCGCACTGAACTGAAATGATACACCCAGGACTTATTTCTTTTATAACTAGAATTTTGCACCTTTTGACCTGCTTTAACAATTTTACCCACCTCACTACCACCCTCTCCTGGCAACCACCAAAGTGTTTTCTGTTTCTATGAGTTTTTATTCTTATATTCCATGTGCAAGTGAGCGCATACAATATTTATTTCTGTCTGACTTATCTCACTTAGCACAGTGCCCTCAAGGTCCATCCAGCTATCAAAAATGGAAGCACTCCCATCCCTACCCTCTTTCTTGACCATATGCACTTTTCCAATTCCCATACTGCCTGAAGTCCTTCCCTTCCGTCTCAAAACTTCCCCCAGTGTTTGCCCATATTTTCCTTCCCTTTTATCTTTTTAAGAACAATATCTTCAGCTGCTTCTGGCTCTCTCCTCCCTTCAGCCCTTCATAATCTGAGCTTTTCACATATTCCTATTCTATCAAAAATACTCTTCAGAAAGCTCACTCTTGACCTTCCTAATCATCAGGAAGTAATTCAGCCAAAGTAGAACCTCTGTGGCCCTAGCTGCAAGGGAAAAAGAAGTGATGAACTCTGAGATGAGAGGAGGAGACCGACAGAGGCCTGGCCCATGGTTTCCCAAATGAAGTCCATAGGCCACTTGCATCAGAAACACCTGGGGGTTGATAAAAATTTATTTATGGCCTTAGGGCCTACTCCAGACCAGTGTATCTAGAATTTTGGATCCTTCCCAACCCAGGGATCAAACCCAGGTCTCCCGCATTGCAGGGAATTCTTTAGCAGCTGAGCTACCAAGGAAGCCCATAGAATTTGAGAACACTAATAAAAGTTATTTTATTAAGTTTAATAAATTTTATTTTACTAAATTTAATAGATGTTACTGTATTAAATTTAATAAATGTTATTTTATTAAATGTATGTGTTAAATTTAATAAATTTTATTTATTACAGTAAAATCAGCATTTTAATCATGTATTTTTGTTGGTATTTACATAGAAAATCTGAGAAGCACTGGGCTACATCATGAAGATTTGACTAGAGGGTGAACACTCAAGCTGGCTTCATATCCATTTGCCATTTTATCATAGTTTGTTGTTGTTACTGTCTTTTGTTTTGAATACTTCCTTGTTCGGGGCATGACAAGGTGTTCTAGGTTCATCTGTACTTTCTCAACCCAGCCCAATTTGGCTAATACTTCAAGGAGTTCTGGTGGCTTTTACTGGAAAATGGCTGTTAATATCTGGACATGAGAGGAACTCTTTGCTATGGGGCTGTCACTGCTCTCAAGCCTTTTCAGTGTACAGAGCTAAGGAACACAAACAATACACATATATACAAAATCATACATGCGATTGCATTCATATCTATGCCTATACCTATCACACCAGTCAATCCTACAGGAAATCAACCCCGAATATTCACTGGAAGGACTGATGCTGAAGCTGAGGTTCTAATACTTAGGCCACCTAATGTGAAGAGCTGATTCATTGGAAAAGACCCTGATGCTAGGATAGATCCAAGGCAAAACTAGAAGGGGACAGCAGAAGATGAGGTGATTGGATGGCATCACTGACTCAAAGGACATCAGCTTGAGCAAGCTCTGGGAGATAATGAAGAAGAGGGAAGCCTGGCATGCTACAGTCCATGGGGTCGCAAAGAGTAAACACAACTTAGAGACAGAACAACAATTATTTTTTAATATCATCCGTCAGTCTGTCTCACCTATCTGTCTATCATCTCACAATCTCTATCATCTATCTACCCATTTATGTATCTGCATGCTAAAAACCACAAATTGACCGATGGGAAAATAAGAGAAAAGTTATGAGCACAATGGAAATTACAAGTACACAGAGAGAGGAAACTAGAATGATGCCAATTTCTTCTCTCTGTGTACTTATAATTTCCATCTGAGACACTGAAAAAGCTGGCTTCTAGTATATTTACCTGTTCAACCAGTCCCAGTGTTTGTAACTTTTCTCCCATTTTCCCTGCCAATGCCTCCCGCTCCAGCCCTGAACCCCCATTCCAAGCCATTCTCCCTTGGGGTGTCTTCCTTAACTTCCCTGGGCTCAGACACCTCACATCAGGCCACACTCTTGCCCCGACATGCACAGTCTTCACCGGGTTTAAGCTCAAAAACCCAACTGGGCCACTGAATTCCCCCCTCCTCGACCACACTGCAGATGGTTTAGGACTGAATTTTTTAGGAAGGGATGAGAAAGGAAAGTGAAGAGAAGTGAGAAGAAGGATGAAAGAGAGAGAGAGGGGAGAAAGAAAGAAATAGGAAGAAAGAAATGTATTAAATGTTAATACATTTAACAGGGAAGCAAAATAGATGAGAGTGGGTTAGAGATAGCACTTAGGAATCGTATTCCAAGTCAGAGATGATGGTAGTTTTACAGGAGTACAGCAGTAAGGGAGAAGAGTCAGTATGAGAGATATTTAGGAGGTAAAATGGACAGAATTGGACAATAGATTAAATACAAGGGGCAAGGGAAGGGAGAGGTTCATATTAGGGATGATTCTGAGGCCTCTGACTTCATAATTATATGGATAATGATGCCCTTGCTAGGAAGAATGCTGGAAAAGGACCAAATTCTGCATATCGACACAATCTGTACTTCCCTTTTATAGCATTGCTTCTATGTAATAGAAGTAATATACAATGTAAGCAAATAATATACAATAGAAGCACTGTACTTCTATTATAATTATATACGTGTAAAATTTTGAAATCAAGACTTTTTAAAAATAATTTCTTTATTTTTGGCTGTGGTAGGCCTTCATTGTTACATGGGCTTTTCTCTTCATTGCAATGCATGGGCTTCTTCTTGCAGTGGCTTCTCTTGTCGCAGAGCACAGGCTCTTTGGCATGTGGGCTTCAGTAGTTGCAGCTCATGGGCTTCGGTAGCTGAACGCATGGGCTCAGTAGTTGAGGTTCCTGGGCTCTAGAAGACAGGCTCAATAATTGTGGCACACGGGCTTACTTGCTCCACAGCATGTGGGATCTTCCTGGATCGGGGATTGAACCCGTGTCTCCTGCATTGGCAAGCAGATTCTTTACCATTGAGCCACCTGGGAAGCCCTGAAATCAAGGCTTTTCAAAGCTTAGCAAACTAAGGCCCACAGGTCAAGTGAATCATGGCCCACAAGCTAACAAAAACGGATATACAACAAAGACTGTATGAGACCTGCCAGTCTCAAATATTTACTCTGTGGCCCTTTGTAAAAAGTGTGTGGACCTTTGCTTTCATAGTTCATCTTGCTTCATGAGATAATGAATACATGTTTATAAAATTAGATTTTATACTTTAAACATTCTCCAAGGAATTTAAATTGTAAAGGAAAAAATAATATATAAGGAAGCATAAATTTCATGTATAGAAAAAGAGAGAAAGAAAAATGCGTATTTTAAAACTGGATAAAATGGAGAGCTTCCTGTCTATTTAGTCAGTCAATGAAAATTCATGGGGTAGGAGAATTTGTAAGAATTTTAAAGTTCACCTTGGGTGGTCTCACTGAAAGAATTCAGGCAATCTTGAATTTTTGTGACAGAATGAACATATTTTTTACTCTTGCAAAATTATACACTGTGAATAAGAAATCATATTCTCCTAAACATCAAGTTTTATTGCTCACAAACTTCTGTTTCACCTTTACTTCCCTTTAACTAGCGAAAAATACTCTTTAAACTAAATGTTAGCCCAATAATTGCTCAACAATTTAGTAAATGTGAAGCCATATTCCATTATCTTGCTAACAATTACAATTGCATTTATACAGAACCCAGTAATTTCTCCATGTGAAAACAATTGCTTCACCTCTTCTACAGACCCCCATCAGAGTTTACATTGTTTTAGAGATTACATGTTCTGTAATCTCTACTTAGAATTAAGGCTTGGATATTTTTGCAGTTGATTTCCTTCGATAATTAACTCTATTTTGTCTCGTTTTCTTAAGAGGCAGGGTTACAGGAATTGCCATGTAAATGAATATGCAAGTTGGTAACTAAGGATACTGTGTTTTTACTAGGACAGAGGCCAAATCCATCTGTTTACATACAGGTGGTTATAAGCAAAACATATCAGTCATAGAGAAGGAAGTAAGACGGAAAGAAAAGAGGTAGAAATCCCACCCTTCCCCCTCCATTTAAGGAATTCGACTTTAAGCTCTCAGGTTAATGAAGACTTCCTTTATAAGGCATTTCCTTACCCCTCTGCTGTCTGTTTTAGAAGTTGGACTCAATTATTTCTTTTCTTATACCCCATTACACCTAGTTCAAGTATCTATTCTATAATGATTACAGACAATTGGTTTAAACGTCCGCTTCCGTCTGCCAGGCTGTAGGCTCCTTAGGGAAAGGACTGTACCTCAGCCTTGCCAAATTCAGTGCCAGCCACAGAGCATTTTCAACAAATCTTTGTAGATGAATAAATGCACCCCAGTATCTTTGCCTGGAGAACTGCACGGACAGAGGAACCTGGCGGGCTACAGCACATGGGGTCGCAAAGAGTCGAACATAACTGAAGTCACTTTGCACAGCCCAGAACAGCACAACTGGCTCAATGCTGGCTTATCTGCTTTCTTATTTGCAGCCAAACTAAACCAGCCTGAACCCTGAGATCCTTGACTTCCCATTGTGCCTTTTCTCGAGGTGCCAGGGAATGCTCATAATACCCCAGCATGCCGCTCCACTCACAAAATAGTCCCTTTGCCTGGAGCATCCTGGCCTATCCTACCCACCCCCACACAAATCAGCAAGAAAGAGTTTGAATGGATCTGGAGACAATGTGCCCCTACCCCTCCTGTCTATCCATCAGAGGCCACTTCAAGCACCACTTCCTCCATGAAGACTTTGCGGTCACTCTGTCTCACAATACAGAAAGGCGCTTGGCACTTTGGAACTCCTCTGTGGCGATCACTGCATGTGTGAGACTTCTTCCTGTGCATATTTTTCACATCCCCTACAGGGCCAGGTTGAAAACTATAAATCTTAAAATATTTTGGTGTCCTAAAAATTAAACAGTAACATCTGTAATTTCTACAATTAAAGCTTTTATGCTTTGGGAGGAAAACATATCATTCTTTCAAACAAAACAAAACTTTGTGTCTCTGCTCTTCAAGTTTCCCAAGTGTCAGCTTCGTGTGTGTAATGGGTATTTACTCAGTCAACTTTGATTCTCGAGCACACGGCAGCCTGTAAGCATTTTCAGGAAAGACAGTCCTACTCTCAGTGAGCATTCAAAGGGTAAGCAGGGAACCAACAGCACAGTAAATGTATGATGAGATGACTAGAACTAGCATTTACTCAATGATGAGCAAGAAGTAAGTTAAACAGTCCCACCCCAATCTTTTTAGTGCCCCACGGAGACCACACAGCTCCCCTAACACTGGAAACAGTGCGAATCTTGAGAAGCCAGCAGTACAAAACGCATAGCTTCCTATCTTTCCTCTCCCAACCACTCAGGGATCTTGGCGGGGAGCCACCTGCTTCCAGCTTTGTTTGGAGAAGGATTTGTGGGACAGTGGCATTAACATTGAGCAGACTGATGCATCTTTGGATTTTTCTAGAGGCCACTGCTGTTTCTTCTGTTGGAGTCCTCTTAGCAAATATCTTGGGAATGCAGCTTCTCTAATGTCTTAGAAGCCTCTCTACTTTTGGATTCCTGAAGCATCACTTTCCACATCCTCAATCAGAAATCAGAAGGTACCTAGCCCATTTCCTGTGTTCAAGGCAGCGCTAAGCACCAAGAGCTGTAGGCTCCTGGGCCACTGCCAGGTTGCAGGGGGGGCGGGCAGAGAGGATGCAGAGCAGCAGCAGCACTCACTCTACCTCGTCTTTTAGATCAGTATTACCAGGACCAGCCCAAAACACAGACCTGTGTCTTCTCGGGCATCTTCTAGTCAATCTAGCCAACAGTTTTCAAGACACAGTTTGTGGGGCTTCCCTGGTGGCTCAGTGGTAAAGAATCTGTCTGCAATGCAGGAGACCCGGGTTCCATCCCTGGGTTGGGAAGACCCCCTGGAGAAGGGACAGGCTACCCACTCTAGTATTCTGGCCTGGAGAATTCCATGGATTATACAGTCCATGGGGTCACAAAGAGTTGGACACGACTGAGCGACTTCCACTTTCACTTTTTAAAATATTTATTTATTTGGCTGTGTCAGGTCTTAGTTGTGGCACACAGGACCTTCATTGCGTCATGTGGGATCTCTCTTGTGCACTGACTCTCTAGTTGCGGCACAGGCTTAGTTGCTTCACAGCATGTGGGATCTTCCCAGATCAGGGATTGAACCTGTGTCCCCTGCATTATAAGATGGATTCTTAACCATTGGACCACCAGGGAAGTCCCATGATTCCATTGTTTTTGACCTGAGGGAATTCTCTCTTCAAGATATTGCATTGGAAAAAAAAAAAAAAAAAGATATTGCATTGAGTTCCCACTGCATTATTTTCTCATATTTAAAATCTTCCTCCTCATGGGAATTCCCTGGCAGTGTAGTAATTAGGACTCTAATCCCAAAAGCTGCACAAGAAAACAAACAAAAAATACCTCTCCTTCGAAATTCAGTGCCTTTTATTGTGATACTCAAGAGGGTCTCACATCTCCCCCTCACTTACTTAGAGTGAGTCACCCTCTGTGATGCCCTCGTGTGCTCCCCTCTCAAGTTGACAGAGCAAGCCAAATACAATGGAGCGTTGATAAGCTTGCGAGTGGGACTTGTCCCCTTGGAGTGCTCTTTGCTGACTCCAAGCCCTCACGCTGGGAGGAAGCCCAAGCGGCCACACGAAGAGGCCATGGGTGAAGCAGATTTAGACGCCTGACTGACAACATCAGCTGAGCAGAGCAACCAGCCAGCAGCGGGCACTGACGCCCAGCCACGCAAGCGAGGCCAGTAGAATCTTCCAGCCACCCCAGGGCCCCAGTCAGTGCTCACATGAAGCAGAACTGCCCAGTCAACCTCTAGAATCATGTGAACTAATAAACTCCATGTGATATGAAGTCGGTGTGTTAAGCCACTGCGTTTTAAGGTGTTTTATCTTGGAGTGGTAGGTAACTAAAGCACATGGCTCCACTCTTCCTAGACCAAAAAAAAAAAACCACGAAAATTATCTTTCAGTTCAGTGTGTGTGGTTTCTTGGTTGTGTCCAACTCTGTGACCCCATGGACTGTGGCCCGCCAGACTCCTCTGTCCGTGGAATTCTCCAGGCAAGAATACTGGAGTGGGTTGCCACTTCCCACTCCAGTGGAGCGTCTCTACCCAGGGATCCAACCCACATCTCCTGCTTCTCTTGCATCAGCAGATGGATTCTTTACTACTGAGACATAGCAAATATACGGTTTTTAAAACTTTTTAGCATCAGTTTATTAATTTGGCTGGTCTGGGTCCTAGTTGGGGCATGTGGGATCTTCGATCTTTGCTGTCACATGCAGTATCTTTAGTTGCGGCATGTGGGATCTAGTTTTCTGACCAGGGCTCAAACCCAGGTCCCCATCACGGAGAGGAGCATGGAGTCATAGCCACTAGACCAACAGGGAAGTCTCTCAATAAGCATATATTAAGTGTATGCACATAGCAGAAGCTAGCTAGATACTGGAACCACGATGGCAAAGAAGTCCATTCCTGTCCCAGGGATTCATCACCAGGTAGGAGAGACGGACATCTAAACAAATAAATACAGTGGAGAGTCACACACGCAATAGTAAATGTGTGTACAAGAAATAGGACTAGAAGGAAGGAGTAATTAACTGTTGAGAAAGACTGCCAAGAAAAGTTTCTTAGAGGCAGAAACATCTCAGCAGGGTTTATAAGGGTGAATTGGGCAAAAGCAGTTGGGGAATCATGAGAGCATGATGCAGAAAAAGTAGTAATAGAACATGATGTGTGCAGACACTTGCAAAACCCTGTCTCTACTGAAAGGACGAGGGAGGGAGAGGCGAACGTGAGAGTGGAGGTGCGTGCAGAGGCCAGGTCACGGCAACTTAGGAGAGCGGCTTCACTTAACTCCGAGGGCAATGAGAAGAGTTAGGAAGGGAATTCCAGGCAGAATCGGGCTGTTCTTCTTGCTACACTTGGTCTTTGTTGCTGTGCACAGTCTTTCCCTAGCTGTGGCAAGTGGGGCCTACTCTCTAGTTTCCAGCCTCTCATTGAGGTGGTCTCTCTTGTTGTGGAACAAGGTTCCAGGTGTGTGGGCATCAGTAGCGCTGGTGCAAAGGCTTGGTTGCCCCATACCATGTGGGATCTTTCTGGACCAGGGATCGAACCAGTGTCCCCTGCATTGACTGGTGGATTCTTAACCACTAGACCAGCAGGGAAGTCCCTTAGCTCGAGTACTGAAAGGTCGTGTGGGCTGCTATTTGCAGGACAGACCTTCAGAAGCAAAACCAGAAACAGCAGCACTTGTTAGAGGCTGGATGTCAGGCAGTGAAAGTAGAACTGAGGAGAGAGAATGGATTTGAAAAATACTGAAAAGGGAAAAATTGGGGTAAAGAGAACAGTGAAAATAATTTTGTGTTTCACCATCCTCTTTTTTCAGAGCTGGTGTGCTAGGGCTGGGGACAAGTCTGGCGTAGCTGGGAGAATGGCTTCTCACAAGAGGATTAAGCAAGTAAGTAAATATTTGGGACATGGCTGAGCAGTTTCTCACTATTGGAGAAAGGCGTTGCAAATGTGGAAAGGAGAAACTGCAGCATTGGATTGGAATTTGGAGATATTGGTTTGAAGTCATGGTTGTTTAGGATAGATTACATCACAGAGGATGGGCTTCGCAGGTGGTAAAGAACCCACCTGCCAGTGCAGGAGACTTAAGAGACATGGGTTTGATCCCTGGGATGGGAAGATCCCCTGGAGAAGGCAATGGCAAGCCACTTCAGTCTTCTTACCTGGAGAATTCCGTGGACAGAGGAGCCTGGCTGACTATGACTGATGTGACTTAGCACACATGCATGTACACGACAGATGATAGATAGAGCCATAGATATGGAAATAAGGTGTGAACAGAAAAGTGTGTTACATTCATAGCTGTGGGCACCAAAAGGACTCAGAAGCAATAACAGCCGGTTGCACTGAAACCCCAGCATTGAAATCTCAGTTTCTGGCTTCTTGGAGAAATGTCTGATTCCAGGGCTAAGGCAGGAAAAAACAAGATGAGTCTAGAAATACTGTCATGCCAGAAAGAAAAGAAGCATTCAGAGAACTATGAGGACATGCCCAAAGGACACAGGAGCCCACAAAACAGGCTCCCATTAGCCAGAGCTGGGATGATTTGAGCACCACAATAAATAATGATGCTGATTATAATTTATTGGGGAAAAAATAAAAATTCATGAGTTCATAATTATATAACTACATAAATAAATAAATATTAGGGAAAAGAGAAAGCTCTACCTTATAGCAGAATGCCAACCAATAAATACAGATGGAATGATGGAATTAGAAAATCATGACTTGGCAGCCATCCAAGTTATTAGTAATAACATTATTAGTTATTAATAATAACTAATTTAGGTAGAATCATTATTGGATGCTAAAACTTGCAGGGAATATTTGATAAGGATATGGACATAGTCTCAAAGCAGATCCCCAAATATTTATCTGATTATTTGAAAGCACAAAATACTTACTATTTAACCTGAAAATGAACAGAGTTAGCCAGCTTCATCTCAAGTGATAAAATACAACATGACCAGGAATAGGATAAATTGATACCAAGTTCCTTTCGATAAACTAGAAAACACAGCATTGCTTCCAGGAAATGCCTGCCAAAAATGCACGACCCAAATCTAGTAATGAGAAATATCAGATCAACACATGGTAAGGGACATTCTACAAAGTAATTATCCTGCTCTTTAAAAATTGTCAAAGTTGTGAAAAACAAGGAAAGAATGAGGAAATGTTCCAGACTGAGGGAAACTAAAAAACACTTGCTAAATACAACACATGATCCTGGGTTGGCTTCTGAAATTATAAATCACATTATTGAGATGATGGTGAAATCTGAATGAGGCCTACAGATCAGATGGCAGTATTACGGCAATATTCATTTCCTGGTCTTGATGGTTTCACTCGTTAAATAAGCGCCCTTGTTTTGAGGAAATACACACTGAAGTAATAAAGGGTGATGGGCCATCATGTCTGTAACTGCTCTCAACTGGTTCAGGGACAAAACAACAGTACTGTGCATAAGCACACAGATGGAACAATAAGACGAATGAGGTAAGGTGTTAACAGTTGAAGAGTCTGGAAAAAAAGGACATATGAAAGTTCTTGTGCTACTCTTGTAGTTGTTCTATAAACATGAAATTATTTTAAGACAAAAAAAAATATTTTTAATGTGTTACTATTCTAGAAAATGCAAACTCATCTAAAGTGACAGAGCAGATCACTGGTTGTCTGAGTGGGGAGGGACCAAGGAAGGAACTAGGACTACACAGGGACACAAGGAAACTTTGCAGGGTAGTGGATATGTTCATTATCTTGATTGTGGCAATGACTTCCCTGGTGTATGTCAGAACTTACACGGCACCCATTAAAAATCTACTAATAAGTAAAATGGAAAAAATTATTTTAAAAAATTCCTGATTCCTGTCTAGGGAATCCAACCAACGTTTTCTGGTCGTGCGCACCCATATTCCTGGAACACCCTACCCCAGGAAATGCCTCTGTCTTATCCACTGTTCTGTAAGCAAGAAGACAGTGGACTTCCATCTCCTCCACTGACTCTTCCTTTACCAAAATCTACTGTCTTCCATTGATTCAGAAAATCTTGTTGTCAAATATTTTCAAGGAGTGACTTTTTTTATTTTTTTTTAGTTTTGCCATACAATGCCATGATATCGCCATAGGTTTACATATGCTCCCCCTCCAGAACCCCCCTCCCTCCTTCCTCCCTCCTCCCTCCCCCCAGGAAATCTCGATGCACCAGCCCCGAGCATCAATCCTGGGCTGGCGATTGATTAGACATATGATAATTAACATGTTTCAATGCCATTCTCCCATATCATCCCACCCTTGCCCTCATCCACAGAGTCCACGAGTCTATTCTATACATCTGCGTTCCTTTTGCTGTCTCGCATGCTGGGTTCTCGTTACCGTCTTTCTAAATTCCATATATATGCGTTAGTATACTGTATTGTTTTTGCTTCTGGCTTACTTCACTCTGGATAATGGGCTCCAGTTTCGTCCATCTGAGTAGAACTGATTCAAATGAATTTGTTTTTTAATTTTTTTTTGAAGTATAGCTGGTTTACAATGTTATGTTAATTTCTGCTGTATAGTAAGGTGATTCAGATTTATATATATATAAATCTGAATATATATATATATATATATATATATTCTTTTTAGTATTTTTCCATTATGGGCTTTTTCCCTATTTCACGTACTCCCTAATCATTACATTTAATTTTTTTAAATATTTATGTATTTATCTACTTGGCTGCATCGGGTCTTAGTTGCAGCACATGGGCTTAGTTGCTCTGCAGGATGTGGGATCTTAGTTCCGCTACCAGGGATCAAACCTGTGTGCCCTTAGTTACAAGGTGGATTCTTAACCGCTGGACCACCAGGGAAGTTCCCTTATCATTGAATTTTAAAGTGTACTAACCTTTACCATCCGTACAATGGAAGTATACAATCTTTTCTATTGCTATATTTATAATTATTTAAAATATTCATTTTTATGTTTCTGGCTTATTTTTACATCAGAATTGAATGTCAGTTGTTTAATATATATACTGTTAAGCAGAACTGTGTGATGTCTACCTCGGTGCAGTCAAGGGAGGAAAGGCAGGCAGGAGGCAGCACAGGAAATGTGATTGGGCTCCAAGGTGGGGTTTCAGCCCTGGTGCCATCACTAACCAGCTGTCAGCTGTGTGCGGAGAATGCTTTGCCTCCACAATATAACACATTGTATATCAACTATACTTCAATTAAAATTTTTTCAACATATAGCAAGATTCATCTTACCATTGATGACATCTTACGATTATAAGGGGCTTCGCAGGTGGCGCTAGTGGTAAAGAACCTGCCTATGCAGGAGACATAAGAGACACAGGTTCTATCCCTGAATTGGGAAGATTCCCTGGAGGAGGGCATGGCAGTGCACTCCAGTATTCTTGCCAAGAGAATCCCATGGACAGAGGAGCCTGGCAGGCTACAGTTCATGGGGTTACACAGAGTTGGGCATGACTGATGCAACTTAGCACACACACATAAAACTATAAATGGCAGCACTTTTTTTTTTCTTAGTGGTGTTTAAACTGAAGGTATATCGTGAATGAATAAAAAAAAAAGCAAGGGGAACTAGTCTGGATTAAAGGAAGTAAAAGAAACGACAACCTAAAAGAAAAGAGTGTTTTGCCTCACCTGTTTAGGTCTAGATGTCTTATATGTCAAAACAAGGGGTGGATTAAATATCATGTAATTCACCAGTAAAATGTTCTCCACCTTTAGCTTATTTGAGGTGTGACCGCTAGATGGAACCCCTGAGCCCATGTCCATGCTGATGCTTTATAAGGAGAGGCGGTGAGGCAGCAGGAAGCCAAAAAAGCATGGATGCAGATGATCCTGTGGTTGATGCAACATGCACAAAGAATGCAAAGTTGTCCCCTGCAGACAACCATGTTCTTGTGTCTTTAACATCTGGGCTAAGAAATTAGAGATCAGAGGGAGTCAGGCCAAAGAGAAAGCCACGAATGTTTTTTTATTCTCCTCCTTACTAAACTCCAAGGCCCTTTGACATGAAGTATGCAAATCTTGTGATTTTCTGTGTTATCTGAAGTGAAACTTATTTTGAGTTTCACATGTTTTTAGCCAAATGTATTCAAATGAATATTATTTTCTAAAGAAGGGAGATGTTTGTCACTTATGTCAAAGACATTCAAGGATGCTACAGAGAAATGTTTTTTTAAAATTTGAAAATAAAATTTCTATGAAATCAATCAAAATGGATGAGAATTTTAAGAAAGTATATCAAGCTATAAGCAGATAGAAAATTTTTGTGGCGTTTATGTATGCTAATACAAAATGTTCTGTTCACACTTGAACATAGAAGCAACAAATGCTACAGTATAACTGATTCCTTATTCAGTGTTTATAAGTTACATGTGTAAGAAGTGACAAACTCTGTGCCCCTCAAATAATCCTTTTCTCTTATTGCTGACCTCTTCTGATGAATATTTTTCAAAACTCTTTCTAAACTGACTTCAGTGTCTCTATTGGTGAGTACTCCCTTCCGCTGTGTACCTTTAGCAGTCAGATACTCTGCCTTTGGGAAGAACATATCCAGACACTTAAGAATGATAAACGATAATGGTGGGATTCAGGCAACATCATTCCGATTCAGCAAGAACTTAATGAGAAGATGGTATGTGGCAGAAATTTCAGTTCCTTTCTTTATTTCTCATAATACCTTTGTTCATGGCAAACAGATGGGGAAACAATGGAAACAGTCAGAGACTTTATTTGGGGGGTGCTCCAAAGTCACTGCAGATGGTGACTGCAGCCATGAAATTAAAAGACGCTTGCTCCTTGGAAGAAAAGCTATGACCAACTTAGACAGTATATTAAAAAGCAGAGACATTACTTTGCCAACAAAAGTCCATCTAGTCAAAGCTATGGTTTTTCTGGTAGTCATGTATGGATGTGAGAGTTGAACTATAAAAAAGCTGAGTGCCGAAGAATTGATGCTTTTGAACTATGGTGTTAGAGAAGACTGTTGAGAGTACATTGGATTGCAAGGAGATGAAACCAATCGACCCTAAAAGAAATCAGTCCTGAATATTCATTGGAAGGACTGATGCTAAAGCTGAAACTCCAATACTGAAACTCCAAAGCTGAAACTCCACCTATGTAAAGAACTGACTCGTTGGAAAAGACCCTGATGCTGGGAAAGACTGAAGGCAGGAGCAGAAGGGGATGACAGAGGATAAGATGGTTGGATGGCATCACCGACTCGATGGACATGAGTTTGAGCAAGCTTCGAGAGTTGGTGATGAACCCTGGCTTCCTACTGCAGTCCATGGGGTTGGGAAGAGTCGTCGGACACGACGGAGCGACTGAACTGAACTGAATTCTTTATTGATTGCCATTTTTAATGACATTTTATAGACTGTGAGACAGACACTTAGAGATAATAAGTAATTTGCACTAATAACAAAAGTGACAAAGCCAGAATTTATACCAATGTCTCTTGATTTCAAACCCAGTTCTTTCCAATTCTCCAAGGTATTACTTCTTCCCTGAGTCTTAATACAGAAGGCAGAACCCTCACAGGTGAGTAAGCATGAAGATATGGAAAGGTTTGGGCTTCCCTGGTGGCTCAGTGGTAAAAAAAAAATCCACCTGCCAATGCAGGGGATGTAGGTTCAATCCCTGGATCAGGAAGATCCCCAGGAGAAGGAAATGGCAGCCCACTCCAGTAATCTTGCCTAGGAAGTCCCACTGACAGGGGAGACTGGCAGGCTACACTCCATAGAGTTGCAGAGAGTCAGACATGACTTAACAACTGAGCATGCTCGCACACACAGAAGGGGTGTATTCCCTCCTTGTTAGAGATATCCTTCCTTTTTGTAATTATCTTCTTCTTTCACCAGCAAAGAGGAATATGTAGGGCATAGAGAACATATAGGCACTTGTGCAATAGTGCAAAGCTATGTGATGTCAACAGTCAGCAGCAGATGAGGAGAAATCGTGTAAAAGCGCTGACTGACAAATAGGAACACAAGGAAAGCACTAGGATCACCTCCATCATCCCCAACCCAAGGAAAAAGTGTCTGTGGGACTTGGGCTGAAGCTCAACACAATACCAGAGACCTGGTTTTCTTGTCACTGTTGGTGACAATGATGATGTTGTAAAGGGATGGTGCAGACAGTGAATTCTCTGAGCAGCACGGGGAAGGATTTTCTCTAAGTGTTTTTCTTCTCACCCACAAACTAGTGCAGGATGTCCCACTCAGTCTATACTTAGGAAGGCAGGTAGACCTGACATTTAGGGAGCTCTGCCTTCCCTCAGAAGTGCGAAGGAGGGGAACCCGAATGCAGAGAATATCTATCATTTTCCCTAAGGCCTCATAAAGTGGCCATCTTCCTTACTTCCTGCAGTTCCTGGAACAAGACTGAAGAAATTGTGAGCTGTACTCATCAGCCCTCTAACTTTCATATCAAACTGAGAGCCTTGTCCTTTAAGTAGAAATGTCTAGCATGGAGAGCGTCTCTCACAAGGAGAGCATCGGTGCCTGTGAGTAACCGGAAAGGTTGGTCCATACATCTAACCCGGAGGTACAAGAGAGAGCTGGGCTGTTCCAATCCACTCCCCTAATGACTTCCCAGCCTCATTCAGTTCCGTGGGCAGCAGATAAGACAGAGGCTGTTAACCCAGCCTGCTGACCAAGTCTCCGCAGGTCCTTTTATTGTGGCAAGTTTGAACCGAAAGAGAAATTTTGTTGCGGTGTTTCCTTTCTTTCTCTTAAGCTATCTCTGCTCAGAGCTATGGGTGCAGCCTACTGCTGCAGATGGCAGACCACCCCCTCCCACGGTCGACTGGCTTTTGTAGACTGGCTTTTGTTGGTGGTCAACTGGCTTTTGTTGCTGGCTCCGTGGGAGGAAATTCCTTCTTGACCTCAGCATTCCTTCCTGACAATTACCATATGCCTTTAGAGACCTGGGAAGCTTCACCCTCCTTTGCACTGTCCCTGTGGAGGCCATTCTTATCCACAGCAGGTCTGAAAGCTTGCTTTTTTCATTATAAGCTACCTTGTTTCTGTGAGATTCTGTAACAGTGAAGGACTAATCCTGAAGCTCCAGTTCTTTGGCCACCTGAATGGAAGAGCCAACTCATTGAAAAAGACCCTGATGCCAGGAAAGATTGTGGTCAGGAGAAAAAGGGGCTAACAGAGAATGAGATTATTGGATGGCATCACCGACTCAATAGACACGAGTTTAAGCAAACTCCAGGAGACAGTGAAGGACAGGGAAGACTGGCACGCTGCAGCTCATGGGGTCACAAAGAGTAGAACATGACTGAGTAACTGAACAACAAAACAGTGAATTGAACAAATCAATTATTCCATCCATTTGAAAAAAAAAAAAAAAAAGATTTCATCAAAATCATTTAAAGCATGTTGCCTTGTTGCTAGGGCTTCCCAGGCAAAGAATCTGCCTGCAGTGCAGGAGACTCACGAGACAAGGGTTCGAGCTCTGGCTTGGGAATATGCCCTGGAGGAGGGAATGGCAACCCACTTCAGCATTCTTGTGTGGGAAATCTCATGTACAGAGGAGCCTGGGAGGTTACAGTCCGTGGGTTTGCAAAAGAGTCGGACACAACAGAGAAACCAAACACGCACACCTAATTGCTGGCCTGTGATGACTGGCACAGGTAGCCAGGCTGAGTTTAATTAAAGGGTTGCAAACTCCCAGCTGCAGCCTGTGGGATTTAGTTCTCTGACCAGCAATTGAACCCGGGCCCCCTGCATTGGGGCAGTCTCAGCTGTTGGACCACCAGGGAAGTCCCACTGTCACTCTTTGTGTTGTGCCCAGATTAGAGATCCCCCAAAGACCACCTCAGGAGCTGATTCTGCTGTAAACACACGAGAGTCTTTTATTCAAGCTCGAGCAGGGGCTTCCACCCACACCGACGCAGCGGCTTAGGTAGGAGAGCCCTGAGTAACAGCAGATAGGCGTTTTTATAGTTTGGGGGGCGGGGTGAGGGGGTTTTCGAAATTAAAAAAACAGCAATTGATGGACTTTTCGCGCATTAGTTTCTGATAGGTGTTTATCATCACAAACAACCTCCTAATTGGTGTATTTTTGGCACTCCCCAGTGTGTGGTGATTGGTCATGTCTAGGGTAGTGACATGGGGTAAGTGGCTGGACTATTTTATGGTTATTCTAGGAACTTGGGAGTTGCCCTTGACTACAAGATGGCGGCTCCTTTTTTTTTTTTTTTTTAAACGGAGTCACCTAGGCTCTACATTCCCCCCTTCTCTAGTCCCAAAGGAGGCCCAATCATGGACCTTTAGTGAATTCTAGGTCGTCGGTTTTATTAGTTAGGGGAGCATACCGCCCATATTGGGATTGGAGAATCCTGAGCTGGACCGTACTAAATCGATCTCGAATAAAGGCAATCAGTTTGTTTAGTATGCACCGTCCAAAGGGTAGAAGTATAAGCAGAATTACCAGGGGCCCTAACAAAGCAGGTATTAATGTGGTAAGCCAGGGAGAGGAGTTAAACCAAGACTCGAACCAGCCTTGGGCCTGTTCTCGCTCCCTTTTTCTCTGGGCCAGGCCATCTCTGACTTTTGCCAGGGATTTTTTTTTTCATCACCCCAGAGTGATCAACATAAAAACAACATTTTTCCCCCAGGGCGGCACACAAACCTCTTTGCTGTAAGAATACTAGGTCTAGTCCCCTTTTATTCTGCAAAACTACCTCAGCCAGTGAGCTGAGGGAATCTTGCAGATGGGAGATGGAGCTCTCAAGCCTCTCAAGATCTAAATCAATAGCTACTCGGAGGTTATTGTAATGCTTGTCCTGGAGGACTAAGGAGGAAATGCCTGTCCCCACGCCTGTTACCCCCAGTCCCAGCAGTACAGTTACTGTGAGAGATGTGATTGGTTCCCGCCTGGATCTAGTAAAGTCTCCTAGGCGCCGATAGACGTCATCATCTGAGTGGTAAAACAGCCTAGGGATCAACTGTACTAAGACACAGAAGTCTTTAGTGTTAGTGAATACGCTCCCATGTATGCAAGGGGTGAGTTCCGAATTACATGCCCACCACCCATCGGAAGGGGGAATCAAATATGTGGAGGTGTTAATTAATGCAGTGGTCTTACAGAGATGTTGGTATGCTGAGGGGACTTCTCCTATGCATAGACCCTGGCCTGTGACCAGCTGTAAGTTCAGTTTGGCATTTCCTTTTTGTTGCCACCTACAGGCCTGTTGCTCATCGGCTTCACTGTAATTTTTTGAGAAGGCCATCCCTTCATAGTAAGGGGGTTTGATGTCATAGCAGAGCCAACAGCTTTCGGTCAGGTCAGGCCTAGAGGAGTTTAGAACTTGGAAAGTCTGGACTATCATATCAAACAGAGAATCCCTCTGGGCCCCCTCAGTTCCTGTCATGGGTGTGTGGGGGCCGCCCGTACCAAGAAGTCTCACCCCTGTCACCCGAGTGGGGGTGCTAGTCGGCTGGGGGAGTGAGGTGGGTTTCTCACCTAAGGCCAGGATTTTGTTGGGGCCTAACCCCTCAGAGGGTCCTGTTTGTACCGCCTCTATTTTTAGCTTGAGGGTGAACAGTAGTCTATTATCATATCCTGACTGGTACAGCCTGAGGCCCCATGAGTGTCCAGCTTCCCAGCTGGGGAAGCTTTTGCAAGCACTAGTGAATGACAATCGTATAGGATTACAAAGAAACCCCAAGCAAGGGCCCTGGATAGTTGATCCCTTCTCATGTCCCCCCGTTAGTCCTGCACTTTCAGGGATTCTTTTTACAGATATTAGGTCATCTTTAACAGGGGAGTTCCAGGGTATAGTACCCATCGGCTCACATCCCCACTCAGCACAATAGAATTTGTCTGTTCCCCCACAACGATTTGTCTGGGCCCAATCACGACCTCCCCCCGGGGCAAATATAGAAAGGGGTTTCTCGCAGGGCAGCCCGCTGGATAGGATGGCTGCACCCGGAACACGATGAGGTCGAGCCCCGTATAGTACACCCGTTGACCCCTGGGCCACACTCGGGTTTGCCCATCTGTTTTACCTCCCAGTCTCCGATGTCCCAAGCCCCCGCGGCGAGGAGGCACAAGTCAAAATCCAAATCGGGCCACCAGGTATTCTGAGGCTGGATCGAAGAAATGGTATTGACAATCTCTCCAGTAGTTACACTGATGCTCATCCAGGTTAAGTTCATAGGCTGATGAGGAGAAGCTGCAGCTGTGATGATGGGCAGGAGCAGGAGTAAGACCAAAGGCTTTAGGGGATTGGATGTCGCCAAAGCTTGATTTTAAGTGCGTTGTCCTGGTTTGACGTTGCTCTCCATTGAGGCAAGTAGTCTTTTCTTAAGGCGAGAGGATCAGCTGGTCTCGCGTGTGTATAATGGACCCACGTAGCGATACCGTCTACTCTGAGTGCGGTGAGCATTGTCAGGATCACGAGGTAAGGTCCTTTCCAGCGGGGTTCTAGAATTTCTTGCCGATGGCGGCGGACATACACCCAGTCTCCAGGGCGATATCGATGGGGTTCAGGGGGCGGTCCAGACTGGTATAAGGCTTTAAGCCTCTTCCAGACGTCCCTGTGTGTGTTTTGTAAGGATCTCTTGGTCTGTCATTTTGTTGTAACAGACCCAGTTAGAAGTAGCTGGAGGAGGGATATCTGGAATTTTAATAGACAAAATAAATCTCATTTCTTTCAGACAAATAGGCCTGAAACCCAGTCTAGACCTGGCACTTCCGGGAGACTTGTAGCCAGGTAGCCAGTTGCCTAGTTTTATAAAAAGTAAGGTTGAAGTCACTAGCTTCCAGCAGACATTGTTTTGAGAATGGTAGCGTCTAAGCCTGACATGACTCAGAAAACTCAAGTGTTTAGCAGTACGACGTCTAATTTGAAATTACACCTGTAGTATCACCTAGTTGTTTCTCAGGATGTCTGAACCATAGCTACTCTATTTTGACTTTTAACTGTAAAATTTTCCTTAATAGCCAAAGCAGATGTCACCATTAATGATGTCAGTCTTTTTCTAGATATGAGAAGATGCAAGAATTGGAACTCATAAAATCTTCTCCTGTAAAGATCTAACTATCTGAAGGCCTGTTCTGCCAGTTTTTCCCAGAGCACAGAGTGCCCCATTCCTGATTTTCACCCTGAACTTCTCTCAGGGGCGTTGAAGGTCAGCAGTTGCAGTGGCCATGATTTAATCTTTGTAGATATAGATGGCAAATGTCAGTCTTTCGTTGGCAGAGCCCCTTTTTGCTCAAAAACTTGACCATGATTTTGGGGGGCGGGGCATTTCATGACCATTTTATCTCATGGTGCTGAGAATGTCCATTCTCAGGTTTGGCAAAGATTCCGTTGACAGGCCACTCAATGTGCTGTCACTGGACTAGGCCATAAAACAATATCCAAAATTCTCTGGACCACCTGTCTTACTAGCCTCTTGGTCCAGGAAAATATTCCCTCTTGTTGCTCCTTCTCATATCTAGAGTTACACTGTTACCATCATCGATCTCATATGGGACTATATATTATTCTATTAGAAGCCTCAGACACACATTTGGCAGTGTAAGAAAGGGCAACCTTGTAAAACAGGTGAAATACAAATAACATAGCCAGCAGTATTAGTAAAGTCACAAGTAAGACTTAAGTTAAGAGCTTTCATTAGATGTAGCCCAGTATATATCAGGTCATCTGACTTACTCTATAGAATCTTTATCTTCCAGGAAAATTGTATATTGGCACCACTGTCTATAATGCACATAGTCCAGTTTTCTAGTGTTACTAGACTGATTATCCTTAGTATGATTTAATTATTTTTTTAACACAGAGGAGACTTTAAACTTAAAGTACCATAACCTGGTGTTATCTATATAAATCCATCCCATAATTGTGGGAGATTTTTTTTTTCTCCTTTGTTGAAACTTTTCTTGTTGCTCTGATTGAGCTTGAGTAATAGAAAGAAGTTCAAATTTATGGCCAAAGTCAGAGCAGGCATTATTAATTGGCCTGGTGAGGGGATCTCATCTAGTAATATCACAGTGACCTGAATATGACTATAATTTTTTAAGTAAATTTTCTCAGGGCCAACCAGTTAGAGTCTTGTAATAGAGAAATTTACCAAGGTAACCCAGAACTAGGCACAGGTAATTGGCCACAAACCCAACAATTGGATTAATTTCTAAAACTAGCATAGGATCAGGCCTATAACAGAAAAGCATTTGATTTATATGCAAAGGTCTAAGAAGTCAAGAAAACATCATAAATGATCATACGAATCAGGGCCAGCATCTTAGGCAAGCTGTCCATCTCTGATGTCATCATCTTCTCATCCTGGTGTAGTGTAGTTTCTCCTGATAAAAAGTCTTTTCATCCAGGTTGGAGACAGTCCCTTAAATTATGTCTTTTTCCAGTCCTGGTTGCAGATCATGAGGCATCTGATCTTCATCCAAAGATAGATTACTGAGATAAGCTTCAGAAACAAACTTAGGGTGTTCTTTAAGAATTCAATTAAAGTTTACATTAATATCACATAACAGCAAAGAACTATCTAAGAACTGAGTCTTACTATCTCCATTGGTAGACCTCCATTAACAAACTGGGATTTAACATTTATTGAAACATCGTCATTTTTTTTAATTACCCTCACTTTTATCAAATTTAACCAAATCAAGGCTAGTTTGTTTGCAAAACAGGTCTGTTCGCACTAATTTTGGTCTGATGATTTATATAACCATAATTGATCATAGACTTTTTTTATTTTGTTGAAACATTTATAGAGTCTCAGACTGAACTTTTAAGATAAAACAAGACTGGGAAACTCACACCAAAGAATTATCACAGATTTTGCCTAACAAATCTAGGTGAATTATTTTTTAAGGTCTCAAAATTCCTTGAGATTTTTGTACCTGTTAGTGAGATAACCTTCTTAGCTCATTTGATAAGCTTACTGGAAACCTAAGAATTTCAAATTTCTGAAGAAGTTAGATAGAAAATATAATTGTATTGTTTATAACATATAATTTTACCAAATTATTTTCATAATTAGTTTGAGAGGAAGGTTTTCCCTACTCCCGGAAAACACAAGATTCTAACCTTAATTTTTCAGATAAAAACCATAAAGTTCATTCAGTCCTTTTGTTAACTTTTGTGAAGTCATCTTGTTTTCCATTAGAGTACCAGGACATATCAGAATGTTAAGAACTCTATATAATTTCTAGAATATCTGTATTAGTAATTTTACCATACATTATAACATGAGTGGATTTATTACTCATTTGATAATATTTTTTATGTAATTTAACCCACTAAATAAACACAACTAGTTTAATGTCTCTCTTTGGGATGTTTCAGGGGCCCTCTGAAGCACCCCAAAGTTAGCTAGAGGTCAGTGACTTAGAAAGTATTGTCAATAAATATGAAAAGGGTTTATAACAGTCAGATAGGATCATATAAGTCACTGTGAAACAACAGTTACTCACTAAGCAAAAATTAACAAAAGATTTCAAAGGTAAACATAGAACAGATCACTTCAGGGATAAACTTAAAATCTATTATCAAAGGTAGTTCAACATCTCAAGAAAACTCGTATTTATGCACAAAACTCTTCCCTTGGGGTCCACTTTCTATAAAACATTCGTGTCACTTTCTGTACCCATTCCTTTGTTCTCCCATCCTGAAACAGCCACCTATAAGTCAGACCTACTTCCTTTTCCCTTCATAAAATGTAATTTCACTCCTTATACCTTTACTGAAAGCACACATCCTACTTTCCTTAAGCAACCAAGAACTGACCTTTATATTAGCATTCTGTGAATATAAGTACCAGTGATAATTTCTAAAACCCTTGCTTTCTTAGAACATTTTAGGATGGCACCAAACATTATTCACATATAGTCCCAAATCTCTTTAGTTCTTCTGTAAAAGGGAATTAGTGTTTAGTAGTAAATGTTTCAAAATCTTATTTTATCTGTAAATAACCTAACTATTTAATAGACTTCCAACATTTAGCACACTTAGCACAACCCTTAAAAATTCAAGTTATGCCAATCTGGAGAGACTATTTTAGACGGATATTCCTAAAGAATAATCATATAAAAGCTCATATCTCATTTACATTTTTAGAAGTTTTCTCTCTCCTTTTTTTTTTTAACTCGAGGTAATTACAGATATAATATTTCACTTATATTAAACCTAGGTACAATGAAAATATTTTACTTGATGTTAATTTCTTTAAGACATGTCTATATTAGATATATCAACAAACATTAATATCAGGTATTTAATACTGAATATTCCCCAGTTCACATGAACCTGAAATTTATCATTTAATTTAGAATTATTTGATTTGTAAGCACTTATCGTTCTTTAAGCCAATTAAATAGAGCTCATTTACAAATTAACCTCAAAAATTATTACACAGAGACAAAGACATACCAAAACATATTTAGACAGACACAAAGCAGGATCTAGCTTAATTTTCTAAGTTTAGAGGTCAACAAAGTCTCTTATTTCTTACCGGTCGGGGCACTCTGGCCAGCTGTCCACGTCAGGAGGAGACCAGGGACAAAAGTGTCCCAGTTGCGGCCGCTGGGTCTGGTCCATTGGCAGGCAAGCTGGCCCCTGAGTACCCCTAGTGGTCAGGACATCAATCTCAGCGAAGAAGAGGGGGACCCCTTCCAGGGCCCAAAGCTGGGTTATTGTCTAACACTCGGAAATGGATTGTCCGAGGAGACACATGTGCTGACAAAGCAAGAGACTCCATTGGGAAGGGCACCCAGGAGAACTGCTCAGCTGTGTGGCTCACAGTACAGCTACACAGACAGACAGAGAGACAGAACAAACAGTCCTCCGGGAATCCGGAGGCAAAACCGAAAGTAGGACGATGGTGTAATCCCGTGACACGGTAGTGACCCACGAACGTCCTCATCAACAAGGGGCACTCTGTCCCCACCAATGGACCCCATGATGCAATCACGGGGGTCCTCCCCACCAATAGAGCCTGTGATGCAATCAAGGGAGTCCTCAGAAACAAAAGGGGCACTCCTTCTCCACCAATACCAATGGAGCCCGTGAAGGAATCACAGGTGTCCTCAGCCCCACCAATGGAGCCAGGGACGTCTCCCTAGGACTCCCGGTCGGAGGTCCACAAGTGCGTCCACAAGGACCAAATACCGACTTCCAAACTTCCAAAGAGGGCCCTGAAACCGAAAGACAGAACCAAACGACAGACAAAAGGCTTACCGGTCTCGATCGACCCTCCAGAATGGGAGTCCTAGGAGTCATGGGGGATCCCAGATGAGCCCCCAAATGTTGTGCCCAGATTACAGATCCCCCAAAGACCACCTCAGGAGCCGATTCTGCTGTAAACACACGAGGGTCTTTTATTCAAGCTCGAGCAGGGGCTTCCACCCACACCAACGCAGCAGCTTAGGTAGGAGAGCCCCTAGTAACAGCAGATAGATGTTTTTATAGTTTGTGGGGCAGGGTGAGGGGTTTTAGAAATTAAAAAAACAGCGATTCATGGACCTTTCACGCATTAGTTTCTGATAGGTATTTATCATCACAAACAACCTCCTAACTGGTGTATTTTTGGCACTCCCCAGTGTGTGGTGATTGGTCGTGTCTAGGGTAGTGACATGGGATAAGGGGCTGGACTATTTTATGGTTATCCTAGGAACTTGGGAGTTGCTCTTTACTACAAGATGGCGGCTCTTTTTTTTTTTTTTTAAATGGAGTCACCTAGGCTCTATATTTGGACATATAGTTCTATGGATATTAATAAATGCAAGGTCATTTATCCACCATCTTAGAATCATAGAGCATGGTTCCATCACCCTAAAAATTTTCCATGAATTTTCTTTGTGGTCAACCCATGTTTTCTACCCTTGTGGTATTTTCTACCCTTATCTGTTTTCTACCCTTATGGTGTTGCCTTTTCTAGAGTATTATGTAAATGGAATGATAAAACATGTAGCCTTTGGGATCTGACTTTTATCACTTAGCAAAATGCATTTAAAATCCTTCCATGTCGTTGTGTGAATCAATAAATAGCTCATTCTTCTTCATAGCTGAATAGTATTCCAGTACATAAAGGTACCACAACTTGATTATCCATTCACCTTTTGAAGGTCATTTTGGTTGCTCCCTGGTTTGGGAGATTATAAATAAAACTGCTATAAATACTTCCATATAGGTTTTTGTGTGAACATAAATTTTCAGTCCCCTTGGGTAAATCTCTAGGCATGTGATTGCTGGGAAGTTGTGTGTGTGTGTCCCTGTTTTAGTTACAAATGTGGCAGGACAGTCTGCACATGTAACAGTGAGAGTGCAACTCACCACTGAGGTGCAGGAGAGGCAGGTCTAGTAAATTTGGAAAATCCAGGCTGCAAAAGGCTCCCTTAAACAGAGGGGGACAATGAGCAAGCATTTTTGTTTAAGGGTCAAAAAGAGAATGTCTCAGTTGAGCATCAGCCTGTTGAAGACAATCCATAAACAGAGTCAATGTCGTGAATCACAGTACCACTCTAGAGGAAATACAATAATTTAATCATGTATTTTTAAAATATTTATTCTTTGTTTATTTTTGGCTGCTGTGCTGGGTCTTAGCTGAAATACACAGGATCTTTGATCTTCACTGCAGCATGCAAGATCTTTAGTTGCAGCATGCAGACTCTTAGTTGCAGCACACGGGATCTAGTTCCAAGACCAGAGATGGAACCCAGGTCCCCTACACTGGGAGCTTGGAGTCTTCGCCACTGAACCACCAGGGAAGTCCCTAATTTTGTATAATCTATTCTGGTTCCCTTCACAAACCCCTGATTCCTGATCAGTAGGGATGGGGGAGGAAGGTTTACAGTTCAGCTTGCTCTGGTAACTTACACAATCTCTTTAGAAAAATTCTCAGTTATAAATAAGTCTGGGGAGAGGCATGAAGGGCCCCTGGTCTCATGACACTCCTTGACATGTGCTGGCTGAAATCAGCTCCTCTCCAGAGCATTGACCCTTCTCCCTCTGATCACTGAGTTCCCTGCAGGGATCCAATGCTGAGCTCTATGGCTGGCAAACTTGTGACTCTTGTTCTTTGAGCTTGCTTGCTTCTCTTGCACTGCAAGGGGATTTAGGGGAGTGCAGGGAAGTGAAACCTCAGGATCTCTGTCTGATCATGCTGGATAAACAGATCTACTTGGACTAGAGATATCTTCAAGGAAATTAGAGATACCAAGGGACCATTTCACACAAAAGACCAGCAAAATAAAGGACAGAAGTGGTATGCGCCTAACAGAAGCAGAAGATATTAAGAAGAGTGGCAAGAATACACACAGAAACTATACAAAAAAAGATCTTCATGACCCAGAAAACCACAATGGTGTGATCACTCACCTAGAGCCAGACATCCTGGAATGCAAAGTCAAGTGGGCCTTAGGAAGCATCACTAAGAACAAAGCTAGTGGAGGTGATGGAATTCCAGCTGAGCTAATTCAAATCCTAAAAGATGACGCTGTGAAATTGTTGTACTCTATACGCCAGCAAATTGGGGAAACTCAGCAGTGGCCATAGGACTGGAAAAGATCTGTTTTCATTCCAATCCCAAAGACAGGCAATGCCAAAGAATGATCAAACTACCACACAATTGCATTCATCTCACACACTAGCAAAGTAATGCTCAAAATTCTCCAAGCTAGGCTTCAACAGTATGTGAACTGTGAACTTCCAGATGTTCAAGCTGGATTTTAAAAAGGCAGAGAAACCAGAGATCAAATTGCCAGCATCTGTTGGATCATCAAAAAAGCAAGAGAGTTCCAGAAAAACATCTATTTCTGTTTTGTTGACTATGCCAAAGCCTTTGACTGTGTGGATCACAACAAACTGTAGACAATTCTGAAAGAGATGGAATACCAGACCACCTGACCTGCCTCCTGAGAAATCTGTATGCAGGTCAAGAAGCAACAGTTAGAACTGGACGTGGAACAACTGACTGGTTCCAAATAGGAAAAGGAGTATATCAAGCCTGTATATTGTCACCCTGCTTACTTAACTTGTATGTAGGGCACATCATGAGAAACGCTGGGCTGGATGAAGCACAAGCTGGAATCAAGATTGCTGGGAGAAATATCAATAACCTCAGATATGCAGATGACAAGATCCTTAAGGCAGAACTCTAAGAAGAACTAAAGAGCCTATTGATGAAAGTGAAAGAAGAGAGTGAAAAAACTGGCTTAAAACTCAACATTCAGAAAACTAAGATCATGGCATCTGATCCCATCACTTCATGACAAATAAGATGGGGAAACAGTGGGAACAGTAAGAGACATTATTTTGGGGGGCTCCAAAATCACTGCAGATGGTGACTGCAGCCATGAAATTAAAAGATGCTTGCTCCTTGGAAAAAAAGCTATGACCAACCTAGTCAGCATATTAAAAAGCAGAGACATTACTTTGCCAACAAAGGTCTGTCTAGTTAAAGCTATGGTTTTTCCAGTAGCCATGTATGGATGTGAGAGTTGGACTATAAAGAAAGCTGAGCACTGAAGAATGGATGCTTTTCAACTGTGGTGTTGGAGAAGACTCTGAGAGTCCCTTGGACTGCAAGGAGATCCAACCAGTCCATTCTAAAGGAAATCAGTCGTGAATATTCATTGGAAGGACATGCTAAATCTGAAACTCCAGTACTTTGGCCACCTGATGTGAAGAACTGACTCAATGAAAAAGACCCTGATGCTGGGAAAGATTGAAGTCAGGGGAAGGGGATGACAAAGGATGAAATGGGTGGATAGCATCAATGACTTGACACACATGAATTTTAGTAAGCTCCGGGAGTTGGTGATGGACAGGGAAGCCTGGCATGCTGCAATCCATAGGGTTGAAAAGAGACATGACTGAGCGACTGAACTAAACTGAACTGATTCTTTCCACACTGCGTGGGGTCTTAGAAGAGTGCAGAGAAGTGAAACCTCAGGATCTCTGCTCATGCTGGATCAACAAATCTGCTTTGCATGCATCTCTGTCCAGCACAAGGCAGCTTGGAAGGCAGCCTCATAAACGGGAGAGGTGAGGATGGGTGAGGTGAAAATCGGCAAGAGGCTAGAGATGGGAGGCTGGAACCCACCCTGCCTTGGTGACCATCCTAAGCTATTGCATCTCACGTCTGTGGACCAAACCTAGGAGACAGCAAATCAAATCACAAGTGCTATACTCTCAGGCACCTCCCTCCCTCCTCTATGGGTCTTAGCATAATCCTTCAGGGCAAGAAAAGACCTGGCTTTCTCCCTTCCCACTCTACCAGACCACGCATAGGTAAAGCTCAGTGGTCTATTCCAGGACGGGCAGTTACAGCTTCAAATGTCACACTTGGAAGGCACAGTGGAGTAGGATATTTTTGCTCTTGTGTTTATGAGGACTTTACAGCTGTGCTAAAAGCATATACATAGACATGATCAGACTGCTAAACTCTCATCTCAGTATTTCCAACTCACAGGAAGGGAGTGGTCAGGGGAAAAATTAAATATTTTAAAGGGAATTTCTCATCTAGCAGAATTCTATCACACATAAAAAGACCCTGAAGATGGGACTGCAATCAGAGTAAGATTCTGAGGGACACATTTATTAACCAGTCAAGGGAAGCTGTTCACTGACAGCAAATTAATTAAATCTTGTTTGTTTGTGGCAGCCAAAGAAATGTATCCAGAAAAAATAAACTTCCTCAAGACTATTAGCCTTTCGGTGACAACAGTTGCTAGCAGAGTTGAGGACATTGGGAACAACATCGATAGTCAATTAAAAAAAACAAGACAGATGATTGGAGTGGTTTTCCTTGGCTCTGGATGAGTCAACAGATGTTTCAAATGCTCCTCAGTTGTTTGTTCGAGGCGTTGGTGCAGAGATGACTGAGAATCAGGTTCTGGGAATAGTCAGAGTGGAAAAAGGCCCTTCATCGTGCACAGAAATCAACTTGTGAAAAACGTAGATTCTGATTCTGTAGATTTCAGATTCTGCTTTTGTAACAAGCTCCCTGGGATGTCAGTAGCGTTCTTCTCCTGGACCACATTTTGACAAGCAAAGCTGGCATGTATTTAGCAAGGGACAAGCTTTGCAGCTTAAAGCTGTCACCTGTGGGTCGGGCTAGGAAATGCATAGGGTAGTGAAAATTAAACCTAACGCCTAAAGGTATTTGGTGTAATGTTCTAATTCTATTTTCTCTTTTAAAAAAGTCATTTTCTTTATCTATTTTTGGCTGTGCTCAGTCTTCATGGCTGCGAGGGCTTTTCTCTAATTGTGGCAAGCAGGGCTAGGCTCTAGTTACAGTGCAGAGGCTTCTCGTTGCAGTGGCTTCTCTTGCTTTGGAACATGGGCTCCAGGGCACCCTGTCTTCAACAGTTGCAGCACATGGGCTCAGTACTTGCAGATCCCAGGCTCCAGAGCACAGGGTCAATAGCTGTGGCTCATGGGCTCCATTACTCTGCAGCATGTGGAATCTTCCCAGACCAGGGATCGAACCCATGTCTCCTGCATTGGCAGGCAGATTCTTTACCACTAGGGAAGCCTGTTTTCTGTTTTGTTTTGTTTTTTAATAGCAACTATTTATTTATTTATTGGCTGCACTGGGTCTTCATTGCTGCACGGGTTTTCTCTTGTATGGCAAGTGGGGACCTGAGTTTGAGTAAGCTCCAGGAGTTGGTGATGGACAGGGAAGCTTGGTATGCTGTAGTCCATGGGGTTGCAAAGAGTCAGAAACGACTGAGCGACTGAACAGACTCTCTAGTTGCAGTGCAAAGGGCTTCATTGTAGTGACTTCTCTTGTCACAGAGAAGGCTCTAGGGTGACCAGGCTTCAGCAGTTGTGAGTGCATGGGCTTAGTTGCTCCATGGCATATGGGAATCTTTCAAGACCAGGAATTGAACCCATTGCCCCTGCATTGGCAGGCAGGTTGTTAACCACTAGACCACCAGGGAAGCCCTCTAACTTAATTTTCTTAATTGAAATATTGTTGACCACAGTATCATGTTACTTTCAATTATCAACACATTGACTTGGCATTTAAATACATTATGAAATGGTCACCACAATAATTCTAATAGCCATTTGTCACCTTACACAGCTATTACAATATTATTGACTATATTCCTTATCCTGTTATTACCTCCCTGTGACTCATTTATTTTATAAATAAATAAATTTATAAATTTATTTTAATAAATTTAAATAAGTTTTTTAATTTATTTAAAAATAATTTAAATAAGTTTAATAAATTTAACTTCCATTATAAATGGAAGTTTCTGCCTCTTAATCCCCTCCACCTATTTCTCCTATCTCCGTGTTCGCCTCCCCTCTGGCTACCACCAGCTTGTTCTCTGTATCTACAAGTGTTTCTGTTTTGTCTGTGTGTTCATTTTTTTAAGTTTTTAGTTTCCACATATAAGTGAAATCATACAATATTTGTCTTTCTCTGTCCAACTTACTTCACTTGGCATAATACCCTCTAGATCTATCGATGTTGTCACAAATGGCAGGATCTCATTCTTTTGAAGGCAGAGTAATAGTATATTGTGAGACCTAAGTGAAAGTCCCTGACTTCCCCTGCTGTCCTGACTAATCACGGAGCACCACGACGCCTCACCCCACCTGTAGCCATTTTCCGCCTCACCCCACCTGTAGCCATTTTCCCTTTAAAAACCTTGTACCATGCAGCTCTGGGCCGCTGCCCTCACTCTGCTGCGTCGGTGTGTGTGTGTGTTGCGGTCCAGACCCGGGTCTGCAATAAACTCCCTCATGCGCTTGCATCGGTGTAAGGCCTCCTGGTGATTTGTGGAGATTAGGATCTGGGCATAACAATATATATATATCACATCTGCTTTATGTACTCATCCATCGATGACGCTTGGGTTGTTTGCCCATCTTGGCCACTGTAAGTGATGCTGAGTTCTAACTTTAAATGATTGGAGATGATACATTGTGTTGAGGTTTTAGCAGGGTGGTACATAACACATCTTTTCCCTGTCCGAATTCAAAACTAATTGAGATATAAGGCACATAAAGATCAAAATACCCCATTTAATACTGATAACGTTACTTAGAGAGGTTGTCTTAAACATGGGCTTGCTAATGTTCCTCTGAATTGAGTGAAATGAGTTAACTCTCTGAAATAACAAGCCAGACCCAAAGAGACAAAGCCTGGGACACAGACTCACTTCAGTAGCCAAAAACTGGTGTGAACACGCACTTTGCAGACAGCACATCCCCAGAAGAGAGGGAAATGGGCTGAGTCCACACACTCAGCCCCTGCGGGGAGGAGCTAGTGGGGGATTCAGAGAGAGAGTGGACATGTAATTTTAGAAAGTTCCTCCACCTGGAGTGAGGAAAGCCTGTGACCTGCTCAGTCCTTAGATGGCTTAAGAAGAACCTGGCAGGGTTGAGGAATTATAACACATTTGCAACCACTAAATAACTCCTGCATCTATTTATACTCTCAGCCCAAGGTTTTGCTAATATATCTTTTACAAAGAGATCTATTTTCAAAAAAAAAAAAAGTACAAAATAGAGCCTGCATCCACATTCTGACACAAGACTGGGAAAAAAAGTTAATTAGAATTTCCAGCTTCGAGAGACCAAGATTAGAAACACCTAACTGGAAGAAGAGTTTCCAAATACTAGAGAATCAAAAAAATTAAATTAAATTAAAACTGCCCAGTGTCACTTACTCATGGCTCCTCTTGATCACTCATTCTCCATCTATGTACTCACTGTTCACCTGCACCTGTGATAACTCTGTGATCCTCCACGCTCTTGACTTTATAGTAGAGCTGGAGACCCCTTGCCCAGTCCATCTTTATGACTAGACTCAGGAGCCCCGCACTCTTTTTCACATCTTCCAGTGCCTCATCTGAGAGTGTTTTCCACTGTCTCTTTACCTGGAGAGAGCTCTGTAGGCCCCCATCAAACCACCATGCATTTTGTTCCTCCAGGACAACTTGACTCACTTCATTCTAGAGGGTCTCCCATCTCTCCTTCAGCAGATTCACTTCTTTGATTGATAATGTAGTTCACTGCATTTGAATAAGTCACTAGACTAGTCTGGAGTTGACACAGAAGTGACAGCAAATTGTTCTTTCTTTTTAAATATTTCTTTATTTGGCTGCCCTGGATCTTCATTGGAGCCTGCAAGATCTTTAGTTGTAGAGTGCGAACTTTTACTTGCGGCACATGGGGTCTACTTCCCTGACCAGGGATCGAACCCAAGCCCCATGCATTGGAAGCGTGAAGTCTCAGCCACTGAACCACCAGAGAAGTCCCAGTAAATTGTTCTTCTGTGTTCCCTTCAACTCTGGAATTCTGTGATTTGGTGAAGGTGACTTTGAATTCTTAAGAAAAAGCAGGGCTATTAATGATCTTAGCAACCTTTTTTAATTATTTTAATCTAAATGATTGATATATTATTTAATCTAAATCAAAACATCATGCAAAGTCTAGACACAGAAATCAGTGGAATAATAAATCAACTATTTAAAACTGAAAATTTGATGGGTAGTTTCATTGTTTTAAGCTACAAGTGGCTTTGCTAATTGTGACAGCATTTACATCTACTTAATGTAGAGCTCTAGCGGTGGTTTACAAAAAGAGAACTTAAAGCAAGTCAACCATGTAATTTCTTTGTTAATTTATATTTTGAATAGCCATTTCTGTTCTAGTAGCATGCAGCTGGGGGTTTTATAGGACAAAAACAATTAATATGTGCTTACCGACATAATTTATCTGCAATCATTATCTGCAATCATTCCTCAATTACTGTATTTTATTTAAATTTGGATAGTGTCCCCAAGGGTGTGATTTTCATAAGACACTGGGGGACAGAGTCTTAGAATTAGCTGGAATCCTAATGTCTAGCTTTGTGTTTGCTGCTTTTTTGCCATCTTCTGAGGGTTTCTTGGATAACATGCCAATTGTATGCCTTTCCTTTCCAGTTTTATTCATCTATCTATTGTGATGGAACCCATTTAGAGGTTTGGGTCATTTCTGGTGGCTCAGCAGGAAGGAATCTCTATGACCATGCAGGAGACTCAGGTCCTGACCCTGGATTGGGAAGATCCCCTGGAAAAGGAAATGGCAACCCACTCCAGTATTCTCTATCCTAGGAAATCTCATGGACAGAGGAGCCTGGCAGGCCACAGTCCATGAGGTTACAGGGTCAGACACAGCAACTAAACAAGTTAGAGGTTTAACTCCAGAGATTAAGTTGATGCAGCTAAATATATGAGTTCAGAAACAGGAAGTTGAAATCTTATTGCCAGATAATGTCTCCTTTCTTGGGGAAGTAAGAACGAGGTTTACTTGCTGAGATTGTCAGCACTGTGAGAAATCTGAAGATGATCTACCATTCCAGTATTTTTACAGATGATACTACAGGGCAAAGGAGTGATTCGGTTAACATTTCTCTGAGAAAGTTTCATAGGCAAGAGAACTCAGGCATATTTCTTGAGAAAAATAGTGGTTGAGCTTGGAAGTTGGCAAGAATAACACTTCCATAAGATAAGTAAGAAGAGCAAAGATGAATTAAAGAAGATGATCTAGAAGAAATTATAAATGTCAATTAATTCAAATACTTTAACAGGTTAAGAAACAAGTTCAGAGGGGTTAAGTGCTTTACCCCAGGGTCACACAGAGAGTCAATGTCAAGAAAGTTCTTAGAACCCCGGGTATCTCTCTCATAGCACCTCATTTTATTCATTTTTCACTGTGAAATTATCTCAAATAATCTGTTTTTATATCTTGAAAGAGAGGAAGTAAGTATCTGTAGAATCTCAGAAAGCATTAGAACATGAAACCAATAGAGGATCAATTTTCCCTCTGATATAGTGATTTCCTGAAAATGATTGAGATAGTTTTTTGGTTCAATTAAATTACCATGCTCCTTTATAAGAAATGTATTAAGATAGGAGATAAAAGTGGTACCATATAAGTAAGAAAATGGCTCTGACCCCTCAAGTATTTATTCATTTACCCTTTACTCTACTGACTGGTATTTGTGAAAAGTGACAAATAAGAAGTTTCAAATGTATTGAGAATTTAAGGGGGAAAAGAAATCAGATGTTAGAGCCTGGTGTTAAAATGATACTGTTAAAAACTTATACTCTTAATAAAGACTTTATCACTTGAAAAGAATGAAAAAGATTGAAAAATATTCTAATTAAAAATAAGTCTTACAGAATCTTTTAAGGTACATTAGCTTAACTGTGGCCAAATCAGTTTATTTCTTCCCAAAAATGTTGATACAATGTGGTTTCGTTTTGTGCCTGTACAAGTCTTTAGATTGCAGAGCTTATCCGTATACACACAGTTCTTCCCTTATGGTTTTTCTTGAGAACTGTTTTAGCTTCCTGAGAAGGCACTTTTCATGTCTTGCTTCACCCAACATTGCAATTTTAGATAATCATTAGTTAAATCATCACCTCCCCAAAGCCGAACAGCAGGCCCTAAGAAATGTGAGAATGAAAGACTGTGGTCTTAAAATTTACAAATCTAAAACGAATCTACTGCATCCATTAAACAATGTATCTTGCATTCACTCAACCAATCAGCATTCACTGAGAAAACATTGGCGGTGAAAACATGGTAATAATAGAGCCAGTATCTACTAAGAAAGACAGAGAAACCAAAATAATAGGTTGTGATGTATCATGAGAAATATGGTCAAGGAATTTAAGTCTTTGTTGGAAGTCAGAGACTGCTTCTTATGGGAGCCAACAAGAGAATTAAACCTTCAGAACTTCCCTGCTGGTTCAGTGGTTAAGAATCCGCCTTGTAATGCTGAGATTCAGCCAGATTCTTGGTCAGAGACTTAAGTTCCCACATGCCCTGAAGCAACTGAGCCCGCGAGCCACAACTAGAGAGTCCGCGCGCCCCAAGAAAAAGATCCCGAGTGTCGCAACCAGGTCCCAAGGCAGCCAAATAAATATTAAATATTTAAAATACTAAAAATTAATTAAGCCTTCAATTACGTTCTCCATCCATGTGACTTCCACAATCCAATGGCTTCTTTTCATTAAACAAATATTTACTTAGTATCTGTAGACACTATTAGGACCATTAAGAAAAGTGAAGAAAATAGGTAGCACACAGAAGCATGTCTCATAATGTAAACCTCTTCTCCTCATTCACTATTTGTTGTTTTACTTGACAGACTTTAATGAGCAGATGAGAGTTATTGAATACTAGTAACTAGTAAGTATAGAAACACTCGAGAGTGCTGTTAAAAAGTCCTTAAAAGCCCTTACTAGGTCACGCTCGTCCTGAGTCATCTCATTTACCTTATGAATTCTCCTGGCAAACTTTGTTTTCAAATGCAATGCAAAGGTGGGGTTCAGATCAGCCTATGTGCAAACAGTTACAAATGGATGGCCCTGAATGCCTGAGGTTGTACTTTATTTTTTTTTAATAAAGTTTATTGTCTTTTCTCTTTTGCTTCGTTTTGGGTCTTTGTTGCAGCATGCAGGTTTTCTCTAGCTGTGTGGCTCTTGGGTCCTCTAGTTTCTATGCGCCGGCTTAGTTGTTCTGCAGCATGTGGGACCTTAGTTCCCCAACCAGCAATCAAACTCTCTTTTCCTACATTGGAAGGTGGATTCTCAGCCACTGGGCCACTGGAGAAGTCCCCATGTTTGGTTTGTTGTTTGTTTGTTTTTTATAATTTTATTTATTTTTATTTTGACTGTGCTAGGTTGTTGTGGCTGCGTGGGCTCTACTCTAGTTGTGGCCAATGGGGGCTACTCTTTAGTTGCAATGCAGTCTTCTCTTTGCAGTGGCTTCTCTCCTTGTGGAACACGAGCTCTAGGGCACATGGACTTCGGTAGTTGGGGCTTCCGGGCTCTAGAACACACGCTGAATAGTTGTGGTGCAGGGGCTTAGTTGTTCCGAGGCATGTGGGATCTTCCTGAGTCAGGGATCCAACCTGAGTCCCTGCATTGGCAGGTGGATCCTTTACCACTGAGCCACCAGGGAAGTCCCCAAGGTTGTGCTCTAAATGGAAAGACATTAACAGCATCAGGCATTTTTGGCTATATTTGTTCCCACATGCTGTACATTATAGGAAATGTTTAGTTAGTTCAATTTTTTATCTGCTTAGCCATAAATACTCTGATCTTTGGTTACTCAAAACACAGAATTTTCCCCCTAGATTGGGACAGGAAGGAAGGAAAAAAAAAATATTTCCAGGTAAAAGGACCCAAAGAGAAACACCAAATTATCAATAATAGTTGTCTTTGGATTGTGGGGCTATGAGTCACTTTATTCTGTTGTATATTTTTTTCTATATGCCCAAGTGCTCTATTGCAGAAGGAAATGGCAACCCACTGCAGTATTCATGTCTGGAAAATCCCATGTATGGAGGAGCCTGGTGGGCTACAGTCCATGGTTCACAAAGAGTCGGATAGGACTGAGCAAATTTCACTCACTCAAATGCTCTATAATCAGCATAAAGTGTGTAAAATCCAACTAAAATGGAGTCACGCATATCAGGAGCAAAATGAAGATAGTCAGTGCAGGCACATGAAGGAAATTTAACCTAACCTTACAGGAATTTACAGCTCTTCTCAGAAATCAGCAGAGGATACCAGCCAAGCCCCAAATGCTATCTCAGGACTTCCCTCTTCCCTTGACCCAAATAAAAACAGAGACCTCTAGGCAACCAACAAGCTGAGAAAGCCAAATAACTTCCGTATTTATCCCATAAAAATCCCGATCTATGAGCAACTCAGAATTGCTCCCACAGCCTTAAGTTTCCCAACTTGCAAGTCAAAAACCTTACAATAAACTCATCTTTGTGCTTTGGTTTCTTTGGTATGCAGAGATTGGTTTTCGATACTTGCTTCTTTAATAACTTGAAACTCAAATTATTAAAAGATCCTAAGACAGTAGCCTGAACTCTGAGCAGTACCTTCAAAAGCATTAATACTTTTGTAAGAACAAACTCTTTTGTAAGTAGTTTGCTGTTGTCTGTATTTAATTTCGACCTCTTCATTATGCTGGCGGCAGTTAGCCCTGAATCAGAGTGCCCAAGGACCAGAAACCTGTCAGAAGACCAAACAAGAGTAAGCAGACACCACTGAGGTGGACAGGGTTGTCGAGAACTAACAGTAGGTCTAGGAACTCTGAGTTAAACAGCAGTGGAAAGAGAAGTGGAAGCAGAGAGAAGCTGAATCATCATGATGTCAGGGCATTGCATGCAGAGCTACAGACAAGATGACAGGATGGATAGAGCTGCTTCTTATCAGAAGAGCTTTTTTAGTGCTCATCAAGACCTCTGTGTCTTGTTACTCAGCCCTGTGGCTGATGAGATCTTGTTGTTCTTTCTCTGCTTTTCATATGTTCTTATACTACAAACCATCAGCTGAGACAACCTGAAGATGTAGCTGCTCCTGGCAACCTACAAGAAGCTAACTGGCATAGACAAATATTTAGGTTGTATCCACTGAACCAACAAACAGCACAGAGCTCTGCGATAAACTGCCTAGAAGATAAACCTTTCTGTTTAAAGTTATTTCCTTAGGGTTGAGTCCGAGAATAAAAACTGACGGGTCAGAGGGTAAAGAACTTTGTGAATACTGCTAAACAGCTTTTCATAAATTGCTTTAATTACTATGGGGGTTTTCGTTAATATCTTTTAATTTCTCATGTATGTGCTTTATGTTTCTCGCGTCTGGATGGCTAACACTGTTTTGGTAGACCCAGCTTTCATTTGCATCATTTCTTCCCCCACTTGACTCTACTATGTTTGGGGCAGAAGCTAAATTTTGATTTCCACTTTCCCTTGTTGATGTGAAAAATAAGTCTTATAGTCCTTTCTCCAATTCTGCCTCTTCCTCCTCCAACTGCTGTGAGATGCGGTAGTCATTGTGAAAAACAGAAAGCTAAAAGCCACATGCTAAGATGTATGAGCCAAAGGCTTATGCGTTGGATATTGGTGATGTTTGGAGCCAATGTATCAGCCCTGGACTGATTCCCATGGGACATCATTTTTACCTGAATGAAATAGTTCTTTTACGTGTTAAGCCATTGTAGTAGGTTTTTCTGTTTCTTGTTGCTAAATGCAATTTTGACTGTCATACACATTTTTAATGACTTCTATATTGCAGATGACTTTGGTTTGCTGCAAATATTTTCCCAGTTTGTTGTTTGTCCTTTAAATTATTTTTGATTTTTTAATATACATTTGATTTTATGTTTGTGCTTAAAATGTACCCATTTTTCTGTTATTTATTCAGTCAAAAAATTGAAAAATGTAGTTAACAATTTTGAAAGTTATTAAAGAAGAAATAAATAGCACAGTCTATCAACTGTAAAACAGAAAACAATGAAGAATAAAAACAGAACATATATATATATATAAAACTTAGTATCACAACATGTATATTAATAATAACGAAAATGGGTTCAATTTCTTAAACTTCCTTATTAAAAATCACTTTGTTCTCAAACTGGCTAAACATACACCCCTATGCACACACACCCATACACTCACAATCATGCTGTTTATAAAATGTACTCAAACCAAAATGACTAAAAAATTTGAAAGCAAAAAGATATACAAGAATATACCAAGAAATTAAAATTAAAGCAAAGGTTAATCTTGGGCAAAAGAAAACCTAAGGTGAAAAACAATAATTAAGTTCAAAATAATCATTTTGATAAAATTGTACCATGATACGTCATGTAATTTTACTCATAAACACTAGATAGTCATATACAGAGCAAAACACAATAGAAACACAAGAGGAAAATTACAGAAACACAAATGTACTGGAACATTTCAGGTAAAATAAGCAATACATAAATATTAAGAGAGCTGAGTAATATAATTAGCATGTTTGATTTAATCAATGCTTACAAAATTATGTTTGCTCCAAAATAGTATGCCTTCTTTTTTAGTGTGCTTGAAGTATTTATAATCATTTAATATTTTGCCAGAAGATAGTTTGGAGAAATTATACATTCAACAGATCATAACATGTTCTCTCAGCATAAAGCAAGAGAAATTGACTTTAAAATTTAAGTAAGTTCCATAAAATATCTTTTGAGTGAAAGAGGAAATTCACTGCATGCATATGTCACATTTTGCTTATCCATTTATCAGTTGATGAATTTTGGGGTTGTTTCCACTTTGGGGCTTGAAAAAATCATGTGTAACGCTGCTATGAACATTTGCATCAAGTATTTGTGTGAACATGTGCTTTCAACTCTCTTGGGTACATACCCAGGGTTGGAATTGCTGGTCATATGATAACTATATATTTAATTTTTCAAGGTACAGCCAAACAGTTTTCCAAAGCAACTGAACCATTTTACATTCCAACCAGCAATGTATGAGGGTTCCAACTTCTCTACATCCTCCCCAACACTTGTTATTAAACATCTTCTGATAATACAGTTATCCTAGGGGTGTGAGTAATACTCCATTGTGTTTTTTAATTTTTGTTTCCTTGGTAATACTGAGCTCTTTTCCTGTACTTAGTAGTGATTTGTATATTTTTGAAGAAATATCTATTCAAATTCTTTGTTCATTTTTATTTGGATTATTTGCCGTTTTATTACTGAGTTTTGAGGTTTTTATATACTTTGGTTACAAGTTTCTTATTAGATTTGTAAGTATGTTCTCCCATAATGTGGAGTTTTTTTCACTTTCTTGCTAGTGTCCTCTGAAACAGAAAAGGTTTTTATTGAACTATAGTTGATTTACACTGTTGTGCTATTTTCTAAGGTACAACAAAATGATTCGATTATACATACATAAACATTTTTTTTCCTATTCTTTTCCACAGACTAGCAAAGATAGTTCCCTATGCTATACAGTAGGATTTTGATGTTTATCTGCCCTATATATAACAGCTTATATCTGCTAACCCCAAACTCCCAATTCATCCCCCACCCCACCCGCTTGACAATCACAAGTCTGTCCTCTATGTCTGTGAGTTTGTTTCAGTTTCACAGACAAGTTCCTTTGTGTATTATGCATCCTACTACATTTATTAAACACACATGTGCATGTATGTGTGTGTATAAAAGCATCAGGCATCAGGGTAAGTCAAACACGTATACAACCTCTCATTGCTTGCTGAGGCCAGCAGTGAAAATGAAAAAAAAAAATGACTCTTGGAGGTATATTAAGAGGGTTTGATTTGGTTTTGGTTTTGAGCGATCCCAGAATCAGGTTTGTGGATGCGTATGGCTCGCTGAGGCTCATTTGATGCCAAGGAATAAAGGCAGATCTCTTCCATGAAGTTATGAAAACATGGCACCTCCACGGGCCAAGAAAGATGAGGCTGCAGAGGGAAGCTATTTAATACTAAACAATAGGGAAGGGCCAGCCAGTTACTGACTGAAGAGCGAGGGCACCATCTGTTTGCATGGGTCTGGTTTTCCCTGCACCACCCTGGGTGATGCAGAGTTCAGCTGCTCACTGTGTCCACTTAGACTAAATATTTTTCTTACAACTTAGCGGAATTAAACTGGAGACTTAGAAGTCAGAGAATGTCACATTCTGTCATCTTGCCATCTTTCTTGCCTTCTGTCTCCTTCGATCTCCTCTTCTCATTAACTTCCCTGCTCTTTCACTGGTATAAATTCCTCCATTTGTCTTCTATGTACTAGTGTGGACACCAATATTTTTTATAACATGACCAGTTTAGGAGCCCAGTCCTCCCATCCAGGGAAAATTTAAGCATTTTTCTTCCAATCAAATCCCTCCCTCAAAATGCAATTTTTGTGAATTCAAGTTGTCTTATCAGGGGCTTCCCAGGTGGTAAAGAACCTGCCTGCCAATGCAGGAGATGCAAGAGACACAGGTTTGATCCCTGGGTTGGGAAGATCCCCTGAAGGAGGAGGGCCTGGCCACCCACTCCAGTATTCTTGACTGGAGAATCCCATGGACAGAGGTGTCTGGCAGGCTACAGCTCCTAGGTTTGCACACAATACAACATGACTGAAGCCACTTAGCATGCCAAGTTATTTCATCACTTCACATAATTAACTGTGCACTGAATATATTTGTTCTTGTAGTAGGTCAATATTTTGAGACTCAACTACATGGGTTTTTCTTTTAATTCCTTTTACTTATCTCATTTTTCCCCACCATTCAAGACGTGTTAGGATTTTTAAAGGTACAGATACAGAGATGATACAGAGAGAATAAGTAAATCCTAAACAGTTAAGCTCCTGAAAGTTATTTGTAAAGTCTATAGCAGACAAAAAGTTCTTAAAAGCCATGTGCTAAATAATAGGAACTGTCACTGAGAGAGAAAATAGAGGATTTTTAATTCCCAAAGTCTGGCTTTAAATATCCAGAGCCAATGCCTGGAGGACCAAGAACATGATATTTACACCATAACCACAGAGAGGAGGCTGCAATGTCAGAAGAGCCTGAAGGAGATAAGAGCTTGATCAGCAGACAGGAAAGTGAGGATTGTGGGGGATGTGCTGAGGGCTCATTTGTGGGGCCTCAGGCTGTTCGAATCCTTCCTCCAAGGTCACGTCTTTGCAGAAAAGCAAAATAAGCTTAGATCAGTTTGAGGCATTCCAGAGCAAACAGAACCACTGCACGGCTTCACAGACGACCTAAGTGACTGTAAACCTCAGAGAGCAGCCTGAATTTTCCTGAGCAGCAGAAGGACCAGTAGTGGTCAGGATGGGGGCATCAGGGCCCAAGGAGTTCTCCCAGATTCTCCTACACCCACTGGGCAGGATGCAGGGGCAGGAGCTGCCATCACCAGGCTCCCTGAGAGGGCGGGGGTTAAACTGAAGATGCCTGATTAGGAAGAGGAAGACAGAATTTAGATGGGACAACTGGGGGCGCTGGCACCACTCAGCAGGAGCAGAAACTAACACTCAAGGCTGGAAGGCGTGAGTTACAGATGTCAGCAGACAGACACCCATTGTGCAGACTCACAAGCCCACCCCGATGCTACAAACATCCCCCAAATAGAGGCCTGCCAGAAGCAAGACAACTAGAGCAATAGAGTTGGAAGGTGAATTTGAATTACCCATAGGAAACTGAGTTTTAAACTGGTAGTAAATTAAGTTGTCAGGATACAAATGAAAATAAAAGCTAAACTAGGTTCGGTTATAGAGAAATCTTTAAATTTTTAATAAAGTCATCTTGTGATAGTACAAAGTTTGTACTCTCAAATTAGTCAGGAAATTTACTTGGCAGTTCAGTTCAGTCACTCACTCGTGTCTGCCTCTTTGTGACCTCATGAACCACAGCACGCCAGGCCTCCCAGTCCATCACCAACTCCCTGAGTCCACCCAAACCCATGTCCATCGAGTCAGTGATGCTATCCAGCTATCTCATCTTTTGCCATCCCCTTCTCCTCCTGCCCTCAATCTTTCCCAGCATCAGAGTCTTCTCCAATGAGTCAGCTCTTCACATGAGGTGGCCAAAGTATTGGAGTTTCAGCTTCAACATCAGTCCTTCCAATGAACACCCAGGACTGGTATCCTTTAGGATGGACTGATTGGATCTCCTTGCAGTCCAAGGGACTCTCAAGAGTCTTCTCCAACACCACAGTTCAAAAGCATCAATTCTTCGGCACTCAGCCTTCTTCAGCATCCAACTCTCACATCCATACATGACTACTGGAAAAACCATAGCCTTGACTAGATGGACCTTTGTTGGCAAAGTAATGTCTCTGCTTTTCAATATGCTATCTAGGTTGATCATAACTTTTCTTCCAAAGAGTAAGCATCTTTTAATTTCATGGCTGCAATCACCATCTGCAGTGATTTTGGAGCCCAGAAAAATAAAGTCAGCCACTGCTTTTACTGTTTCCCCATCTATCTACCATGAGGTGATGGGACCAGATGCCCTGATCTTGGCAATAGCCACTAAAATTAAAAATGCACAGACCCTTTGACCCAGCAACCCCAGTTTTAAGAATCTATCCTTTAGGGACTTCTCTGGTGGTCCAGTGGTTAAGAATCCACCTGTCAATGCAGGGGACAAGGGTTCATTAATCCCTGGTCCAGGAACTAGGGTCCCACATGCCATAGGGCCACTAAGTCCGTGTGCCACAACTGCTGAGCCCACACTGTAGAGACTGCAGGCTGCAACCGTTGAACCCATGTGCCACAACTAGCGAAAGCCTGCGGGTAGCATCACAGAGCCCATGCTGCCCAGCAAAGACCCAGCACAGCCATAAAGAAAGAAAGAAAGAATCCATTCTTTAGAAGTAAAACAGCCAGGATTCAAAGGTATGTGTTTAAAGTCTTTATTTTGACCATATTTGAGGTGCTAAAACACTGGAAATCGCATGAATATGTATCAGTAGAGGATGGGATAGATAAAGAACTGTGTATTTCCTGAAGTAGTATATTGAAATATTAATATACTGACATATGTTATTAAATGAAAAAAGTTACCATGTGAGTATATATATTATCGCATTTTTGTTAGCAAAAGAGAGAGAGGTCCTTATATTTGCTATTATAAAAGTGTTAAAGATACACCAAAGTGTAGCCATTGGCTCATTAATAGGTGGTGTTGTAAGGAGGAAAGAGCATTCATTTTTTATTCACTTCAGTATTGTTTGACTTGAAACAGAGAAAAGGCTCTGATTTTGTGATATATTTCAAGTAATAAAATAGAAATGTGGGAAAAATGGATATCAGAAGGGAAAAAGTCCCTCAGCTTAGCAGTTTCAAATAATCCCCTCAAAACTTTCTGTTTAAGAAATGGATTTTGAAAAATTAGATTTTCACTTCTCTCTTGTTTGTCTTATCTTAACTCTGCAATAAACTATGGTGAAACGATGTGGGGGATTCTTAAAATAAATCATTCATATTGCAGAATATACTGAAGAATGAAGGTTTGATGCTAAGTGCTTTCAAGGGCTGCTTTGCATTTGGGGAGTGGATCCCTCCTTGCCCTGCTAACACCTCCTCACCTGTGAGATTCTCTCCTCCCCCATTCTCTCTGCACCCTCTATCCCATGTCTTCCTGGTCCCACACTAACCACCTTCCATCTCCAGCCCTCCTTTCCTCTGGCTTAACTTCTTTTATCTTTGTTTAAAAAATTTATTGGAGTATGGTTGATTTATAGTGTTGTGTTATTTTTGGTGTACAGTGAAATAAATCAGCTATACATATCCATATATCCACTCTTTTTAAGATATAGATATCCTTCTTTTCCCATATAGGCCATTACAGAGTATTGAGTAGAGTTCCCTGCACTATACACTAAGTAGGTCCTTGTTAGTTATCTGTTTTATTTATAGTAGTGCGTATATGGAACTTCCGTGGTAGCTCAGCTGGTAAAGAATCCACCTGCAATGCAGGAGACCCCAGTTCAATTCCTGGGTCAGGAAGATCCTCTGAAGAAAGGATAGGTTACCCACTCCAGTATTCTTGGGCTTCTCTGGTGGCTCAGACAATGGTTAAGAATCCACCTGCAATTCTTAAGAGTCTTCTCCAACACCACAGTTCAAAAGCATCAATTCTTCGGCACTCAGCCTTCTTCACTGTCTAACTCTCACACCCATACATGACTACTGGAAAAAACCATAGCCTTGACTAGTCAGACCTTTGTTGGCAAAGTAATGTCTTTGCTTTTAAATATGCTGTCTAGGTTGGTCATAACTTTCCTTCCAAGGAGTAAGTGTCTTCTAATTTCATGGCTGCAGTCACCATCTGCAGTGATTTTGGAGCCCAGAAAAATAAAGTCTGACACCGTTTCCACTGTTTCCCCATCTATTTCCCATGAAGTGATGGGACCAGATGCCATGATCTTAGTTTTCTGAATGTTGAGCTTTAAGCCAACTTTTTCACTCTCCTCTTTCACTTTCATCAAGAGGCTTTCTAGTTCCTCTTTACTTCCTTCCATAAGGGTGGTGTCATCTGTATCTGAAGTTATTGACATTTCTCCCAGCAATCTTGATTCCAGCTTGTCTTTCTTCCAGCCCAGTGTTTCAACCCTTCCCAAAACTCTAGGTCCATCCATGTTGCTGCAAATTGCATTATTTTGTTCTTTTTTATGGCTGAGTACTATTTCATTGTATATATGTACCACATCGTCTTTGGAGTTTCCCAGGTGGCACAGTGATTTAAAAAAAAAAGTCTGCCTGCCAATGCAGGAGACAAAAAAGATGTGGTTTTGATCCCTAGATCGGGAGCATCCCCTGGAGTAGGAAATGGTAACCCACTCCAGTATTCTTGCCTGGAAAATTCTATGGACAGAGGAGCCTCACAGGCTACAGTCCGGGGGATTGCAAAGAGCAGGACACTACTTAGCAAATGAGCACACACACACTACATCTTCTTTATCCACTATTCTGTTGATGGACATTTGGGTTGCTTCTGCTATTCTGACTATTGTAAATAGTGCTGCAATAAGCATTGGACTATAAAGAAAGCTGAGCGCCAAAGAATTAATGCTTTTGAACTGTGGTATTGGGGAGGACTCTTGAGAGTCTCTTGGACTACAAGGAGATCCAACCAGTCCATCCTAAAGGAGATCAGTCCTGGGTGTTCATTGGAAGGTCTGATGTTGAAGCTGAAACTCCAATACTTTGGCCACTTGATGCAAAGAGCTGACTCATTGGAAAAGACCCTGATGCTGGGAAGGATTGAGGGCAGGAGGAGAAGGGGAGGACAGAAGATGAGATGGCTGGATGGTATCACTGACTCGATGCACATGGGTTTGGGTGGACTCAGGGACTTGTTGATGGACAAGGAGGCCTGGTGTGCTGTGGTTCATGAGGTCACAAAGAGTCAGACACAAGTGAGTGACTGAACTAAACTGAAGAGTGTATTTCTTAAACAAACGTGTTTTCATATTCCAACAGCCATTTTTACCTACTTACTCAGAATATTTTTGGGGTGATGACAAGAGATGGAAGAAGGGGGTCTCCCCTACACATGATTTTGTGCAACTGAATAGTCTAATAACCAAGAGTGTTTGTGCTCAAACATGTCTGACTCTCTGCGACCCCATGAACTGTATCCCACCAGGTTCTTCTGTCCATGGAATTTCCCAGGCAAGAATACTGGAGTGGGTTGCTATTTCCTCCTCCAGGGGATCTTGCCCACCCAGGGATAGAACCTGCTCTCCTGTGTTGGCAGACGGATTCTTTATCACTGAGCCACTGGGGAAGCCCCAAATAACCAAATAAGTGAATGTTTTCTGGGCAAAATATTAGCAATTCGTCGGAAACCCTTGGCTTGAAGCGGGGCCAGATGAGAAGAGGCCTTGCGATCATTGGTAGACTCAGCACTAGCCTCTTCTTGCATGATGAAACCATCCCTGAAGGTGTTCAACTCCCTCCAAGAACTGATGACGCAAAACAAATGCCCTATTTAATGCCTCGGCCTCTGAACCCTGACTTCTGCTCAGCATTCTGAAGCAGCCCAGAGGACCTGAACCAGACGACTCACGAGGAAGTAAGTAAACTAGCCCCACACATGACACTGCCCTCCTCACACAGAAGTGAGAGTAAGTTCCAAACTCGGTGGAAGTGTTTGCTGCAAAGGCCTTTGCCGCCCATGCTAAGCAACTCAGGCTCACACTCCCAGTGTCCTGGCAAGAAGCTCTCTCATAAGAGCGGGAAGAAGGCCAGAGAAGGGCAAAACCTCCAAAACAGAAGCTCGGCAGCAAAACTATGGGAGGGAAAGAAATGAGGCAATTGCCCTGGGCATATGGGCAGGTGACTCAGCACGCCTGCCAGAGAGGAGTGGGAGGTTCCGTTCCGGGGAAGTTAGGGCTCCTGTTCCCATGGGGCTGGTGGAGCGGAAAGGGGAGGGTTTCGTCCTTAAGGAAAACACCGAGGTCCCAGGGTGGGAAGCTAAAAATGGGGGCCTTCACCAAGCAATTTCTGGTTTCTCCGTCCATGCCTAGGGTTAAACGCTGTGAAAAAGCAAATGTCCAGCAGGTGGCAGCACCAGATAACTGGAGTAAAAAGAGGCTGCAAAGCGAGGCCAACAGCTCCCCTGGAGTGTGCTTACTCCCCACTGTGACTTTCCTGGTGGGATTTCATTTAGGCACCGGCATGTCGCACCCTAAAAGGAAGAGCAATGAGTTCATTTTTGTGTTCCCAGTAGCTATCATCGTGCCTGGCACATGCTTGGCCGTATCTGTCGATTGAATGAACCCATTAATCAATTTTTTCCCATAAATACAATTTTAAAATTCCCCTAAACTCCGTGGTAAAGAATTTGCCTGCCAAGCGGGAGACGCAAGTTCGATCTCTGGGTCAGGAAGATCCCCTGGAGAAGGAAATGTGTCCTTGCTTGGGAAATTCCATGGACAGAGGAGCATGGTGGGCTACAGTTCATGGAGTTGCAAAAGATTTGGACACAGCTGAGCGACTAAACAACAAAAACAACAAAACAAGAGAAAGGTCGTCATTGCACGTGATCCTATTCCCTTCTTATCCCATCACCACTATTGTCATGTCAATTACACATTCAATTAGTTTTAGCAACAATAATAATAAAGCATCATACTAGACTCATTCTCTATCCACCCTTGTGCCTACCTGCATTCTTAGGTGATAGTTGTTCAGTCGTGTCAGACTCTTTACCACCCCATGGACTATAGCTTGCCAGCCTCCTCTGTCCATGGAATTCTCCAGGCAAGAATACTGAAGTGGGTTGTCATTCTCTACTTAACTAATATACCCCTGTCTTTCAGAGACTTTAAAAAAATCATAGGGTTAAAAAGAATAAACAAACCCTGAGATTTATAAGGAAGGCAATAGACAATCATTCTCTGATTAGTGTTTTGTCATTGTTTTTAACCAAGGACTCACTTATTTGCCAATTATGCTTCCTTTAAATTTTACTCTTAAAAAAACTTTTCTTCCATTGGCCTTCTCCAAAATACATTACTGTGATGTGTGGCTTGTGCTTTTTTAGGATAGTTACTTCTTAGTAATTTGAAGTAATAAAAATAAGGATTAAATAAACTACTATGTGGAGCTTCCCTGGTAGCTCAGCTAGTAAAGAATCTGCCTGCCGTGCAGAAGACCCCAGTTCAATTTCTGAGTCGGGAAGATCCCCTGGAGAAGGGTTAAGCTACCCACTCCAGTATTCTTGGGCTTCTCTAATGGCTCAGACAACAGTTAAGAATCAACCTGCAATGTGGGAGACCTGGGTTTGATCCCTGGGTTGGGAAGATCCCCTGGAGGAGGGCATGTCAACCCACTCCAATATTCTTTCCTGGAGTATCCCCATGGTCAGAGGAGCGGGCTACACCATGGGGTCGCAAAGAGTCAGACACGATGAGTGACTTAGAACAGCACAGCACAAACTAATGTGTAGAAGGAACCCACTGTGCACCAGGCCTTGTGCTGTACTGGGTTAGCATGATGACTGTCTATCACTCCTGAGATAGAGTAAAACTATCCTCACCCTTTGCCTGTCCAGCCATGCTGGACACCAGAATAAGACATTCCAAATCTACCTACCTTTCCCTAAAAGCTAATGACAGGATCTTTGCTAATAAAACAGTGTCAGTCAGCAGCAGTGAGTTGGAGTGTGAGGGATGGTTTATGAATACCTGTGAGTTCTTTGAGGGCAAGAATGTCATGTTATATATTTTCATATCCCCAACACCTCACCCACAGTCTGGAACACGTTAAGGCCTCAGTAAATATTTGCTGACTGTGTGAAGACTGTCAGGGTATTTCTCATTGAACAATGATACTTGAATCAGAGTCATGTTCTCAGCAGGAGAAAAAAAATACTAGAGCAGCTCATGGGAGCCGTCACTCAGCAGACTCATAGGAATGGGCATAGAACCAAAAATGTCTGATAGCATCATGGGGAGACAATGACACCCTTGATTATCTCTCCCATCTCAGGAACTCCTGTCCTCACCCTGTTCAACTCTGTTACACCTAATCATTTTGCTGTTGCTTTCACACCTTTATTATATATTAAACGCAACTTTCCTAAACTCAGGGAGTCCATATGAGTCCTTTCTATCCATAGGGGAAAGTTCTAAGTTATCATTACTCTCCCTAACTCTAAAAGAATATTATATGCTGAAAACAGTTATCTTAAATAGTGATGATTCCCAGCATCAGGCTTAATTCCTGTTCTCTTCCCATTCTGTACACTCTTCGAAGTCATTCTCATCCACACCCATTATTGCTATACCAGTAACTCCTGATCTTCACCTGTAATTTAGGTTTGTCTCCTGAATTCTAAGTTCATACACACAGCTAATCACCTACTACAAACCTTGACCTCAATGTACCATAGCTTAGACACATCGTGTGTGTGTGTGTGTGTGTGTGTGTGTGTGTGTCGCTTAGTGGTGTCCAACTCTTTGTGACCCCATGGACTATAGCCCACCAGGCTCCTCTGTCCATGGAATTCTCCAGGCAAGAATACTGGAGTGGGTTGCCATTCCCTTCTCCAGGGAATCTTCCCAACCCAGGGATCAAATTTAGGTCTTCTGTATTGTAGGTGGATTCTTTACTGTCTGAGCCACCATGGAAGCCCTAAGTACATCATATCAAAGATCAATTTCAAGAACTTCTGGTTTAAGATGTAGATTTAGCATATCCATTTATCCTTTTTTCCAAAAAGTATATTAAAATCATAGTAAAGAAATAAAAAGGTGTGGGCACCTTCCACCAGCCCCATTCAACAAAGAAAATGAGAGAAAAGCACAGGAGTAGAGATTCCAACACAGCTCTGAAAGTCAGGAGGTGAATGAAGAGGGGTGGGAGATACTCAGAGTTAGCTGCAGCCTAGAACACAGACAGCAAAACCACAGTCAATGGAGGAGCCCGTCTGCCTGGAATAAACGCGCTCAACTCACAGATTGCAAACTCTACAGAAGGCCAGAAAATGAGACACGAGTGGAGAACAAACAGAAGTACTTCAGGATCTTCAGAAATATTAGGCGCAATGTTGGATCTATAAAGCAAAAGCAGGATTAAAGATATGAGTGCCACAACTTCACATGTCTCCACCAACCTCCGACCTCAGTAAACACCACCATCATCCACCCAATTTCCCAAAGCTAGAGAGTCGAAAGTGACCCTTTATTCTTCTCTTCTCCTTATGTCTCATCCAGTAAGCCAAGAGTTGATTCTGACCTCTCTTTCCCCACAGCCATTGTCTTTAATAGACTTGTAGTATGTCTTGCCTGGATTGTCTCAATAGCTTTATTACTATTCCTTCTAACTCTAGTTTGAAGACTTTTCAAGTAATTCCCTCAGATCTTCTAATTCCTAATCAACCAGCATCTAGCATACTGCCCTTCCATCACTGAGTGCTCACTAGTTATCTTGAGTAATATCTGACCATTTGTCTAGTCCCAGATTTTCACTACTTCATATCTTGTTTGCTGTATCCCACTCATATGAACTTACTTTCAGTTCTTCCCCAAGACGCATCTCCTTTTTAAAAGATGTGCTGTTCTCCCTCCCTGGAACCCCTGGTTCTTTGCTGGCGTGGGAACTCCCTTGAGGCTCAACTTGAGTGTTACTTCCCCTAAGGAAGTTCCCTAACTTCCCTGGACTGGTGTGGGAATCCTGGCCCTTCTATGTCCTCTGTGTATCTCATCCGCCTCCACTACAGCATTTTTGCGTTAAATCATAATTGTATGTTTCCTGTCTCCTCGAGACCAGACAGTAGGCTCTTTGGGTCCCATGAATAAATGACAGCATCCATTCTGTGATAATGATCATAATCACAGCAGAAGGAAACTCAAGAAACCCTCCATACAGTCCCCGCCCTTGCGGTCATTGAGATATTATCATTTTCATTTAATTAGAGATTAAGTGATTTATTTAAGGTTACAAAACTGGAGCATAGGGTTTGTATGTGTGATGGAAAAAAAGTCAGGGTGGGGAGAGCGTGGTGGTTATAGCTAAAATCCTGGTTTCCCATCTTTTTAAAAAATAGTTTCATTGGCATATAGTTGTCTTACATGTTGTGTTTAATTTCTGCTGTACAGCAAAGTGACTCAGTTACATATGGTAGTGGTTTAGTCACTAAGTCGTGTCTGACTCTTGCAACCCCATGGACTTGGCCTGCCAGGCTCCTCTGTCCATGGGATTCTCCAGGCAAGAGTACTCAGTTATATATATATAAAACAAGCAATGTCCAACAGGTTATCTCATTCATTTCTTCCCCTAATTCTCTCCCTTTTTTAAAAAAAATATTTATTTTTTAATATAAAATAAATATATTATTTTGGTTGTGATGTGCAGAACATTTGATCTTCCTTACAGCGTGTAGGATCTTTAGTCGCAGCATGGGAACTCTCCGTTGCAGGACCCTTTATTTGAGCATGTGGAATCTAGTTCCCTGTTCAGTTCAGTCGCTCAGTCATGTCCGACTCTTTGCGACCCCATGAACCGCAGCACGCCAGGCCTCCCTGTCCATCACCAACTCCTGGAGTCCACCCAAACCCATGTACATCGAGTCGGTGATACCATCCAACCATCTCATCCTCTGTTTTCCCCTTCTCCTCCTGCCTCCAATCCTTCCCAACATTAGTGTCTTTTCGAATGAGTCAACTCTTCGCATGAGGTGGCCAAAGTATTGGAGTTTCAGCTTTACCATCAGTCTTTCCAATGAACACCCAGGACTGATCTCCTTTAGGATGGACTTGTTGGATCTCCTTACAGTCCAAGAGACTCTCAAGAGTCTTCCCCAACACCACAGTTCAAAAGCACCAATTCTTTGGCACTCAGCTTTTTTCGCCGTCCAACTCTCACATCATACATGACTACTGGAAAAAATATAGCCTTCACTAGATGGACCTTTGTTGTCAAAGTAATGTCTCTGCTTTTCAATATGCTGTCTAGATTGGACATAACCTTCCTTCCAAGGAGCAAGCCTCTTTAAATTTCATGGCTGCAATCACTATGTGCAGTGATTTTGGAGCCCCCCAAAATAAAGTCAGCCACTGTTTCCTCATCTATTTGCCATGAAGTGATGGGACCAGATGCCATGATCTTAGTTTTCTGAATGTTGAGCTTTAAGCCAACTTTTTCACTCTCCTCTTTCACTTTCATCGAGAGGCTGTTTAGTTCCTCTTCACTTTCTGCCATAAGGGTGGTGTCATCTGCATATCTGAGGTTGTTGATATTTCTCCCGGCAATCTTAATTCCATCTTGTGCTTCTTCCAGCCCAGTGTTTCTCATGATGTGCTCTGCATATCAGTTAAATAAGCAAGGTGACAATATACAGCCTTGATGTACTCCTTTTCCTATTTGGAATCTGTCTGTTGTTCCATGTCCAGTTCTAACTGTTGCTTTCTGAACTGCATACAGATTTCTCAAGAGACATGTCAGATGGTCTAGTATTCCCATCTTTTTCAGAATTTTCCAGTTTATTGTGATCACACAGTCAAAGACTTTGGCATAGTCAATAAAGCAGAAATAGATGTTTTTCTGGAATTCTCTTGCTTTTTCAATGATCCAGCAGATGTTGGCAATTTGAGATCTGGTTCCTCTGCCTTTTCTAAAACCAGCTTGAACATCTGGAAGTTCACGGTTCACATATTGCTGAAACCTGGCTTGGAGAATTTTGAGCATCACTTTACTAGCGTGTGAGATGAGTGCAATTGTGTGGTAGTTTGAGCATTCTTTGGCATTGCCTTTCTTTGGGATTGGAAGGAAAACTGACCTTTTCCAGTCCCGTGGCCATTGCTGAGTTTTCCAAATTTGCTGACATATTGAGCGCAGCACTTTCACAGCATTATCTTTCAGGATTTGAAATATCTCAACTAGAATTCCATCACCTCCACTAGCTTTGTTCATAGTGATGCTTTCTAAGGCCCACTTGACTTCATATTCCAAGATGTCTGGCTCTAGGTGAGTGATCACAGCACTGTGATTATCTGGGTTGTGAAGATCTTTTTTGTACAGTTCTTCTGTGTATTCTTGCCACCTCTTCTTAGTATCTTCTGCTTCTGTTAGGTCCATACCATTTCTGTCCTTTATCAAGCCCATCTTTGCATGAAATGTTCCCTTAGTATCTCTAATTTTCTTGAAGAGATCTCTAGTCTTTCCCCCAGAGGAGCTACCCCGCGCCTGAGGTCAAGGGCGGCAGCCGAGAGGAGCAACCAGTGTCCAACGAGCTGCAGCTGCGTGGGCACAGGAGGGCCAAGAAGAGCTAGTTCCCTGACCAGGAATCAAACCCAGGCCCCCATGCGTCAGAAACTCAGAGTCTTAGCCAAGGGACCACCAGGTAAGTCCCCCTTTTTTAACTTTTTAGATGAATCAAGTTGGGTTTTTGTCATTTACAAAATCCCAATTTAAATCTTTTTTTTTTTTCACCACAGGTCTCTCCTTCCCCTGTACACATAGGAGAGCATTTCACCGGTTACCAAACCATGTGGGTTCTGCCTCTTCACCGGACACAGGTCCTACGTCTCCTTAAGGATGTCCCCGGACTCCAGTCTCACCTCCTCTAAACATCCGCCGGTTTCTGTCTAGCCAATCCTGTTATCTCCAATAACTTTCTAGAAAAAAAGTTCTTCTTTTCCATAACCTTCAGTGGCTTCCTAGGACTCAGAATAAAAACAAAGCTGCTCAAACAGACTCAACATGCTACGATTCGTCATTTGCTTTCTCTTTTTCTTCATCTCTCCTAACATATCCTTCAACCAAAGATGGCCACTCACCCACCAGCTAAATATTTTCTGAACTTTCCTGCTTTAATTCTTGTCATTTTTCTCTCCACTTCAGTGAAAGTGAAGTCGCCCAGTCAATCCCATGGATTGTAGCCTACCAGGCTCCTCCATTTATGGGATTTTCCAGGCAAGAGTACTGGAGTAGGTTGCCATTTCTTTCTCCAGAGGATCTTCCCAACCCAGGGATCAAACCTGGGTCTCCTGCATTGTAGGCAGATGCTTTACCATTTGAGCCACCAGGGAAGTCCACTTAGCAGAGATATAAATCCTACCCATTCTTCAAATGTCACCTTTTTCAGAAAGCCTAAAACCTCTCAGACAGCAGAAAACTGCATTTCCTTGGCTTCTACATCACTTTATACCTCTAGCAAATCACATTTGCTTTGTGCTATAATACTTTCATACATATTATTTTCCCTGCCATCAGGGAACGTTATAGCTTATAAAAGAAAATAATATGGTTAACCATTTGGACTACAGCATTCCAGAACATGCCATCCCAAAATGTGCTTCTTTGGCATATGGATTATTTTCAGCTAAATGCAATTGAAGACCAGAAGATACAGGAGACTCTTGAGAGTCTCTTGGACAGCAACGGGATCAAACCAGTCAGTCCTAAAGGAAATCAACCCTGAATATTCACTGGAAAGACTGATGCTGAAGCTGAAGCTCCAGTACTTTGGCCACCTGATGCAGAGAGCTGATTCATTGGAAAAGACCCTTATGTTAGGAAAGACTGAGGGCAAGAGGAGAAGGGGACAAGAGGATGAAATGGTTGGAAGGCATCATGGATTGACTGGACATGAGTATGAGCAAACTCTGTGATATAGTGAAGGACAGGGAAGCCTGGCATGCTGCAGTTCATGGGGTCGCAAAGAGTTGGACATGACAGAACAACTGAACAACAATAAGATGCAGGAAAAGCTCTTTACTTCTCCCAACTGCCCAGAAATAGAGTAAAATTTTCCCCTTTTGTAATGGAAATTTACATTTATAAAAGAAATCTCCACTTAGAAAGGAGTCATACCAGGAAGAGAGCTACTACTCCGAGACAGTTCACCACCTGGGGAGCCTCTTATCTGCTCCACAGGATAACCTGATAACCCATGTTTACCAGACTTTTCCTCCCCTCCCCTTTCTACAACTTGCCTTCTCCATCCAGAAGCTCAAAATCCCTTTTTCTTTGTTTAGCTTAAGATGGTATATAAGCCTCAATCAGCTGGCCAGTTCCTTGAGCTTTCATTTCTTTGGAAACTCGTGTGCATATATACAGAATGAAGTCTGGGTTTTGTTGTCATGCTCATATAAATCTATTTCTTATCAGTTTGATTGGAGAAGTGGGCAGCCAGTGAACCTAGGGAGGGTGGAGAAAAAAGTTTTTCCTCTCTTGCCTTACTCAACATAGTCTTTCTGTACTACATACAAATGAACACCTGTGACGCTCTCGATATGACTTGGAGGTTTGGCCAGAGGGTTTGTTTCTCCTCTCATTATTTAAAATCTTAGTTCAGTGTTGGAATCAATGCTTCTTATGGAATCTGTGAAGCAGTTATTATGAAATTCCAGATAATTACAGTATTTTCTATTCTACCATTCTCATGGATGTTCTCTGCACGAGAAGTCCCAATTTAAAATAAATTCTATCTTGAAGGGGAACGCATGTATACCCATGGTGGATTCATGTCAATGTATGGCAAAACTGACACAATATTGTAAAGAAAAAAAATAATAATTTGAATAGAAAAAAATTTTTTAATTAAAAAAAATAAAATAAAGACCCAAAAGTCTCCAAAAAATAAATAAATAAATAAAATTCTAGAAGAAAACTGAATGTATGAGCCTATCCTATTAAGAAAAAACAAAATTTCATCTTGTCTCCTTCCTCGTTCCATGTTTCCTTTCTTTTCTTCTTTCTTTCTAAGAGAAAATCTACATGCAAGCTATGGCTCGGGTATAATTATAGGTGCCAAGCCGAAGTCAGCTCTTATTTACAAGTCCTTTGCCAAGTCAGCAGTCCATCTCCTCCTGTCTGATGTATGCAGACTGCACCCAAACCAGTCTGAGTCATGTTATTTGTTTGCCATTAAAATGGGGCACCTGATAGCATCTACTCCCTTTCTCTGGTTCAGATCATGAATGTGGCTCCTCTCACCTCTCTAAGTCACCAGCTTTTGAATATTTACAGTCTGTGACTGTACAAAGAAATGGATTTTGAACTCTAAGCAGCCCATAGGAGAAGCAGGGAAGCCACAACAGAAGGAAAATCAGAGTGGATCCTGATAATAGTGAATTTTCTGTAAGTGGGAAGGAATTATGAAAGATGGCAGAGAAGAGGAGTGACAATAGATGATGAAAAGCAAAGAAATTTTATAAAGAAATAGGACATTTGCATATGGATGGACAGGAAGAAGATAAAGAGCACCATGCTCAACAGCCACTGAGAGAAGCATCTGCACAGGGCTTAAAAATGGGGCTCTGTTTCTTTGAGTTGAGAAGAAATAAGAAAATTATTCTCTTGAAAAGGTCATGGTAATTTTAAGGCTGTGTGTGTGTGTGTGTGTGTGTGTGTTTATGCTCAGTCGGGTCTGACTCTTTAGCGACCCCATGGACTGTAGCCCATCTAGTCTCCTCAGTCCATGGTATTTTCTAGGCAAGAATCCTGAAGTGAGTTACCATTTCTTTCTCCATTTAAGGCTACGGGATGACATATTTAAATGGTTTGACTGGAATTTGGCTAAGTCCCTATCTTCATGCAATTGTATATAAACTGAGTTTTACAGAGTTTTTGTTTCTGGGTGTTTACAGCCTGAATCTTGATCTCCATTTTTGCAGATGAGCTGTATTGAGAACATTGGTTTTCAGACTCTTTAATCCTGGTTTTTCAACTGGGCAGAGCCAATCAGCCACCCCCATTTTTGCTGGGTTAGCATAGTTAGTAAGAACCAAAGCAAACCTGATTAACTGGACAGGGACTCCTGTGCCTGGCTTGCTGAGGAGAGTAGGCAGATGTTGCTGATACAGAGTCAAAGAATCTGTGGGTAACTGATCCAACACAGAATCTAAGAGTCAGGATATTGGAGACAAAATTGCATCTGGTTTGTGGTCAAAACAGCAGGAATCTGAATCTCTATAGTGTGGACTTTGAGCAAATCACTCAATTACTTTATGATTCAGTTTCCTGTGACCTTGAGCAAAACACTCGATTTCTCTCAGATTTGGCTTCCTGTGAAAAATCAGAATATGAAGTTGTTGTGAGGATTAAATGAGATCAACTATGTGAAAGTGCTTTATGGTCTGCAAAGTGTTATATAAACATACGGCATTATGAATTTTGGGTTACGGTCTTGGAAACATTATGATTAAGCAATGGTTTTTATGAGTTTCTGAAAGCAGGTGAGTCATGAACATTGTGTGTGGAGAGGATGAGCCATTTACTAGCTCAACACTAATTCAAAGGTTTATTATTGGCATACTAGGTGCCAAGAGTGTTTTAAGTGCTAGAGATATGCTGTGAAAAGAACAGGTTAAAAATTCCTGTCCTCGTGGGCAGGATGAATGATAAGCAGACTAGTAAAACCAAAGGAGGGCCGCAAAAATTCCCTAGTGTAAAATCAGGGGTTCCATTATTGTGAAGTTAATGTAGGATATTTTTTGGTTGATAATATAAAGATAATGAGACGGGGAATTCCCTGGTAGTCCAGTGGCTAAGACTTCAGGCTCCCAATACTGGGGAGCGTGGGGGAGGGTGGGAAGAGGGTGGGTGGGAAGAGGGTGGGTGGGCAGGGTACGATTCCTATCAGGATTTAGACCCCACAAGCAGTAACTGAGTTTGCATGCCATGACTAAAGATCCCACAGGCTACAACTAGCCCCAGCACAGTCAAATAAATAAAAATAAATATTTAAAAAAGATAATGAAATACAGTATCAATAGACAGAGAACTGAGGAAATCATTGTCAGGAGAAGGTCGCATCCAAACTCCTCTTATCTCCCTGCCCACAAGAACTTTAGCTGGTTAAGAACTGAGCAGAGGCTGGGAGCCAAGTGTTTTATAGCTGGCATTCGTGTAAATAGTTTGAGAAGATATGTCTTAGAGAAAAGCAACACAGGGAAGGGAAATAGGGAGGGCCGTGGTTGATGAGAAGGGAGGATGGTCAGGATGGCTCACTGAGAAGGCAGCCTCTGAGCAGAGGCCTGAACAAGGGGAGAGAACCATCCACACGACATCTGGGGCATCCCATGCTTATCGGAAGGACAGTGAATGGAAGACCCTGAGAGGGGAGCAGGCCCAGTGTGAGTGAGAGACAGCAAGGTACCAGTGAGCTTGTGTGAAGTGATGAGAGAGGGGAAGAGCAAGTAAAAGGCAGCACCGGAGGGAATGGGGCCATATATTAGGGGCTATGAAAGATGCTGGATTTTACTTTGGGTGAGATGGTAAAGCATTGAAAGATGTTGAGCAGAAGAGTAACATGATCGGAAGGTTCTGACAGGCTCACCCAGGCCACTGTGTAGAATACTGATTACAGGGAACAAAAGCAGAAGCAGAGAGACCAGAAGGAAACAAGCTATTGAAATAACCCTGAGGAGAGGGATACAGTGACTTGGACCAGGGTGGAACCAGTGGTGGTCAGAAGGGGATGAACTTGAAATACATTTTGAAGGTAAGACCAACAGGATTAGCTGACAGATTGGATGTGGGTGTAAGAGAAAGTCATATATGCAGAATGACTCTAAAGGTTTTGGCCTGAACGATCAGAAGGGCCAATTGACTTTTTACTAACATGGGGGTGAGTAGGGGTGAGTGGGGTTGGTTTGAGAAGTCAAGGATAACTTTTCTATTTCTCTTCTGATTCTGTTAAGTGTGGAAGTTCAAATTTAATGAGCAAAGTGAAAATCACTCAGTCATGTCCAACTCTTTGTAACCCCATTGTAGCCTGCCAGGCTCCTCTGTCCATGGAATCTCCAGGCAAGAATACTGGAGTGGATAGCCATTCTCTTCTCCAGAGGATCTTCCCAACCCAGGGATCAACCCAGCTCTCCTGCATTGCAGGCAGATTTTTTTTACTGTCTGAGCCACTAGGGAATCCCAAGAATACTGGAGTGGGTGGCCTATCCTTTCTCCAGGGGATCTTCCCAACCCAGGAATCAAACCTGGGTCTCCTGCATAGTAGGCAGGTTCTTTACCAGCTGAGCTACCAGGGAAGCCCAGGTAAATGAGTAAAGGTGGAGAAAGAAAATAGCCAGTTAAATTAAAATGGCATTCCAAGGGTAAGTTGAAGCTCTAGGTGCAAAAATAGAAGGGCAGGAGATAGGTCTACCTAGCAAGCTTGCTAGAAGCAGGCAAAGGGAGATACCTGGGTTGAGGAGTTGGGAGGAGCCAGGGTTTGGGATAACACGACAAAGACTTGCATCTTGCTGCTGTAATTGTCCATTACTGGGGCACAGGAGGGAGTGTCGGGTGAAAACTGGGTGGTGGACAATAACGTCTCAGTAAGTCATAGGATGTGTGAGGGAAGAGCAAGCAAGAATTTCAGCAAAGACAATCCAGTGGTCTTGGGATGGGGGAGGAACTGACTGCATATCTTGAGGGAAAGGGTTCAATTGAGAGCATGTCGTCCATGTGGCATGAAAGCCAATATATTTTTTAGGTGCTTTTCCTCACTGCCCCATCTGATCTATTTTTTGAGTTCTGTAGGTTCTACTTCCAAAGTATTTCTTGGATCTGTCCACTTCTATTGGTTTCCACTGCTAATACTCTAGTCTAGGTGACTAAAATCTCTTCCCGTTACTATCGCAACAGCCTCCTAAATGTTTCTCCATGTTTATCCTTGTCTCTTTGTAATCTATTTCCCACATAGATATAGGAGGGAACTTATTAAAATGTCAATCAGCTCTTGATAGTTTCCTTAAAATTCCTCACTGACTCCCCATTGCCCTTAGAATAAATAATAGTGATGAAGCTAGCACATCTATGATACACACTGGACCTCCACTAAGAACATTATGTGTAGAAATTTGCTTAATATTCAACCCTCTGAGGCAGGTACTGTTATTATAAATGTATCAAATGAGGAAGCTGAGGCACTGAAAGGCAATTCTGTCAAAAGGCCCACCCTAACCTGTTTTCCCAGAAGGCAGAGACTAAAGTAAATGCATATGTCCCACCACTTAACTAGAGAGTGCACCCTCAGGAAGCAGGAGTGAAGTCGGGTCAGGAGGAAGTGATGGGGCTACTTCTAGTATCCAGTCTACTGATGGCTTGATCATGCCTGAACAACTCTGAGAAGCTGTGTGAGGGCATCCCTGGTGGTCCAGTGGTTAAGGATCTGCCTGCCAATGCAGGGGACGTGGGTTCAATCCCTGGTCCAGGAAGATTCCACAAGCCAAGGAGCAATTAAGCCCATGTGCCATAGCTACTATGAGCTACAACTACTAAAGCCCATGCACTCTAGAGCGGGAGCTCTGCAACAAAGGGTGGCCCCCACTTGCTGCAACTAGAGAAAGCCCGAGCACAGTGATGAAGACCCAGTGTAGCCAAAATGAAATAAAATAAAAGACATAGTTATTTGGCATGAGTGAAGGCAAAGTGATTATCACAATAAATTTGGTTAAAATCCATTACCACACACAGTTAGAATTTTTTTTCCTGTGATAAGAACTTTTAAGATTATTCTTTGAGGAAGCTTTAAATATGCAACATAGTACTGTTAACTATAGTCCCCCTGCTGTACATTACATCCCCAGGACTGATTTATCTTATATCTCTAAGTTTTTACCTTTTAACTGAAAGCATGTAACTCAGATTGGGTCATGAATTCAAACACTGGGACTTGAAACCAGCCAAAACCCATAATGGGACTTCAACCCAAGGTGTCTTAACTGAGATCACACCTGGCCTCAGGACTTAGCGAAGCCCAGGTTCTTGATATCTCATGGCAGGAAGAATTCAGTGAGAGACAAAGTGACAGATAAGAAGTGGAGAAACACATTCCACAGAGAGAGTGTGGGCCATCTCAGAAGCTGGGAGTGGCACTATAGGGTATGGGGTTGTCAGGTTTTATAGGGATGGGTTATTTCATAGACTAGTGAGTAGGAGGAGTATTTCAGCTGTTTGGGGGAAGGGGTGGGGATTTCCAGGTTTGGGGCCATCACCCACTTCTTGGTGGTTGGCCTTGGAACTGTCATGGCACCTATCGGGTGTGTTATTTAGCCTGCTGATGTGTTGCAGTGAACACACAGGTCTAGTGGAAGTTGACTTGTCCACAACCTTGAGCCCAGTTGGTTCTAGTCAGTTTATGTCATGTCTTCTGCCTGTGTCATTATTTTAAAGGTTGTGCTTGTTGTCCCCTTCCCTCCTCTTTCATAACCACCTGCGCCCATTTTACCGACCTTTCTCACCTCCCACCTCTGGCAACCACCAAAGTCTTCTGTCAATTGATGAGATCTTTTAAATATTTAAAAAAATTTTTAAGACTTCATTTAAGTAAAATCACACAATATTTTAGTTGGCTAAAAGCTAAAAAGTCTGAGTTCATTAGGTAAACTTAACTTGTTCTACCTATCAGAAACACAATTTAGATCCAAATATTTTAGATAAACCAGTAAATTCTATATTGTTTGTATGTAACTCACATATAAAGCTTTTTAATGACTGCTATAAGATCTCTATTTGTGTCTGTCTGAATGTTTATGTCTACATATGTATATTTTGTGTATGTGATTTTCTACTTATGGATGATATTGCCAAAATTCATAAAAAAGCTCTGCTTTAATTGGTTTAAAAAGGAATACTTAAATAAGTATTCAACCCAAATTGGTTGAATTTTTTTTTCAAGTCCATGTGATCTCAGATAATGTATGGTAATAAGACTAGTTTAATATTGCTGGTTAAAGAAAAAAAAAGTTGTGTCCTGAAATTTGTTGGCATTAAATATCATGCAGACATACAATTTTCTTACACTTGTGTTTTTTAGTCCAATGAGAGTATGTTATCTCTAAAGCATATGTTTAATACTTAGTTTCTTTACTCCCATGACTTTTAATATTTTCCTAACAGGCATGTTATAAAATTTGTTAACAAGAAAACAACTTTAGATGAAATTTTCATGAACAATTCAAGCATAATTGTTAGCAATATGTGTGTTAAATGGAAGTGAATAACAAGTTTTTACATGAGCCTTTCTGCTTAAGAATATTTTCCAAAATCTTTTGGGTATCTTAAAACTTTGAAGTTACACTCAATTAAGTTAAATGATGGACATTCTTTGATTATCTAAAATCATTTCCAAATAAGATAAAATACCAAACCTTAATTTGCTAAACATTTAGTTTAATTTTATTTACTTTGGCCTCGCTGTAGACCAACTTAGGATATTAGGGTCTGTCAAAAATATACTATTTTATCATATTGAAAAACTTTACTATGAAGAAACAGATGCCTCCAAAAATTATCAAATTGCTATATTCATAAATTTTCTAATTTAACATAGAATGCTATTATATACATATATATATATATATAAAACACACAGTTCACAATTGCTTACTTCCTTGCTTTCCCTGGAAATTAAGGTTACCAAGGATTAAGAATTCTAATCAACATATGTAAGTTAGCTATTAGGAATAATAAAAATTAAGGGGAAACTCCTGTGTGCAAAGTATGCAAGAAAAATAAAGCAGGATGTGAGACATGAAGGATGCTTTTTTAAGAAAAAGGAGAGTAATTTTATCCTAAAGTATTCGTTTAAGGTTATTTAAAAGTTGTTTCAGATGAGAAAGAGGAAAATAAAGGGCAAAAACCTAGACAGATACATTAGTCGTTCGGTCATGTCCAACTTTATGACCCCGTGAACTGTAGCCTGCCAGGCTCCTCTGTCCATGGAATTCTCCAGGCAAGAATACGGGAGTGGGTTGCCATTCCCTCTCCAGGGGATCTTCCTAACCTTAAGATTGAACCCAGACCTCTTCATTGCAGGCAGATTGTTTACCATTTATAGGAGGTTTAAAAGGAAAGAGAAAGAAGGTCTTTTCTCACATGATTAAGCTGGCCGAAAGTATTCATCATAAGGTTTTAAAAAAATTTTAATGTCAATAGTCTACTGATACAGAACTGGAGTTTGATTACTGGCCTGTTCTTAATATGATACTGTAACAAGTTTTTCTTTACCTGTTGAGTGGTTTAGTGGTAAAAACAAAATCCGCCTACCAATGCAGGAGACCAAGAAAAAGGCATGAAGCTTTCATGCTCCATCATTTCACCTCGCTCAGCAGCTCCCAGCCCCACTGAAGGTTTGCTGTCATCTGCAGAGCCATTGTTCAGCCTGGGTCCCTTCCAAACTAATGAGGAAAGTGAGTGACATGAACATGCAAGAGGTGGCCCGAAGCACAGGGCAAGGAATGACATAGGAACCTTCAACTCACATTCAGAGGCTTTTTCTTTACAGTATTGGTTCGTTTGTGCTTCCCAGGTGGCTCAGCAGTTAAGAATCTGCCTGCCAAGGCAAGAGACACTGGTTCAATCCCTGGGTCAGGAAGATCCCCTGGAGAGGAAAATGGCAGCCGAACTCTGAATTTCCCATTCTTGCCTGGGAGAAATCCCATGGACAGAGGAGCCTGGAGGGCTCCCATCCATGGGGTCGCAAAAGAGTCAGACACCTCTTAGTGACTAAACAACAATAATCTGCCTAGGAAACAAAGATTTTGTCTGATCAAAATAATTTTCTATGCTTTGTATTGTCTGTACTATGTTTTTGATTACTTAGGAATACAGACTTCTAAATACTGGAAGTTCTAAGTTGTGTCTTTTCTTTTAACAGTCATGTGACATGTATTTATTTTTGAAATCTTTTATTGTCACTTTGGTTATCTTTTATTTTTAATATTATTTATTTCTTTGGGTGTACCAGGTGTGTGTTTCAACACTCGGGGTCTTTAGTTGCAGGATCTTTTTTTTTTTCTTTTTCAGTTGAGGCATGCGGGATCTAGTTCCCTGACCAGGGATCCAATGCAGGCCCCCTGCATTGGAAGTGCAGAGTCTTAGCCACTTAAGTCCAGTGGCCCAGGGGTTAGGGACCCCTGCTATAATGAACTTTCATCAGATTTTTAACCATGGGCATTTTAAAGTTTGTCATTCACACACAAAGAATGTCTCACACTTATTGGTTCTGGAAGTGGTGGCAGTCAACTACAAGTGAAAATGCTTCACCTCAGGGAGATTCACAGAAAAGAGCCTGATGAGGACTCAGGAGAGCAGGTTTCTGATAACACAAAAACCATGACACTGGACTGGGTAAAAATTCAAAAACTCTAATGGAGCCTTATGGTCAGGCCACCCAGGATGGCTGTTCTCTTGCTCTCAGTACATTCCCTGTTCCACCAATTTCTGCTTCACCTACACTCTTTGCACATAACTGACCTTAGTATATACTTGCTTCAGGCCTCCCGCTAGTGATTGTTCTTATCAAAGAGGTGGGGAAGGGGCATGCCCATTTGCTGATCTCCCTGGTAACTAATAAGCCAACCTGACATCAGTTCTTCCTACATATGGCAATCTCTCCTTTCCCTGCCAAGAGCGAAGACCTCCAACCATGTCCTCCCTGCCATCCCCCACACATGACGGGATGTTGCTCCAGGACCTTGCTTCAGGCATGTAACTTTCCGCCATCCACTAAGTCATTGATGTCTCTGTAACTGACACAGGTCTCTTTCTTCTGTCTTAAACCTGGGCAAGTATAGGCCTTATAGGCCTGTGGGATGCAGCCCAACAGAGAACCTGATGAATTGTTAAAACCACTAGCCCCAAATCAAGCAAAGCAAGAGTAATTTCCTGGGGCTGAATGAACTGATAAGGATGATTATAATTTTTTTGGCCTTTTTGTTTGAAACATCACTGGTTCTTTAACGTTTCATTTTTCAGATTTAAGGAACCACTTTTCTTTTTTAAGCTATGTTTAACTCACAGAAATATGTTAAAGTATGCTTTGTGAATAAAGATGAAATATTTACTTTTTTCTTTCTACCAGATCCCTCATGAATTTGGAAGCTCTTATTAAATGTTCTCATTTTCATGATAATATAATTATTTGTTATATAAAAATATATGTTCAATAAGAATTGTTGTTCTGGGAAAGTACCTGGCAGTACAGTGGTTAGGACTCCACACTTCCACAGCAGGTGGCATGGGTTCCATCTCTGGTTGATCCCTGAACAGAGAACTAAGACACCAGGCAGCCAAAAAAAAAAAACCCAAAAAATCTATTGTGTTTATTAATAGGACACAGTTTGAAACATTGGTTATATCACCAAGGCTTTCATTGGAGTGGTGAATTTGAGAATGATGTGCATAAAATCAGATATGACCAGAAAGCTTTAAGAACTAAGGCTCACTGTATGGAATCCATACTTACAATGCCCTCTTAGAATACCCACCTGGCTTATAGGCTTCCTGGTCTTACAGGTAAGTGAGAAAGATTACTTCCTAATGGACGCAGGAGGCTTAAAATACATTGGGAAACCTAAGAAAGAAGGAATGTGCCAAATCTATAGGTACTGAAGATGAAGACTGATAATAAATTCTTGACTTGGCAGCCTACCCTCAAAAGGCATTTAAAAATCTAATCTGAGTTCCCTTATCTAAAGTTCCAGCAAAGGAGACTTAAGAGAGCCTAAATTAGTTCAGCTCAGTTGCTCAGTTGTGTCGAACTATTTGTCACCCCATGGACTGCAGCACGCCAGGCCTCCCTGTCTATCACCATCTCCCAGAGTTTACTCAAACTCATGTCCATCCAGTCGGTGATGCCTTCCATCCTCTGTTGTCATCTTCTCCTCCCAACTTCAATCTTTTCCAGCATCAGGGTCTTTTCCAGTGAGTTAGTTCTCCACATCAGGTGGCCAAAGTATTGAAGTTTTAGCTTTAGCATCAATCCTTCCAATGAACACTCAGGACTGATTTCCTTTAGGATGGACTGGTTGGATCTCCTTGCTGTCCAAGGGACTCTCAAGAGTTTTCTTCAACACCACACTTCAAAAGCATCAATTCTTCGGAGCTCAGCTTTCTTTATAGTCCAACTTTCACATCCATACATGACTACTGGAAAAACCATAGCTTTGACTAGACAGACCTTTGTTGGCAAAGTAATGTCTCTGCTTTTTAATATGCTGTCTAGGTTGGTCATAACTTTCCTTCCAAGGAGCAAGCATCTTTTAATTTCATGGCTGCAATCACCATCTGCAGAGATTTTGGAGCCCCCAAAAATAAAGTCTCTCACTGTTCCCACTGTTTCCCCAACTATTTGTCATGAAGTGATGGGACCAGATGCCATGATCTCGGTTTTCTGAATGTTGAGCTTTAAGCCAACTTTTTCACTCTGCTCTTTCACTTCCAAAGGAGGTTCTTGAGTTCCTTTGCTTTCTGCCATAAGGGTAGTGTCATCTGCATATCTGAGGTTATTGATACTTCTTCCGGCAATCTTAATTCCAGCTTGTGCTTCATCCAGCCTGGTGTTTGCCACGATGTACTCTGCATGTAAGTTAAATAAGCAGGGTGACAATATACAGTCTTGAAGTACTCCTTTCCCAATCTGGAACCAGTCTGTTGTTCCATGTCCAATTCTAACTGTTGCTTCCTGACCTGCATACAGATTTCTCAGGAGGCAGGTAAGATGATCTGGTATTCTCATCTCTTGAGATTTCCACAGTTTGTGGTGATCCACACAGTCAAAGGCTTTGGCATAGTCAATAAAGCAGAAATAGTTGTTTTTCTGGTACTCTGATTTTTTGATGATCCAACAGATGTTGGCAATTTGATCTCTGGTTCCTCTGCCTTTTCTAAGTCCAGCTTGAACATCTGGAAGTTCACAGTTCATGTACTGTTGAAGCCTGGCTTGGAGAATTTTGAGCATTACTAGCATGTGAGATGAGGGCAATTGTGTGGCAGTTTGAATATTCTTTGGCATTGCCTTTCTTTGGGATTGGAATGAAAATTGACCTTTTCCAGTCTTGTGGCCACTGCCGAGTTTTCCAAATTTGCTGGCATATTGAGTGCAGCACCTTCACAGCATCATCTTTTAAGATTTGAAATAGCTCAACTGTAATTCATCACCTCCACTAACTTTGTAGTGCTGCTTCCTAAGGTCCACTTGACCTTCTATTCCAGGATGTCTGGCTCTAGGTGAGTGATCACACCATCATGATTATCTGGGTTATATAGATCTTTTTTTGTGTAGTTCTTCTGTCTACTGTTGCCACCTTTTCTTCATATCTTCTGCTTCTGTTAGGCCCATACCATTTCTGTCCTTTATTGTGCCCATCTTTGCATGAAATATTCCCTTGGTATCTCTAATTTTCTTGAAGAGATCTCTAGTCTTGGACCAAATAGGTCCAAGATGGCAGAGGAACCAACTTCCACTAGACCTAGAGCCTCAGTATACACACACAGTAACATCAGCAAGCTAAATGCCACTCCTTCAGGCACCGTGACAGTTCCAAGGCTAACTATAAAGATCAAAATGTGGGTGATGGCCCAGTTCCTAGAAATCTCTGCCCCTTCCTTGAAATAGTTAGAATACTTCTCCCACTTATTAGCCTATGAAATTACCCAGCCCATGAAAATAACCACACCATATTTTGATGCCACTCTTGCCTTCTGAGATGGTGCATACTGTCTGTGGAGTGTGTTTCTCTCTAAATAAATCCACTTCTTACCTGTCACTTTCTCTCTCACTGAATTCTCTCTGTGATAAGACATCAAAAACGTGAACAATGAGTCCTGAGACCAGGTAAGGGATCTCAGTTAAAAGATTTTGGGTTTAAGTCCTAATCTGGGTTACACTGTTTCAATTCTAGAGAAAGAAATTCTTTTACAATGAAAAATAGAGCACATCCTTATGGGTGGTTGGATTCTAACCATGTTTACTCTTTTCATGCTTTTTTCACCTCTTAGTAAACAGGCTCCTGCTATTTTCTACATTTTGTCAGTAATTAAGATCTCTAATTTATCTCCCACCTTTCTTATTTAGCATCACTGAGAATGAAAATCTGACTATCTGAATCTTCATTAGAACTGTCTAAAAGCAGACCTTCGTACCTGCCCCCTGAGAAACCTGTATGCAGGTCAATAAGCAACAGTTAGAACCGGACATAGAACAACAGACTAGTTCATAACTGGGAAAGGAGTATGTCAAGGCTATATATTGTCACCTTGCTTAACTTACATCATGAGAAATGCCAGGTTGGATGAATCACAAGCTGGAATCCAGATTGCCAGGATAAATATCAGCAACCTCAGATATGCAGATGATACCACTTAGTGACAGAAAGTGAAGAGGAACTAAAGCCTTTTGATGAAGGTGAAAGAGGAGAGTGAAAAAGCTGGCTTAAAATTCAACATTGAAAAAACTAAGATCATGGTGGCTAATCCCATCATTTCATGGAAAATAGATAGGAGTAAAGGAGAAACAGTGGCACAGTTTATTTTCTTGGGCTCCAGAATCACTGTGGACGGTGACTCCAGCCACAAAATTAAAAGACACTTACTCCTTGGAAGAAAAGCTGTGACAAACCTAGACAGCATGTTAAAAACCTAGACAGAGTATTAAAGAAAAGAGACATCATCTTGACAAAAAAAAAATGTATGTATAGTTAAAGCTATGGTTTTTCCAGTAGTCATATATGGATGTGAGAGTTGAACCATAAAGAAGGCTGAGTACCAAAGAACTGATGCTTTGTGGTGCTGGAGAAGACTCTTGAGAGTCCCTTGGACAGCAAGAAAATCAAAGCAGTCGATCCTAAAGGAAACCAGTCCTGAATTTTCATTGGAAGAACTGATGCTGAATCTGAAGCTCCAACACTTTGGCCACCTGACGTGAAGAGCCAACTAACTGGAAAAGACCCTGATGATGGGAAAGATTGATAGCAGGAGAAGAAGAGGGCAACACAGGATGAGATGGTTGGAGTGCATCACTGAATCAATGGACACAGGTTAGAGCAAACTCCTGGAGACAGTGAAGGACAGGGAAACCTGGAGTTCTGAAGCTCATGGGGTCAGAAAGAGTGGGACACAACTTAGTGACTGAGCAACAACAACACAGGGGCTCTGCAAGCTAATGTCAGACCCTTTCATGCTTTGCTCTGAAAACAATAACCATGACTGTGACACTGATATACATGCCATCACCAAAGACATTCAGACTGCAAACTAGGAAATTGGCAGTAAGATTGCGACAGTCATCCTCTCTCCATCATCTAACCATGCTTGAGCCCAACATCTAGAAATAATTTTACTTCTTTTCTAGTCCTCAAAACTGGGTTTATAATTTGCTCTACCCATGAAACTCTGAATTTTTGGTTTTTTGCTTTAATATAAATGGTTTTCACTGGATGTGCTCAGTCGTTCATTCATGTCTGACTCTTTGTGACCCCATGGACTGTGGCCTGCCAGGCTCCTCTGTCCATGGAATTTTCCAGGCAAGAATACTGGATTGGGTTGTCATTTCCTTCTCCAGGGGAATCTTCCTGACCCAGGGCTTGAACCTGCGTCTTCTGTATTGCATATGGATTCTTTAAATCTGAGCCACCTGGGAAACTCTTTTTCCCCTGGGGGAGGAGGGTATTCAAAAGGCAGATTAAAGGGTGGCAGAATATGCTACTCCCAGATATGCCTCTTTGGAATATGAAATTTTTCGAGCTAACAAAATAGAAGATATCAAGAAGAGGTGGCAAGAATACACAGAAAAACTATATAAAAAACTATATATATTTTAAAAAACTATATTAAAAAGATCTTCATGACCCAGATAACCATGATGGTTTGATCACTCACCTAGAGCTAGACATCCTGCAATTTGAAGTCAAGTGGGCCTTAGGGAGCATCACTACAAACAAAGCTAATAGAGGTGATGGAATTCCAGTTGAGCTATTTCAAATCCTAAAAGATGATGCTGTGAAAGTGCTGCACTCAATATGCCAGCAAATTTGGAAAACTCAGCAGTGGCCACAGGACTGGAAAAGGTCAGTTTTCATTCCAATCCCAAAGAAAGGCAATGCCAAAGAATGCTCAAACTGCTGCACAATTGCATTCATCTCACACGCAAGTAAGGTAATGCTTAAAATTCTCCAAGCCAGGCTTCAACAGTATGTGAACCATGAACTTTCAGATGTTCAAGCTGGACTTAGAAAAGGCAGAGGAACCAAGATCAAACTGCCAACATCCTCTGGATCATCAAAAAAGCAATAGAGTTCCAAAAAACATCTATTTCTGCTTTGTCGACTATGCCAAAGCCTTTGACTGTGTGGATCACCACAAACTGTGGAAATCTCTTCAAGAGATGAGAATACCAGACCATCTGACCTGCCTCCTGAGAAATCTGTATGCAGGTCAGGAAGCAACAGTTAGAACTGGACATGGAACAACAGACTGGTTCCAAATTGGGAAACGAGTATGTTAAAGCTGTATATTGTCACCCTGCTTATTTAACTTATATGCAGAGTACATCATGGGAAATTCCAGGCTGGATGAAGCACAAGCTGGAATTAAGATTGCCGGAAGAAGTATCAATAACCTCAGATATGCAGATGATACCACCCTTATGGGAGAAAGCAAGGAAGAACTAAAGAACCTCTTGATGAAGTTGAAAGAGCAGAGTGAAAAAGTTGGCTTAAAGCTCAACATTCAGAAAACTGAGATCCTGGCATCTGCTCCTACCACTTCATGGCAAATAGATGGGGAAACAATGGAAACAGTGACAAACTTAATTTTTCTGGGTTCCAAAATCACTGCAGATAGTGACTGCAGTCATGAAATTAAAAGACACTTGCTCCTTGGAAGAAAAGATGATCAACTTAGACAGCATATTAAAAAGCAGAGACATTACTTTGCCAACAAAGGTCTATCTAGTCAAAGCTATGGTTTTTCCAGTAGTCATATATGAATGTGAGAGTTGGACTATAAGGAAAGCTGACCACCAAAGAATTGATACTTTTGAACTGTGGTGTGGGAGAAGACTCTTGAGAGTCCCTTGTACTGCAAGGAGATCTAACCAGTCCATCCTAAAGGAAATCAGTCCTGAGTATTCATTGGAAGGACTGATGTTGAAGGTGAAACTCCAATACTGTGGCCACCTGATGTGACGAACTGACTCATTTGAAAAGACCCTGATGCTGGGAAAGATTGAAGGTGGGAGGAGAAGGGGGATGATAGAGGATGAGATGGTTGGATGACATCACCGACTGGATGGACATGAGTTTGAGTAAACTCTGGGAGATGGTGATAGACAGGGAGGCCTGGCGTGCTGCAGTCCATGGGGTCGCAAAGAGTCGGACATGATTGAGGTACTGAACTGAACTGAAGTGAAAGGGAATTGAGAGCCAATAGCTGCAGAAAAAGCTCTTTACTTCCCCCTAACTGCCTAAAAATAGAGTAAAAAATTCCCTTTTTGTGTGGGGAATTTACAGTTAAAAAGGAAATTTCCACCTGTGAAGTCTCTCACCAGAGAAATTGCTGCACCCATAGACAAGTCTTGTCACCTGAGAGACTTATTTGCATAAGGAATCAACCCTTAGTTATCTATGGTTCCTCCCTTCCCCTTTGCATAACCTGCCTCCTCCACCCAGAAGCCAAAGCTCTTGTGGTAATAGACAGGAAGGCATAAAGCTGGCTCAAATTGTTTTCCAACTCTAGGAGACTTGAACTATGGAGGACATCACTCAGGAAACAGGAAGGAAGCAAAATCAGAAATTCCTTAGGAAGTCCAAGAAAGGAAATTTAAAGAATCTGGCACATTGTACCACATACAGTAAGTTAGATTAAGATGGTTTTTGAAACTGTGAATCTACAAACGGGTTACAGAAGTCCAAAAGTCCTGTACATATTACACAAAAATGTGCTTCTTTACATTCACATGCAAATTTCCAGACAATGATTTGTCTCACATTTAGGAAGAAATCCATAACCTCCACATGGTTAGGAAACACTGCTTACAGCAACTATGGATTATCTAGATGACATTCTCAGTTTTCAAATAAAGAAATCAACTCCCCCAAATGTTATGGGACCTGCTGAAGTTCAAACAATAAGCTAGGTGACAAGAAGAACCAGGACTCAGGTCTCTCAATTCCCAAGCCTGTATTCTTTGCTATGCCTCAATGCCTCCCTGCAAGTACGAATACCGTGCAAAGAGAAAAAAAGCTTAATTTCTTGGGAAAATGAAGAAGAAATTCAAAAAGATTAATTACAAAGGTAAAAAGCAACAGAACCATTAGGCTGAAGGAACCCCGAGGTACATCTAGTATTTCCCCAATTTCAGGAGAAACACCTCAAAATATTCTGGAATGTTTGTTTTTCAGCGTGGTTAAGGACTCTGAAAGTGAAGTTGCTCAGTCATGGCCGACTCTCTTGGACCCCATGACTCTTTGCTCAGTCATGTCGGACTCTTTGCGACCCCAGCAACTGTAGCCTCCAGGCAAGAGTACTGGAGTGAGTTGCCATTTCCTTCTCCAAGGACTGTGAAAGAAAAGACCAAAAAAATCAGTCATTCATCTGAGAAACAAAAAGAAGTAAGTTATCTGTATTCAAAACATAAGTGTGAATGAACATATATCAAAGTTATCCACACACAAAAAAATGTTAAGACTCATAAAGGCACAAGGTGACAATCTGTCGAAGTCTAAGGCTTATCTATGACATGAAGTATAAGAGCAAAGCATTATAGACATTTGATCATCTTTCACAGTGTGATCTCAAGAATAAAGGAAGTGAATGAAATCCATGCCCTCCACTCCTCATGTTCAGTAATTAATCAACTTTTGCTCAGAAAATATCAGGCTATTTGAAGGCCTACATATCTTGCACTTGCCACTAATTCTCAGACTTGGACAAGTCAACTTCTCTGGTTCTCAATTTTTTGATCTTCAGAGTCGTAAAATTTTAAAATTTTCTTTTTCTTTTTTTTTTTTTAATTTAAAAAGGGTTTTATTTGCAGGAGAGCCGGACTCGAATCAAACAAGCCAAACCCCATGTGGTCATGTGACTCCTCCTCCTCTTGCTCTGCTGCAGCTAGGGCGGACACTGCCAGGGCTCCGCCCGCGGGCACACTGGCCAGCTTGCTGATACCCTAAACAGTGACGTCCTCAGTGTTCTTTTGGTTCAGCTCACTGATGACCTTGTTGAGCCCGTCGTCATCTGCCTGTCCAGGATCTTTTCCATGTCCTTGGAGCTGGGGGAGGAATTGCCCCCACGGGTGGCAAGCAGGTAGGAGACCAGTAGCGCAGAGAAGCCTTGCACATGCGACCTCTGCAGAGTCAGGGGAGAAAGCTCAAGCTGTTTTCGATTTTAATTTAATCTTTTTGGTTACCACTCATAGTAAGATATGTTTCATATTATCTGCATGAATAAACGTATATGATTATAACTGAAACAAACTTTCCTGAAAGAGTATCGACCCTATTCAAGGCACCCTGGTATTTTTTATTATTAGACTAGGTCCTGTTTCTTTTTTTAAAAATGCAAGTTATGACCCATAAAATTGATTTCATGACCTACACATGGGTCATGGCCTACAGTTTAAAAAACATTATGAAAAACATGAAAGTCACTAGAAGCTTTTTTATCCTACTAATAAACTCTCTGTGATAACCACAGGACAACAGTAAAATCAATTTACTTGAATTTCTGTTTTCCCTCCCCACCCCCATGTTGAAGGTGATGATAGGTTGTGGTGAAGAATTACTGGTGGGAAAGGGAAAGGAGGAGATCTGAGCATCCACAAAGGGAAATTCTGCCAACAAGTAATGTAACCCTGACCCTAGAGAAAAAGACAGAAGACATTTACAACTAAATCAGAAAAGTTGTCACTGATATTTGTAAAGACTTCCCATGATCTGTTTTCAGAGCTTCTTAAGAGAATGTTTAAGAGAAGGAAGAGGCTGAGGGGATAGGAAGGAGAGAGAAGAAAAAGAAGGAAAGGAGAAAAATGGGTAAATGCTCTGTGTTGGTGGATGTCCTAACCCTTCTGACCTTCATAGGTGCTATGCTCAGCTCTCATGAGAAACACCCTCTGTACGTGAGAATGAGGATCTTCTGAGTCACGTCTGTGACCCCCACTGCTAGAGCACTCCTTTTAAACCCTTAATACAAATCTGATCATTATATTTCTGCATAAAGTTCTTCAGAATGACCTGCACCCTTCAGCATGGCACACAAGCCATCCATAATCGATCACATCTGATCATACATCCCCCCTCCCTGGCCCCCCTCCCCAACATCATCAGTTACATCAAGTCCCTGGAGTTCCCCAAGGTCCCTTATCATGCCTCTAAGTGTTTTTTTCAACTCTTTCCTCTTTTTAGAATGCTTGTAAGAGCTTACCTCTCCAGGTCCTTCAAGTCTCAGTGTATACGTCCTCTCTCCATCATTACCCACCTGGTCTGTTCTCTAACACTGTGCTTACCCCAATCACAGATGCTAAGGCCATGTATTGCAATATGTTTATCTTCCCCCTAGACCATGATGTCCCTAAGAGCAGGGATCATTTCCACCCTATTCAGGGGTGAACAGTGCCCAGCACATAGTAGAAATTCCACAGATATTTGTTAACTTAATGAATATGAATAATGAAGGACTTTCTTGTGTTCTACCTGTTTCGAATGCTGAGAATGAGTGAAAGCTCTGAAATTCAGTGATGATGCTTGCCAGTCAAGTGTAATCAGATTAAGTAGGTAATCCTCCAGTCTTCCAACAAAGCCTTAGCTAAATTTTTACATAAAAGTAAACTGTGAGCTATCTCTGGTTTAAAAAGATAATAATTAATCAGAATGGGAACATGAAAATTGAGATAATGATGTCTTAAAACAGTCCCTGCAAAAAAGTTGGCAATTAAAAGTGGAAAGAAGTCAGAAAACTGCAGTGGAGAGTTACCAGGTTTTAGAAAATTTAGCATTTCAGCTATATCCCCCTTTTTAATGGTAAACAGATAAATTTTGCTATGGTAAAAATCATATGTGTGAAAGAAAGCAAAAGACCTTTAAAACTTAAGCTGTAATCCTACTTTGATTGTTAAGAGAGTACAATTTTACTAAGATGATAAATCCTTGGTGTGAGGAATAAGTAATGTGGAATCAGGATAATTAACTTTTGAATATGGTAAATAAAATAAGAGAGAGTAAGTTAAAATTAACAAAGGAAAAATTAGAGCAACAAGGATAATGAATGTTAGACCAAGGAAGGAAAAGAATAAAATATCTAAATATTAGAAAATGAACAGGACTTTGCTGGTGGTCCAGTGGTTGGGAATCTGCCTGCCAATCCTGGGGACATGGATTCAATCCCTGTTCCGGGAGGATCCTACATGCCAAGGAGCAACTAAGCCTGTGCACCACAACTTGCCAGGTCTGTGCTCTAGAGCCTGTACGCCACAACAAGGGAAGCCACCGCAATGAGAAGCCCATGTACTTCAACAAAGAGTAGCCCCCTCTTACCAAAACTGGAGAAAAGCCTGAGCACAGCACTGAAGACCAGCTCAGCCAATACATAAATAAATAGAAAGCAGCCTTTAAAAAAAAAAAGAAAATGAACAGAAGTGAGCCCAACAAAAGCCCAAAATAAGGAGTAAAAACAGATCATGATTCTAGAGCAGCCAGGCAGACCCATTGGAATTGAAATCATCTTAGATCTGGTGTTTTAACAGGAAACACAAGAAGATAGCTAGGAAGTAAAAAAACATGCTTCCACTAAATTGCTGATAAAATGCAGGTAAGGGACTATAAAAGCCCAGGGATGTGGCTTAAATCTCCTTGCCTCTGTGACACACAGGATATCTCAATTAGATGATGATTTCTTTTCATTTCCTAAAGAATAAAGGAACTGAATAAAGTAAATGCATTTATTGGTCAACAGAGAAAATAAAGAAGTCAGATGCCAGAAGTATTTCTCAGTAATTCAAATTCAAATTCTGATCCTTGGGGAACTCTTTGAAAAAGATCTATGAGCACATGAAAAAATACCAGTAAAGTTGCATGAATTCATGAGGATAATTCAAGATACTGATACGCTTATACTTCCATTTTTGTTGGGGTTTCATCCTAAAAATTACAGATGGCTATCTGTTAATGACTGATTTTGGAAATTTTTTGACCTGTATACCTTATCAAAAGCTTCTACAATGAAAATGTACTACTTCATCACAATAGTAAGGAAGAAAAATCCCCTGACTTCCAAAAAATCTGAGTCGAATAACATCTAAAAATTTGTCTTTTTTGATCTTTTGTGATAGAAATATGAACTCAACTGCTAAGCCATCTCCAAAAGCTTCTGCTCTCTTTCTCCCCATCAACTCAAATGATTACTCAGATAATCTCTAGGAAATCAGAAGAGCATCAAATCCAAACTCTTGAACTAGAACTCAGAGGACACCATGCCAACAGCAGCGATGGCTTTCATAATGGTTGCTTCTGGGCAGAGGTGAACTTTTATTGTTGTTACTTGACAATAAGTAATCAAGTATGGTTAGGAGATTTTTAACAAATTTAGTTATTGACTGTATTATTACCAATTTCCTTGGCTCAAAAAACAGAAACCAACTCAGCTTAGACCTCTCTTTTTTTAAGTGGGTTTATTTTTAAGCACAGAGAAAACTCATATAGACACTACTCGATCCCGCTCATGGGAGCTGAGGATAAGAATTGGTAAGCTGTCAGCCTGGAAGTCATGCCCTGTAAGTCCTGGAGCCCATGGCCACACTTCTTTGCTTTTTTTCCTGAATATCTGCCCCTATGCTTATCTTTGCAGATCAGATCCCTGTACTTATTCAGTATTTCTGCTCTTCTATGATTTTGGCCGGCACCTGGCTTTTTGTAGCCCATAGAGCTGACTCCGAGGATGGTGCTACATAACAGATAGGTCCCTCAATTAACACAGACTCTGAGAGACCCAGTTCCACATTGGTTCCAAGAGAAGCTACCGATGGTCTCAGCTTGAGGGAGGTATACATACATCCCTCTTCCAGGAAGAGGGACCAGCACACGTTGTATCCATGTGGCCACTTAGGTTCACCTCTTCCCCAGAGGCTTTTCTGGAGCTCATTTTCAAAGAAAGGGACTTTGTGCTAAAATGCATCCAAAATGTATGTATTATGTTTTACTGTGCAACTTTGGATGAATCATTGTGTTTAGTAATGCGATGAACCTGTTGCTAGTTTTTCCTTGCCTCTCCCCACCTGGTCACCACACATCCCATCATTCCTTGCTTTGACTGCCAAGAGCCCCAGTCCCAAACTTTTGCTCACAACTGCTAAGCCATCTCCAAAAGCTTCTGCTCTCTTTCTCCCCATCGGCAGTATTATTCCTCTTTCAGCCTGCTCTTTCTTTGCTGAAAGACAGCTGATTCATACTAAAGTAGTTACTACTGATGAAGTAACTTTACAGCAAGCCGTTCATCTTCTCAGTGACTTCATTTACTTAATCTCTAAAACTGACAGGGCTTGCATTGACTCTTAAGTAATTTTCTAGTATAATACAACTTTTTAACTTCCAAAGATTCCCCCCCAACAAGGCTATTTGCATTTTTAAAGAGCATTCTAAATGACAATAATAGTTAACATCCATTTAGTGTTTATTATATGCCAGACACTTTTCTAAGAGTTTTACACATAGTAATTACTTTAATCCCTGATAGCACAGCTGGTAAAGAATCCACCTGCAATGCAGGAAACCTGGGTTTGATGGGAAGATCCCCTGGAGAAGGGAACAGCTACCCACTCCAGTGTTCTAGCCTGGAGAATTCCATGGACTATATAGTCCATGGGGTCATAAAGGATCAGACATGACTGATTGACTTTCACTTCACTCATTTTACAATAACCCAGGTAGTTTGTTGTTGTTCAGTCACTAATTCACGTCTGATTCTTTGTGACCCCATGGAATGTAGCCTGCCAGGCCCCTCTGTCCAAGGGATTTCTCAGGCAAGACTACTGAAGTAGTTTGCCATTTCCTTTTCCTGGTGATCTTCCTGGACCAGGGATCAACCTATGTCTCCTGCATTGGCAGGCAGATTTTTTACCACTGAGCCACCAGGGAAGCCCACCTAAGTAAAAGAGTGTATTAATTAAGAATATTTTAACGATGATAAGGGTAACAAATGAAAATTATAAACCTTAAACAAAATTCTAGCTTATTTCCCCTCTCACAAGCCAGTATAGGTTCTGATCTGTGGGTGGTTTTCTCCCATTTGGTTCAGGAAACCAGGCTTCCCTCTACCCTTCTTCAGCTTTGCCATCTCCTAGATCTGTTTTATCTGCTTTCAAATGTAGAAGGAAAAATTATGGACAAGCTATCCACATCTTAAAGAGTCTGGCCCAGAAGTGACATGCCTCACTCCCACTCATACTTTATTGGTGAGAATTAGCCTCAAGGCAACAGCAGAATGCAAAGGAGATTAAGCAATATTGTCTCAAATATGACAGTCATTTCTCAAAAACTCTTTTTCATCATTCCTAATACACATTTTTTTTTGACATTTTAACATATCTTTGATAGGAATGCATTGTTCAGTAACTCAGCTGGTAAAGAATCCACCTGCAATACAGGAGACCCCAGGTTGATTCCTAGGTTGGGAAGATCCGCTGGAGAAGGAATAGGTTACCTACTCCAGTATTCTTGGGATTCCCTAGTGGCTCAGCTGGTAAAGAATCCACCTGCAATGCAAGACTTGGGTTTGATCCTTGAGTTGGGAAGATCCCCTGGAGAAGAGAATGGCTGCCCACTCCAGATTCTGGCCGGGAGAATTCCATGGACTGTATAATCCATGGCATTGTGAAGAGTTGGACATGACTGAATGACTTTCACTATGTTTAGTTGGAAGCATTTTTTTCTATCTTAGTAATACATAAAATTGTGTATTTGACAACCAATGAAATCTCAAGTTAGATGAAATTCACTGTATAATGTGGAAGAGGGGGCTGATATTTTGGCTCTTCCTCAGTCTGCCATTCTTTTCACCAAATATTCATGTGCACCCATCTTGTTGAGTTTTAACAACTCAACATTTAAAAAACTAAGATCATGGCATCTGGTCCCATCACTTTATAGCAAGTAGAAGGAAAAAGTGGAAGCAGTGACAGATTTTAGTTTCTTGGGCTCCAAAATCACTGTGGATAGTGACTGCAGTTATGAAATTAAAAGATGCTTGCTCCTTGGAAGGAAAGCCATAACAAACCTATGCATAAACCTCTGCATATTAAAAAGCAGAGACATTACTTTGCTGGCAAAGATCCTTATAGTCAAAGCTATGGTTTTTCCAGTAGCCATGTATGGATGTGAGAGTTGGACCATAAAAAGGCTGAGCACCAAAGAATTGATGCTTGCATATTGTAGTGCTAGAGAAGACTCTTGAGAGTCCTTTGGACTGCCAAGAAATCAAACCAGTCAATCCTAAAGGAAATCAACCCTGAATATTCATTGTAAGGATTGTTGCTGAAGTTAAAGCTCTACCACTTTGGCCAGTTGATTGAAGAGTCAACTCATTGGAAAAGACCCTGATACTGGGAAAGACTGAAGGAGAAAGGAGAAGAGGACTGCAAAGGATAATATGAATCGATAGCATCACTGACTCAATGGACATGATTTTTGAGCAAACTCCAGGAGACAGTGAAGGACAGAGGAGCCTGGTGTACTGCAGTCCATGGGGTTGCAAAAAATTGGACATGACTTAGTGACTGAATAACAACATTTTTTCTTACTGCTTTTTTCTTACTGCCACTGCTACTAATGGGCTGGGTCCCTGGGCCAAACACTTCAGTTTTCTAAGGCTCAGTTTCCCCTGCTGTGAAGTGAGGGCTTTGGTCTGATTCTCAAAGTGCTGTCTCTACATCAGCAGCAGCAGCAGCAGAAGAGAAGAATTTGTTAAAAATACAGATTCTTAGGTCTCATCCCAGACTTACTGAGGCTCTGCCACCTGTGTTGGAACAAGCCCTCTGTCAGAGAAACCTGTAAAGTTTGAGAACCACTGAGAAAGCCACCAGTCAACTGATCTCTACGTTCCTTATAGCTGTTAACACTCTTTACATGCATGCGTGCTCAGTCAGGTCCGACTCTTTGCAACTCCACGCACCATAGTCTGCCAGGCTTCTCTGTCCATGGGATTTTCTAGGAAAGTACACTGGAGTGGGTTGCCATTTTCTCCTCCGAGGGATCTTCCTGACCCAGGGGATCGAACCCAAGTCCCTGTGTCTCCTGCACTGGCAGGAGTGGTAAGGAATTACCACTGCACCACCTAGGAAGCCCTCTAATTCTAAACAAAAGGGGAAAGAGAGCTGGATTAACCTAGGTGCTGGCATGAAAGATGTTTTCAAAGATATTCAATAGGACAGAAAACGACTGTTTCAAATGATGCAGGTGTTTGCTTAAACTATTCAGTTTTATGAGATGTGAGAACACCATGCACAGGTAAGGAGCTTTCCAACAATGAAATGAAATGAATTGAAGCAAAGTTAGAGACCACAGGTGGCCAGATGAGGACTGTCATAAATGCCCAGCAGTACTTTTCCTGCTACTGCTAAGTCGCTTCAGTGGTGTCCGACTTTGTGCAACGCCATAGACAGCAGCCCACCAGAGTCCTCCGTCCATGGGATTTTCCAGGCAAGAGTAATGGCGTGGGGTGCCACTTTCCCTAGGAGGGTATATACATAAACACACACAGGCTCGTGGCTCAGACTAGGTTAGAAGGGTTCCTCTCTTTCAGTGTTGAAGCTCTGCATTAAAAAACAAAACACTGTGAATTGCCTTATAAATGAGCTTCTTTATATTAATTATGCTCACGTTTACAAAAAAATATCTTCAAGGTTCATTGGAAATTTTAGTGGTGTCAGAGGGCTCAAAGGTTTTGAGCTATAATACCAAAAAGCAAAGCAAAACAAACAAAAACACAAGCAAAGAAGCAAAATAAACAAGAAAACCAACCCCAGAATCAACTTCTCTCTGTCCAGCACTGTTGGAAGATGAACAAGATGGCAGAAATGAAAGAGTTCAGCTTACTTTCCATAGCATCCCCTTGGGTCTTCCCTCTTTGCGTTCAGGGTGTGCTGTGTGAGCTCAGTCGCTCAGTGATGTCTGGCTCTTTGCAACCTCATGGACTATAGCCTGCCAGGTGGGACCTGCTCTAATTTCGTTTCCTTATTGGTCATTTATGCCCATTAATTCATTGACTTAACACATAAGTATGCATAAACTTGATGATGTGCTATGTCAACCAGGCATTTTCATTGTGTTTTTCATAATGAATTATAGAATAAAAGGTTCTGTCACCTGTGAAGGTATCACCTAACAGGTAGGGAAATTTTTGAGTGGAGCAGAAAAGCCTCCAGGGTCAGTAAAGAGAGCTCTGAAAATTGATCATCTTAGTATATTTGGAAGCAATGGTAGCAGGGGAGGTGGAGAAACAGGGGACGTGGAAAAGGAGAGGTGACTAGCAGAGGAGATGGAGTAGGAGGGAAGGTGGAGTGGCGGAGCAGTCTAGGAGCTGGTGGTGAAATACTCATTTTATACTGGCCTCTTTGCTAAAGAACATTCTCCCACAGGAAGGAAAACCTGCAGGTTGATCAGGCAAGACCATCCATATCAGTAGTCATGAAATCTATAAGGAGTCACTTCCAAGACTGAAGACTTCTTTCCCCACAGGTGAGACCTTTCCCACCTACCTGCTTTTCTGCTCCATCTTTCTGTGCATGAGTAGAGATCAGCTCCTCTCCCATCCCCCTGATCATAATCCATTTTCTGTCCCAGGAGCCAGGGCTACTGTGTTGATTGTGTTGGTTGGGCTCACGTAAGTGGTACCATGCCGACGGGGTGGATGGAGGGAGAAATCTAGCCCATGCTTTCCTTACCAAACCCTGTGTTAGAAGAGGGGGTGCCTTTTTCTAACTCACACAAAGATACCTTATGAGCTAGCCACAACCATGCCCCTGCATTATATTTTGGGGGCATATATGACACTATAGTATTTTTAAAGAAGGTCCTCTTAACATAGTCCTTAGATTAAGCCAGGCTTCTCGCTCCTGTTACACATACTGACAAGTGTCGGTGGCACGCCCTTGCCAGCAGCTGGTAGAGGCTCTCCAGTATGTTCTGTTACATGTATATCAAGCACCCCTATTTGTTCCCAGACTGGTTTCTACTCATAGTACTTGTTGTTTTAATTATCTAGGTTTAAAATATTGAAAATGCTGATGACAGCGTGCAAAAAAGAATTGTAGTTTCTGTGAAAACTAAGTTCGATACAGTTGCAAAGATTGGAAAGAGGTGAGTTTTAGATGTTGATAGAGTTGTGAGGGGCAGCTGTAAACAGTTGCCAAAAGAAAAACACAAAGTTTACCATTTTAGGTTTGAATTACTTTATATGTGATTAGAAGTCCTTGATTCACTTGAGAGGAACTCAAGCAAGACATCATAAAACATGAATTATGGGCAGAGTTTATGAAAGAAAGGTGTCACTGCAATTCTCAGGCCCACATTAACAACAACAAAAAAAATAAAACTTAAAAACTTTACCCCTATATCAGAAAATATATATTTTTTAAATTGAAGTATAGTTTACTTACATTATTGTATTAATTTCAGGCGTAGAACAGTGATTCAGTATTTTTACAGTTTGTACTCCATTAAAAGACATTACAAGATAAAAGGCTATAATTCCCTGTGTTATACAATATATACTTGTAGCTTTTCTATTTCATACGTAGGTATTTTATGGTGTCATGTCTTATGTTTAAGTCTTTAAACCATTTTGAGTTTATTTTTGTATATGGTGTGAGGGTGTGTTCTCATTTCATTGATTTGCATATGGCTGTCCAACTGTCCCCACACCACTTGCTGAAGAGTATTGTATATTGTATATTCTTGCCTCTTTGTTGAAGATTAATTGGCCTTAGGTGTGTGGGCTTATTTTCAGGCTATTATGTTCCACTGATCTATATGTCTTTTTTTGTTTCCAGTACCACCCTATTTTGCTTACTGTAGCTTTGCATTGTTGTCTGAAGTCTGGGAGGGTTATGCCTCCTGCTCTGTTCTTTTTCCTCAGGATAGCTTTGACAATTCTGGGTCTTTTACGATTCAAATAAAGTCTATGATTATTTGTTCTAGTTGTACGAAAAATATTATGGGTAATTTGATAGGAATCTCATTAAGTTTGTAGAGTATACTTTAAAAAGTATTAATTCTTCCTGTCTAAGAGCATGGGATAGCTTTCCATTTCTTTGAATTATCTTCAATCTCTTTTATTAATGTTTTGTAATTCTCAGCATGTAAGTTTTTCAACTTCTTAGTGTGGTTTATTCTTAAGTATTTTATTTTCTTTGATGTGATTTTAAAGGAGGTTATTTATTTACATTCCCTGATATCTCATTGTTACTGTAAAGGAATTCAACCAATTTCTGTATGTTGTTGTTGTTTTAATCTTATTTATTATTTTTTAACACCAAAAATATTTTGTACTGGGGTATAGCCAGTCAACAATGTTGTGACAGTTCCATGCGAACAGCAAAGGCACTCAGCCATCTTTCTGTTAATCTTGTATCCTGTTATCTTGTTGAATTTGTGTGCCAGTTCTAGTGGTTTTTATGTGGAGTCTTTAGAGCGGAGACCCTTAAGCTTGAACTCAGCTGGCTCTGATCCCTTCCCCTGTCCCCACACCTGGACCTTCGCCCGAGCGGGCCCATGTGGAATCTCGGCTCATGCTGGTCATGAACAGAGGTCCAGTGTACTGCCTGTGCGGGTGCCCGAGGCTCTGCTCAGGGCAAGCCTCCTGTGTCTCTCACAGTCAATCACTGCTCCAGCCTCCACCCTCCTTCCTGGCTGTGGAATCCCTCCACAGAGCTGGCCAGCATGTACTGGGAGGTGAGCTGCGATGGAGCAGCCATCATCAGAGACCTGGGCTGCTGCTGAGCCCCACCTGAGTAAGAGACAACAGTGGGTGCCACCACCCGCCGGGGCTCCTCCCCAGGGTGAGGTTGCCTCTGTGTCCTATAGCTGAGTCTCCCCGCAGTGTCCTAGATCCAGCACCATGCCATCATATGGAGTGAATGGGAGCAGAGCATTCGCTCAGCCATGGCCAGGTGTGCTGCTAGGGGTCATGGAAGCCCAACAGCCACGGGAGCAGACCTCTCTCCTCGTGCTCTGGGGGCAAAGCCAGCATGCAAGCATTCCTTGCAGGTGGAGTCCAACCTTCTCATAGCCTTTTGTTAGTCTCAGAGTTACTCCAGTCAGGCAAGTGGGCTGGTGTTCCCCGCCTAGGACCCCATGACTGTGGAGTCCAGTGTAGCTCAGACCACTCCCTCCCCAGGGCGCGTGTTCTCTTCCCCTCCGCCCCCCTCCCAGGGGCACAGGTTCTGACCTGGCAGCTTCTCTTCCTTTCTTACCCAGTTACGTGTGGATCTTTCTTACAGCCTTGGTGGCCCAGAAGTCTTTTTGCCAGTCTCTGGTTAGTTTTCCATATGTAGATTCTTCCATATGTAGATGAATTTTCAGTGTCTTTGTGGGAGGAGGCGAGCTCCACCTCCCTACTTTGCCAGCTCGATCTGAAACCCCCTTTTATGTGTTTTATTTTATTATTATTACTTTTTGGCTGCATCACATGACTTGTAGGATCTTAGTTCCCCAACCAGAGATTGAACCAGCACCCTCGGCAGAGAAAGCACAGGGTCCCAACCACTGGACTGCGAAGTCTCATCTATTTATATATTTTCAGGTAAAACCCATGTTTAAGAAACCTGTGTGCTATTTTAATCAGTTTTTCCAATTAATCCAATAGTAACCAATACCCAACCAGATCATGTCATGTAAGAAGGCTTCTCTAGAATTTTATTTAGAGTTTAATGAGATTTGTGTATAGTAGCTCTTCCCCTGTGAGACGCCCTACCATGAAACTTTAAGTATACTGTACTATGTCTGTCTTTGCTAAAAATATTTTAAACCTTTTCAAAAATTTAAAAATTTGATAACAGTGTTTTCAACAACACAGCAATTACTTATCATACGAGGAAAGAGTCATCCTTGGGACTTCCCAGGTGGCCCAGTGGTTAAGTCTCTGTGCTTCCATTGCAGGAGGTATGGGTTCAATCCCTAATTGAGCAATTAAGGTCCCATATACCATGGCACAGCCAAAAAACGAGAAGTCATCCTCAATAGCAGTCACATCTATACCAGTTTGAAATATAAAAAGTGTTCTTTTGAGTCTGAGTTTATGAAATATTGCTTTACTATGGATTAGAACAAGACACACGTTCTGTCTGGCACCCTCAAATCAACATTTGGCACCTCTGCTGGGAATTCTGTGAAAATTGCCCTTTAGGTTCAAACTGACTAAACACAACTGGATGTTACAAACTCTGAACTTTCTTAGGAAAGATGATTTAATGTTTGGTTAATTATTCATTAAAGGAGGAAGGAAGAAGACTGGAAAATAAGTTTTGTTTCATTATTTCCCAACTATTTGGAATCAAAGAATCATGCAGTTTGGAACTAAAGAGAAACTTAGGGGTCAGCAGAGACCTTCTGTCTTGTGGCAGATATTTCTTCTTTATATCAAATGGTCCCCATTCTGTTTTATTACCATCAAAAACGAGGTGTTCCTCATTTTGGAGAGAAATATGCTTCATTCTTGAACAACTTAATTTAGAAAATTCTTTCTTGCTGTCAGTTTTACGCTGTCATTTTGTCACCTCTACTCTTAGATATTAGTTCTGAAATTTGCAATTTGAACACTTTGATTCTTACATATTTTGAGGAACTGGATATATTTATCCTGGAGAAAACAAAATGCGTGTGTATGTCCTAGGTGGATTGTGGGTCAGAGTATCCAGCTTTTTAGTACAGAGGAAATGACCTCTGTGTTAGTTTAACAATTAAGCAACATGGAGGCATGCCTTTAAAAGTAGTAAACTCAGTTGTTGCAGAAGAGAGCAGTGATTATCTACTGGGAAGTCTTCAGGATGGGATTCTTATATCAGACTGAAGCCTCTAAGAATCCTTCTAAATTTCCTTACTATACTTGACACTGTCTATAACTTTCTACTCCATAACATACTTGGTTCCTTCGAATATACACATATGTTATAGCTTCTAGGTCTTTACACTATTCTATGTTGATCTGCCATGAAAGCATGTGGATGTAATAATATCCTTGAAATTTTGTATTCAAAATTAAAATTTATAATTGGCAAACATGTTGCTGAAATAGGTCATCAGGAAACGGCCTCCACTTGGTGACTTTGATACTGGTATTAAAAACCAATATGAGGGAATCCCCTAGTGGTTCAAGGATTTGAACTGCACACTTTCACTGATAAGGACCTGGGTTCGATCCCTGTTTGGGGAACTAAGATCCCACAAGCCGTGCACCAGGGCACAATGTATATATGAAACGCATTGATGCTAAAGAGCCTTGGAAGACAGTAATTCTACCTAAAATGGCCAGAATTTATCCTTAGAACTAGAATGCCACTAACAAAATAATAATTGATTACTTTGTAGCCTATTTAAAGAAATACAAATCAAGAATCTCTTACTTGTAATTCCAGAAAAATCATGAAAAACTATTTTTTAAAACTCATTTCATGGCAGAATCTGATATGAACTACTGGAGGCTACTTGATTATCTGTATTTATCCCATTTATTCTGAACATTCACATGTTTGACTCCTGAAGTATTTAAATGTTCGGTTCAGAAGTATACTGTATTACCTTTCCAAATCCAAAAGATCTGAATTCAGAAAGACATCTGGCCAAAGAATTTTGGCTTGGGGGCTATGAGCCTGTCATGTGTGACAGAGGATTGGTGGTGAGCATCTGTGTATTTGGGGTCACAGGAGTTGGACACAACTTGGCAACTGAACCACTGCCACCACCGTCTGTGTATTAAAAAGAAAAAGGATGTGATTCCACTTGGAGGAGTGTGGTGCTCCACACATTCTGAAGGAGCCATCAAATAAAAGCAATTATATCCTGAGTAAACCATGTCATGCTGGGCTATCAGACAGTAATGGAAATCTCCAACACCCACTCCCCTACTCCTGCATACACACACAAATACGAAATAACTAGATAGAGACCAAACACATTCCAAATCAAGGGGGAAGATGGAAAAAAAATACAATCATTGCAAAGATTTTAAAATGACATATTAATCACAGTAGGCTACCTTATGCTATGATGATAAATCAGCTTGACTATCTCACTGACATAACACAAATGAGATTGATTTTCTCTCTCTTACTGCACAGGAATGCAGATTGGAAGGAGACCCTGCTCTATAGTTACTGAAGGGCCTGATGGATGAAGGCTTTGCCATACGGCGTGTGGTAAGTTGTTGCAATAGGATAAAAGAACACGTGGAAAACTCTGACCCTTCCAGCTTTGGATGGAAGGTGATATGTCACTTGCATTCCTGTTGTTCAGGGTTACTCACTGTGCTCCCCAAACTTAAGTGCTCATATGGGTAAGCATAAGAAATGTTTGCCAATCATGACCATCTTTCCCATAAAAGGAAAAAAAAGAAACAGAAAAAGTGGGACAAATAGGAATTTAAAACAACACAGTATAAACAAGTTCAGAGAAATCTATAATTACAATACACAAATGGAGTATACTCATAAGTAAAAAAGCAGGGCTTCCCAGGTGGCACTGTGGTAAAGAATTCGCCTGCCAAGAGGAGACATAAAAACTCAGGTTCAGTCCCTGGGTCGGGAAGATACCGTGGAAGAGGAAATGGCAACCTACTCCAGTATTCTTGCCTGGGAAATTTCATGGACGGAGGAGTCTAGCAGGCTACAATCCATGGGGTCGCAAAGGGTCAGACGTGACTGAGTACGCCTACATAAACAAAAAAACAGGTAATGTCAGAAAAGATTGTTTTAAAAATCTGCTTATATGATGTTTAGAAGAGATCCATCAAAAATGTTAGAATAAAGCCTAAAAATAAAAAGGCAAAAAAGGATAAAACAGGAAAATATTTAACAGATATGGCTATATTTTTTATTAGAAATAATAGATGTTAACATTAAAAATTATTCAGTTCAGTTCAGTTGCTCAGTCACATCCAACTCTTTGCAACCCCATGGACTGCAGCACGCCAGGCATCCCCTGTCGATCACCACCTCCCAGAGCTTGCTCAAACTCGTGTCCATCCAGTCAGTGATACCATGCAAACAACTCATCCTCTGTTGTCCCCTTCTCCTCCTGCCTTCAATCTTTGCTAGCATCAGTGTCTTTTCCAATGAGTCAGTTCTTCACATCAGGTGGCCAAAGTACTGGAGTCTCAGTTTCAGCATCAGTCCTTCCAGTGAATATTCAGGACTGATTTCCTTTAGGATGGATGGTTGGATCTCCTTGCAGTCTAAGGGACTCTCAAGAGTCTTCTCCAACACCACAATTCAAAAGCATCAGTTCTTCAGCATTCAGCTTTCTTTAAAATCCAACTTTCACATCCACACGTGACTACTGGAAAAACCATAGTCTTGACTAGACGGACATTTGTTGGCAAAGTAATGTCTCTGCTTTTTAATATGCTGTCTAGGTAGGACATAACTTTTCTTCCAAGGAGCAAGCATCTTTTAATTTCATGGCTGTAATCACCATCTGCAGTGATTTTGGAGCCCCAGAAAATAAAGTCTCTCACTGTTTCCATTGTTTCCTCATCTATTTGCCATGAAGTGATGAGACCAAATGCCATGATCTTAGTTTTCTGAATGTTGAGCTTTAAGCCAACTTTTTCACTCTCCTCTTTCACTTTCATCAAGAGGTTCTTTAGTTCTTTACTTTCTGCCATAAGGGTGGTGTCATCTGCGTATCTGAGGTTATTGACATTTCTCCCAACAATCTAGATTCCAGCTTGTGCTTCATCGAGCCAGCATTTCCCATGATGTACTCTGCATATAAGTTAAATAAGCAGGGTGACAATATACAGCCTTGATGTACTCCTTTCCCGACTTGGAACCAGTCTGTTATTCCATGTCCAGTTCTAACTGTTGCTTCTTGACCTGCATACAGATTTCTCAGGAGACAGGTCAGGTGGTCTGGTATTCCCATCTCTTTCAGAATTTTCCACAGTTTGTTGTGATCCACACAAAGGCTTTGGCATAGTCAATAAAGCAGAAGTAGATGTTTTTCTGGAACTCTCGTGCTTTTTTTGATGATCCAACAGATGTTGGCAATTTGATGTCTGGTTCCTCTGTCTTTTCTAAAACCAGCTTGAACATCTGGAAGTTCTTGATTCACATACTGTTGAAGTCTAGCTTGGAGAAATTTGAGCATTACTTTGCTAGCATGTGAGATGAGTACAATGTGCAGTAGTCTGAGCATTCTTTGGCATTGCCTTTCTTTGGGACTGGAATGAAAACTTATCTTTTTCCAGTCCTGTGGCCACTGCTGAGTTTTCCAAATTTGCTGGCATACTGAGTGTAGCACTTTTACAGCATCATTTTTTAGGATTTGAAATAGCTCAACTGGAATTCTATCACCTCCACTATCTTTGTTTGTAGTGATGCTTCCTAAGGCCCACTTGACTTCGAGTTCTAGGATGTCTGGCTCTAGGTGAGTGATCAAACCATCATGGTTTTCTGGGTCATGAAGATCTTTTTTTGTATAGTTCTTCTGTGTATCCTTGCCACCTTTTCTTAATACCTCTGATTATGTTAGGTTCTTTATTGTGCCCATCTTTGCATAAAATGTTCCCTTGGTATCTCTAATTTTCTTGAAGAGATTTCTAGTCTTTCCCATTCTATTGTTTTCCTCTATTTCTTTGCACTGATCACTGAGGAAAGCTTTCTTATCTCTCCTTGCTATTCTTTGGGACTCTGTTTTCAAATGGGTATATCTTTCCTTTATTCTTTTGCCTTTAGCTTCTCTGCTTTTCTCAGCTATTTGTAAGGACTCCTCAGACAACCATTTTGCCTTTTTGCATTTATTTTTCTCAGGGATCATCTTGATCACTGCTTCCTGTACAATGTCACGAACCTCCATTCATAGTTCTTCAGGCACTCTGTCTATCAGATCTAATTCCTTGAATCTATTGCTCACTTCCACTGTATAATCATAAGGAATTTGATTTAGGTCATACCTGAGTGGTCTAGTGGTTTTCCCTACTTTCTTCAATTTCAGTCTGAATCTGGCAATAAGGTGTTCATGATCTGAGCCACTGTCAGCTCCCAGTCTTGTTTTTGCTGACTGGATAGAGCCTCTCCATCTTTGGCTGCAAAGAATATAATCAGTTTGATTTCTGTATTGACCATCTGGTGATGTCCATGTGTAGAGTCTTCTCTTGTGTTATTGGAAAAGGGTGTTTGCTATGATCAGTGCATTCTTTCAGCAAAAAATTATTAAGTATTAATATAAAGGGGGACACATAATAGTTTTTTAAAAGCCCAGTTCACCAGGAAGATATAAAAATTCAAAACTTATGTGCACCTACTACAACAGTATAAAATTATAAAAGTAAAACTTGATAAGGTGAAGAGAGAATATGCCTCACAAAGCTTAAAATAGTTAGTATACGACTTTTTATAGAAAAAATTTGTAGTCCACTGTATCTGTACATAAATCATCTCAACAAAGTCCAAATATCAGCATCAAGCAGTGACCATCTTTGAAGTGGAATGCAATTAAGATATCAATAATAAATTAAGTTTAAAAATTCCATGCTTTTGAAAAATGAAAAAGAAGCCACAGTTGAAAATAATGCAGGTGTGAAAGGAGAAATGGTAATGGAAATTTTAGAATACTCTGCAGTAAATGATAATGAAACTGTTATATATTAGAATTTGATAGATGGCCAAGAATGAACAATTAGGACCTCAGTCAGGGCACTAATTGCAGTGCATTTAAACAGGCCAGATGTGTTTAAATCCAAGAGTTTAGATACTTGGGCGGAGAGAGGCTAGTAGGTCACCTTGGGAAGACGATAGAGAACCATTCATTTTGTTGAGAACAAGTAAGTAAAGGGGGGAAAAAAATCAAGCATTTATCAATCTTTCCTACGTGATTATTACCGGTAAGCAGCCAATGATCCATCAGCTGGAAACACTCGTGCGGGTGGACAAGTTGAGGCTTGCAGAGAAATCCAAGAGATCAATCATATTCAGATGCCCAAGTGAGCCTCTGAAAGGGAGCTTGTGGAACAACCTGTGGGCTGGTCATGGAATTCAAGAGCAAGGACTCACTGCAGTCCCATGGTGACCTCTGAACCTAACCATCAGCACATCTGACTGCAACAAACATCTGAAAGTTGTGGCCACGACTTCCACTCTGCCTTTCAGTTTCCCGCAGGCATTCCTACAGCCCTACAGCAGACACTAATTCAGAACCAGAAGGAAAAGGGGATTCTGGAAAACAGCACCATTTAGAGTAGTCCACCGTTTCTTAATCTGGCAGCTGTGCATCTTCTTTTAACCACTTCTAAATATGGATAATAGCAAAATCATGTTTCCACTTAAGATGTAACTACCCTCACACAACTGCAAAGGCACTTAGCATCTCCCCCAGATGATCCACACGTGAGATCCACTTTTCAGTGATACTCAGTCCTGCAGCAGGAGCTCATGCGTCCTTTAATATGCTGTAAGTTAAATGCTAAGGTGTTAAGTTAATATTGTACATTAGATGGTAGAGGAATGGGAGAGGAAAAAAGATACAAACAAGCCATGTGTGTGTGTCTTGCAGACACAGGCAACAGCTCCCCTCACCCCCACACATTCATATCAAAGAGAAAATACACTCAATACTACCATCCTCATTTTTGCAATTGGTCACCTAATCATTAATGTTTGTAAATCTCCTTTCCCCACTCTCCAGGTAGTATTCTCTGCACTCAGGAAGCACCTCAGCTTTCCTGGGGCATTACCCAAATTTTAATTCCCAAAGGATCTGTAGCATTTGCAGTCCTGCTGCTTTGGGTTGTTGTTTTCTATCAGGCTTCCCAGGTGCTCAGTAGTAAAGAATCTGCCTGCCAGTGAGGAGATACAAGACACATGGGTTCGATCCCTGTGTCGAGAAGAACCTCTGGAGGAGGAAATGGCAACCCACTCCAGTATTCTTGCCTGGAGAATCCCATGGACAGAGGAGCCTGGCGGGCTACAGTCTATGGGGTTGCAAAGAGTCAGACAAGACCGAGAACACACAGTTTTCTGTCAACTTTTTCCACGGTGCTTATGAATATGGAGAGGTATTCACAGAGGATCCGTTGTTACTCCACCCTGCTCCCATCGTGTGGTAGCAACCCAATTTCCCCTTGAGGATCAGGATCAGTCACACTAGCTAATATATTAAGCCCATTTTTTTTTTCTTTCTCCTGCTCGTTGGTTCAGTGGCATGAGAAACTCAAACTGTCCAGGTTACAGTCTCAGCTTACACTTTGGTAGAAGCATTGCTATGTCTATGGTGAAAACCCACTTCCTTGGGTACTAAGACCTCTAAACCAACAGGGCACACCATGCGGAGAATAGGAAGCATCATTTTTACTAGTGGACCTCTGGAGTTCAGAATAAAAGCAACCAGTTCCATTTCTGCTGCTTGATTCTTGGAATGGAGAGAAGCACCACGTGGTGGCTGCTTGCTCAGTGCATAAATACTGGAAGAATTTACTCCACCCTTGCACTTGGTGCCACCCAGCTGAACCACAACTGAGTCTTCAAAGGGCCATCTCACTATCCTAGCAAGCTAATTGCTTCAAAGTGATGGGGAACATCATAGCTCAGTGAATTCCATAAGCTCAACCCCATTGCGGTCATTTGCGTGTGTGCTGCCAGTCTGTCGTGTCTGACTCTGCAACCTCATGGACTGTAGCCCTTCAGGCTCCTCTGTCCATGGGATTCTCCAGGGAAGAATACTGGAGTAGGTTGCCATTTCCTCCTCCAGGGGGATCTTCCTGGCTCATGGATCAAACCTGTGTCTCCTGGGTCTCCTGCATTGTAGGTGGATTCTTTACTGCTGAGCTGTTAGGATGCTGTCATTAACTTGATACAGAATCAACTTCCTGTCCAGAAGTGATACTGTATGGAATACTCTGAGAACGAAGAGGACATTTTGTAAGTCCACAATCAATAATTTTTCCCGAAGCTTGGCAGACAAGAAAGGTAAGTCCGTTTCCAGTTCTGACCACTGGAGGGGTTTTTTGTGACCACTATCCTTTAGAGCCACTCCAGAGTGGGGCAGTATGGCCACAGTTGTCCACTCTCAGCTGATGCCAGCATGTCTACTGCAAACAGGCCTGAACTTTGTCTTCCTTAGCATAGTGGACACAGAGAACTTCCAATGAACCTGTAGGTGTGGGTTGGGAGACAGGAGGCAGTTTAATAGGAGTAAGAACAATAGGAATCAGAGCCAGTAGCTCAGGCAACTTCCATGTGCCTTTAGGACCTGGTTGTGCCCAAACCTGTATATACTTCCACTCACATTGGAGCACTGCTGTGTGTGCCCTGCCCAGTGGTTTCCGGGGTTTTGTCATGAGTCTTTCAAATTTCAGCGGGTCTTGTGGATCAAAGGGATCAAGGGGCAGAGGAGAAGCCACATAGCTTAGGTCTGTTGCGGAGTCTTCTTTTTTTTAAACTTTTTAATAAAGTCTTTATTGAATTTTTGAATAGAGTTTTTGTTGAATTTGTTAAAATATTGCTTCCATTGTTTCTTTTTTTAAAATTATTTATTTTTTACTTTACATTATCGTGTTGGTTTTGCCATACGTTGACATGAATCCGCCATGGGTATACATGTGTTCCCCTTCCAGAACCCCCCTCCCACCTCCCTCCCGATCACACTGGGTCTCACTGAAAACTGGAAGCCAGTAGAAGCAATGCTTCTTTCTCTGGAGTGGGAAGGGTTAGATCCAGCAGCTTATTCTTCCCCTTAATTTATTATCATAGTATCATGACCATGCCCCAGATCAGGGAGGGTAGTCACTGAGGCAGAAAGCCCCTAAGCTTTTGTGAAATTTATTTTCACCATCTGGTTAGTTGCCGCTTCCTGCTAATCAGGCCCAGTCCATACGCTGTGACTACTGTAATGAACCAAAGTGATATTTTGTGGAATGCAGAGGCAATCCATGTCTTTTCAGACTAAATGATGATAGAGGGCTGTAGTGTTGATAAAGGCTTGAGACAGGACAGTGAAGTGTATTGTCACCCCTACCAGGTGAAAGCTAACTATCCTTTGTTGTCTTAACTCTGAGAGGTAAGAGAAGAAGTATTTACCAGGTCAAGTGCTACATAATGGGTACCAAGGATGGTACTAATGTGCTCCAAAAAATAAACCTCATTTGCAAAAGCAGATGCATTTGGAATCAAGAGCTGATTAAGTTCACCATAACCCACCAGCATTCACAAAGACCTCTCAGTCACAGGCCAGTAGGGGAAATGAATGGGAACGTAGTGGACATCACCACTTCTCCATCCTTTAAGATTTTTATTGTGGCCCCAATCTCTGTAATTCCTCCAAGAATGCTATTACCTTTAGTTTGTTATTTTGGCAAGAAAAAGTCATTCTAGGAGCATCTTTTTTCTGGCCTTTTGTTTTTATTTTTAATTGGAGGATAATTGCTTTATAATGCTGTATTGGTTTCTGTATACACTTTCTGGTCTTTTTATCATAAAGCCCTCACTTCATATTTGGGGAATAATGTGGAGATTTTGCCATTTGGTGAATACATACATTCCAACTCTGCATTTCAGAACTGGGAAAATAATCATGGAGCGGGTTTGGGTATCTACCAAGCCCGCTATGAATTGAGCTCAAGCCAAAACTCCACTTATTGAGTTTCTAGGACTCAGTGTTAACTCAAAGCCAGTGAGCAGTAACTGCCCCCAATTCTGGTGTTTCTCCTTCCCTAATGCTCAGCCATCCTGGTAAGTGGCCACAAGTGCCTTTGGGGAAGTGTAGGTAGAGGCTTATAGTATATATTTTGGGGCAGTGTAGTAGGTTTAATTTAAGGGGCTCTTTATCTACTCAGTCTGGACCAAATCAAGTCTGAGAATAAGTCAGGGACCCAGCACTGTTTGTTACTGGGACACAAATCACAATTTTTGACTCTAGACTTAGAGCTTTTTTGTGTATACAAACCAAGTAAGAATTTATTAGAATATCTATTTATTTCAGTCCAAGGGAGATCACAATAAATTAGCCAGTACCAAAGATCAAACCATTCTGATAACCAGTTTAGTTCTGCTGTCTATTATGACAACCATGTTCTCTTTTTTTTTTCTGGTAGGTGACACCACCACCTCTGCAGAAAGTGAAGAGAAACTGTAGAGCCTCTTGATGAAATTGAAAGAGAAGAGTGAAAAAGCTGGTATAAAACTCAACAATCAAAAAACAAAGATCATGGCATCCTGTCCCATCACTTCATGGCAAATACATGGGGGGAAAATGGAAATAATGATAGATTTCATTTTCTTGGGCTCCAGAATCACTACAGATGGTGACTACAGCTTGACATTAAAAGATGTTTGTTCCTTGGAAGAAAAGCTATGACAAACCTAGACAGTATACTAAAAAGCAGAGACATTACTTTGCTGACAAAGGTCCATCTAGTCAAAGCTATGGGTTTTCCAGTAGTCATGTATGGAATATGAGAGTTGAACCATAAAGGAGGCCAAGTGCCCAAGAATTGATGCTTTCAAACTGTAGTGCTGGAGAAGACTCTTGGACAGCAAGGACATCAAGCCAGTCAATACTAAAGGAAATCAACCCTGAATATTCATTGGAAGGATACTGGAGCTGAAACTCCAATACTTTGGCCACCTGATGTGAAGAGCAGACTCATTGGAAAAGACCCTACGCTGGGAAGGACTGAAGGCAAGAGAAGGGGATGACGGGGGATGAGATGGTTGGACAGCATCACCAATTCAATGGACATGAATTTGAGCAAACTCTGGGAGACAGTGAAGGACAAGGAAGCCTCGTGTGCTGCAGTTCATGGTCACAGAGACAGACAGGACTAAGCGACTGAACAACAACAGCAAAGATAAAGTTAAGCCATGTGACTTGGCACCTGCCACTCCAGTATCCCACCATTGTCATTGAATTCAATGGCTCATAAAGACTACTACAGAACTCCACAGGGATGCTCGTGTTTGCTTCAACAATGCACTACTTAAAGCCTCATGGAACGGAGTGTCTTCTGAACCCTCTCAAGTCATAATTAGGGGACAGCTGCACACTTCTCACAAAACAAAACGAATCCACTCCGGCATTCTGACTCCTTATCTTTTGGATACCTTCCATCTGTGCAGTGTGAAATGGGTTTATGAAAGAGGTGATCTTCAGGTACTACTTGATGGAAAACAAATAGTTTCATAGCTTGTGTGTGTGGGTGGAGTTTTGAGTAATAGGGGACAAGGCCTGAGGACAGAAATGGGTAATGAACTAAGAGATCTGAGCAGAGATAGAAGATTCAGTAGTGATTATAGATGGAACTATAGAAGTTAGATGCTGAAAAAAGGGGAGTGGCGATAATCCAACCTGAAGAGTTGCTACTTCTGGAAAGATTAAGAAGAATCTGTGAAATGAAACAGATTTGGGAAGAGGCAATATTTATGGCATAAAAGACAGCAGCATGTCAAAAACTATTTTGAGGTTCATTAACTTGGTGGTTGATAATATGGTGGCATTAGTAAGAGAGATGAGGACTCCATGGGGAGAAGGCATATGGAATACAATAGTTTGAAGGTTAGATGGGGAAAGACGTGACAGAGGACTGAAAAATGCTAAAAATATAAATGGCTGGATGGGCCTATGGGAAGCTGATCATTTTGCACAGTGACTTTGTTTTAAACAACTGAAAATAATTTATTTTTATTGTTTTTTGGTCAGACTGCATGGTATGTAGGATCTTAGTTACCCGGCCTCTCTGCACTGGGAGCAGGGAGTCTTGGCCACTGGACCAGCAGGGAAATCCCTGGCAGGGACTCTTAAGATTTAAAAACCATTGTCTTATTTGGATAAGCATAAACATTTCTCCTCTTCTTTCCCACCCTACTAGTTATGACAGAACCCTGTTAAAGAAGCATGCCCACTGGGTTAAGGAACGCTGGTATGGCAGAGATATGTGGATGGTGTTTCTTTTTACAGTCTATGTTTTTAAAATGTTATTATTTTCATTGTAAAAATATAACTATATTATGATAATGGCTATGTTTTTAAATTAAGCACATCCACTTCCACATGTTCTTAACTGTTCATTCTTTCCCACTTCTGCTCCCTCCTCATCACTCTTTTGTAGGATAAAGATTAGACATTCAGGTCCCTCTTCCAGTTTGTATGTAGAAAGTCACAAGAGACCGTAATTCATTCCCTAACATCCCAAACAAATTACACAGTCTACCTAATTACCACACACACACACACACACACAAATCAGAGAGATGAGAGCACAAAGAAACCTCAGTGAATTAAATTTCAAAAAATGACAGTTCTTCAAATGAAAGAAAAGATCTGCATTGGTTCTCGCATTGACTATATTATAGACAAGAGGACCCCACCACAGATGATGGCAAGAAGAAATCAGCCTAACTTTTAACAAATTTAATGGCAGTGTGTGGGCTGATGTATCAGAGTAGAATCCAGAGGAATCACAGGCCCAGCGCGAAACTATACTCTCACAATTCTTTCCCATTGATTTTCATTAACTGCTGGGATCGGACCACAAACAGAAGGGCAGTGAAGAAGAGATGAGAGACACTTTCAGAGACACGTTGGACTTTCAGTTAAGAAAGACTTGTAGAGGGTAGGAGAACTGAGAGAAAACCCATGGCACTCCAGACCTTCAGTCAAGAAAATTGAAGGTCAGGGCAGGAGAGAAGGGAGCACCTACTCAAAGGCTTGAAAGATAATGAAGACACCAAGCAAGGCAGACCAGCTGAGATAACAGCACTCAGACAGTGTTTGTTTCTAAGAAAAGTTCTGATGCTGCCTGAATCAAACTGTAAAATTACAACAAAGCCCACATCAGGCTCCACTATAAACTGTATCAACTCAGCTACAATTCTAACAGCCTTATGGGAGAATGTGTGTGCCCCTTTTGGGAGGAAAATATCATTTAATTCATTCTCTGTGTATTTTTACATAATGTATATATTTTTATATAAAATGTCCAGTAAAATAAATCAATATACACACACAAAAGTAAGAAAATGTAACCCATGGTCAAGAAAGGAAACCAATATAAGTTAACCAAGAAAACATTGTATTTGAGAACTGTAACAGTATAACAACAATGCTAAAGGACTTAAAAGTAGAACTCATGTATAATGATATGGGCAACTTCAGAGAAATGATGGAAGAATATTAAAAAATGGAAATGCTAAAAATGAAAAAACAGTATGAGAAGTAAAGAACTAGATAGGCTTAGCAGTAAGTTGGATGATACAGAGGAATAAAACTTAGAAAAGAGATAAATTGTAGTAGAAAGCATCCAAATAGAAAGTTAAAGGAAAAAAAGAACATTTGGGTCTATGGAACAATGTCGGATGGTCTAACACTTGCATCAGCCGGAGTAAAAAAAGAATAGGACAAAGAATGGACAGAAAGAATATTCAAAGAGCTAATAGATGAGAATTTTCCAAAACTGATGAAAGATATCAACTTATAGGTCCAACAATAGTTGCCAAGATCAAGAAAAATAAATACAAAAAAACCCCCAAAAACCCACAACTCCCTATATGTAGACACATCCTAGTCACAATTTTGAAAACCAAATTTATAGAGCACATCTTAAAGACAGACAGAGAAAAAAGACATTACAAACTGGGAGCTAAAATATGAACTACAAATGAATCTTAATCAAAAATAATGGAGACAGAGATGGAATGACATGTTTAAAGTGCCAAAAGGAAAAAAAAAATCTGTCAACCTAAAATTTTATATACAGTTGAAAATTACCCTTCAAAAATGAATGTGAACTAAAGACATTCTGACAGACAAAGCTGAGAAGACTCTGTCTCCAATAAGAAATGCCAAAGAGGTTCTTGAGGACAAAAATAAATAATACTAGATCTGCAGGAAGGAATAAGAAAGTACCAAAAAGGACAAATAATTGGACAGATGAAAGACAGACACATACTTTAGTACCTTTATTATACACATACATTTACAATATTAAGAAAAAAGTATCAACCACTCCACAATGTATGGTGGGCTTCATAATAGGTAGAAATAAAATACAGGACAATATCAAAAAGGATGGGAGAGTAATAATGAAATTATACTGTTGTAAGTTTTCTTATATATCCATAAGTTAGAATATTATTTGAAGATAGACTGTGATAATTAAAGACACAAATTGTAATTTCTAGAGCAATCACTATATTCAGTACAGGAACAGAAACACTAGAAAGACTATCTAGGAATTTAAATGGAACATGAAAAAAATACCTTATTACCCCCCAAAGAAATCAGGAAACAAGGAATAGAGAAACACCTGACAAATGGGAATGAATGAGTGAAAAGAACTTCCTTCCACCATAATTACTGAGTGGTTTGGAAATTAGTTTCTTACAGACTTGATAATGTTTTTCATGAATTCAATCTAAAACTGCAAAGCAAAATATAGCTATATGTGAAGCTTACACTGCAGTTAAATTATTTTGACACAATTAACATTGTTTGAGTAACAAATAATATCAAGCTGCTTTATACACTTCAGTTAAAAGTTAAAACAAGCAGCAAGATCTCCATTCTAACACAAATTTGCAGTTCTATTTTTCTGAGCTCAAACTACAGTTCCAACAGTGGTTTTGGATTTTGACGCAAGTGAAAAGGACATTTTCAGATTTAAAATCCACTTCACTGTGCAATTGAGGCATTTCCACCTAATTTTCAATTGGAAATGATTAACCTGCAATGTAATGGCATACTAAAGGGGAAATATCAAGAGAATTTATAGAATTCCAATAAAATTGTATAACTGCCTTATAAGCAATAAATATGCTCAAGTAAAACCATATGCTCATGGATTGATGTATTTGGCAGTATCCTATCTGGGTGAAAAGATATTTCCAAATGAAATAAGTAAAATCTCATGAGAGATCCACATTAACAGATAAAACTTTGCAATCAATTGTGATGATAGAGAACATTTACTTTAAACTGATGTTTAACTTAGTGAAATGTTATACCCCTAAAAAAGGGCTCCATTCCTCCCACTGTTAAGACTTGTATTACAACTCTTATTATTACACCTTATATTTTGTCAATAAAAAAAACCTGGATATTTGTTTTCTCTATTGTTATATAAGTATCTACAAAATCTAAATTTTGTCTCTTGGGGCACAAAGCCTAAAATATTTACTATCAGGAGCTTTCTAGAAAGAGATCATCAGCCCCTGGATAAATGCGACATTTGCCGCAGCACCTACTGCAATATTTTGCTTAGGACCACCCACACTCATTTAAACGACCACTTTTTGGGAGTCACCTGGGGTAGGTTAGGAGAGAGAATAAAGTTGAGAGTTAATTCGGTCCTGAGGTTAAATAATTGTAGCTAACATTGAGCAGGTAAAATATGTAGCAAGCACTCAGATAATCATTTCGTATATATCTGCTCATTTAACACCCACAGGAATCTTAAGAGATAGGTACTATTCCCCATCCCACCCCCACCCCAAGCTGAGAACGTGAGCTGCCAAAGATCAGACTGGTAAGTAAGGGATGTAGAGGTTCATAGGACTTAACCCAGCAATGGGACATCAGAACCAATGTCAGCAACACCAGCCATGGGCTCAAAGGCAGATCCATGTGTGTGGCTTGGGGTGGGGGGCAGCAGGTGGTTCAAGGCAGAGGAGTTGGTGTGGATGTGAGCCCTCCCGGGAACAGGACGACCAGGTGACAAGGACAGCTGAGGTCCTCGGAGACTCACAAAACCCCATTATTCCCACCTTCCCAGAAACAGGGCTTTCCCATTACAACCCCTTAAATAAATCCTGGTTCAGAGTGTTCTTCGAATGAACGTGTAAAAAAGTGTGCACACGATTTATCACGTGGAGAGATGAAGGGAAGTGGGTAGGAAAATGGGGGAGGATCTGGGAAACGAGTCGTGGTCTATACACTCATAATTTAATACACATCGATACGTTAAAGCCGAAAGTATTAGCAGGGTTTAGAATTTACATGTAATTAATAACGTGTTCACTTCTGCGGCGGACGCTTCGGAGCATTTTCAGAGACTATAAACAACAATAAAAATAATGAGAGTGATCAGACAACACGTACTCAAGGATAGGACCTTCAGCCCGACCAGCTTTACCCTCCTCTCAATCGTTTTCCCAGCCAAATATTCCTCCCACCCGCCCGGCAGGATCCCGGGGGTCGTCCCATCCGCCAGTGACGGCTTCGGAGAAGCGGTCCCGGGAGGGGTATTATCTCCAGGAACCCGTCCTGTCAACTTTGTAGTCGAGCCACCTCTGTCGGTTGGTAACGGCCGCTATGGCTTTAAAAGGACAGCGGATTTCGAAAGCGGGAGGAAGGGTGGCTGGGGCGGGGGGGGGGGGCGGTCAGGAAAAGGAACTCAACCGCCTTTGATGACTGCCCAGCAGCCTTCCCTTCCCCGGGACGCGCGCTCGGCCCGGCAGCGCCCGCATCCCCGGCCCGGCGGGCGGGCGGGCGCGCGCGCGCCCAGCGTTTTCGGGGCGCCCTGCTCGGCGGGGACTCCCCCCCCCGCCCCGCGGCCGGGCGGGCGTCTGCGGGCAGGAGCCCCGCTTTGTCTCCGGCGGCGTCGCGCTCCGCCGCTCGCCCGATCGCCCCCGATCCGCGGTGCGGGCTGTAACCCGATCTCCCGTTTCCTGGTGGGTTCTCTTAAAGAGGCCGCGGTCCAGAAGCAGAACAAAGGCTATTGTTTTATTTCCTCCTTCGGGTTCCGCGTCCTTACCGGAATGTCCCTTCCTATATAATTATTTTCATTGCGTCTGCGCTCGGCTCGGGGCGGGGTGGGGCGGGGAGTGGGGGGGGGGGGGGAAAAAATTAAAAAAAAAAAAAAAGCCCTGTGCCTTTCAATGTCTCCAAGAGACGGAACTAGGGGAGGGGAAGGCGTCGCGCAACTCCTGTCCGGAGGGTTCTGGGGCCGCGGGGCGCGAGCCCGGCGGAGCTCCGCAGCCCCGCGCCCGGCCCGGGGCCTCGCGCGCAGCCGCCCGCCCCCCGGCCGCCGCGCCGGCCTCCCCGCCTCCCCCGCGCGGCTTTTATTTCCCGATGCCGGGCTGCAACCCGAGCTTTTATTTCCTGGTGGCTCCTTTAAGAGGCAGAGCTCAGTGCTGGGAATTCACGTCAGTTTCTGCACTGAAACTCTCAAGATCAATGAGCAAAGAGCTTTCTCAGTTCTGCCTTTCAGTTTCTCTCTTCCAGGAAGGAAAACATTCGAGAGAGAGAGAGAGAGAGAGAGAGAGAGAGAGAGAGAGAGAGCTGGGCTCGGCGATCTTGAGGAGCCACCATG